>OX579638.1:25180456-25456181 GCA_951230915.1 Antitrichia curtipendula | reverse complement strand
TTCAAAGACAAAATTATAAAAAAAATTCAACCAATTGTTACGTAAAGGCTAAATTTATCTTAGTAGTGGCTTGATGGTATTAGGTGTGTGTAACATACAAAAAAATTACAAAAGCCTATTTTTTATTGTTGCCAGTACTTGGAGAATAAATTTCAAATCAAGTGGATTTTTCTTCTTATACGTAGATTATTTTTTACATCTTTCTATAAAAATGATGATAATGTAATGGATTAAATAAAACTAATGGACATATTTTGCATTGATAAACAATGCATGACCTTCTTCAGGGATTAACTCCAAAACTCTAGAAGCCTTTTCCTCGTCAAAGATCATATAAAATTGTCATTTCTATTGTATTGAGTCAAAATAAAATAAAAATGGAAATTTTGGATAGTGAACCATAGTTTATCACTCTAAACTTGTATAAGAATATGTAGTAAATTTTTTGCAAATTTTAGCAATGTAAATTGGAAGATACTAGCATTTAAAGTGAAGCAATCTAACAAGTATCATTTTTAAGGGGGAGGCATACTCCACAATATTATAAGATTTTGAATCCTCTTAACTTATAGATTTTATTATATAGATTTTTATCCTATTGAAGAATCGAGTTGAAAGTCTTGGAAAAAGAATTTGACATAAGAAACCATGATTTCCATCCTTTAAAAAATTGTCCAATAGAAGTAGCTCAAGAAGTAGGTTAAAGATGGAAAGAAAAACTAAATTGCTAATTGTTCTAAGGTGGAATTAAAATATGCAAATCTGAATGACAAGATAGTTCTAGCAAACAATCTAAATCTTTTACATCTTTTTTAAATTAAAATTGTGAAAATTGAGGTTAAGAAAGTCAATATCTATTTTTTCTATAAAAATGCTTTAAATGCTTGCAAAATAAAATGTTCCGTAACTCTTTTTTTCCACTTATCCAAATAGATTAATCAAATAAATTTAGATAGAAAGAAAGAAAAAAGAAAAAATTAGTTTTGAGTTTTTTATTCTCTATAAAAATTTTGTAGTGTTGAATTTGACTATTTTTAGATATGGTGGTATAACTTTTGCTCTCATATATATATTGAAATAAATATGATATTCCTAGGAAGTTAATTAAATATTTTTATCTTGAAAAAAAATTTAAGAAAATCATGTTAGAAATTGAGATTATACAAGCCTATCCAAATTCCCATTTGTCCCTTTGAGGGGACTTTGGGACTATAGGGGGGTAAATATTGTTTATTTTCTAAAGATGTGTGGATTATAAATTTTTCATTTCCCATAACATCTTGAAAAAAAATACCATGAGTTTAAGGCATAATTAGCACCTCTTAGCCAAATATTTATATTTCCCCCCTAAGTAAGGTTTGGTCAATGCTAAAAATATTTAAAGAACTTATTTTTTATTCTAAATAATTAATTTCCAAAATCTTTGATAGAATTAAAAATAAATAAAAACTTTGACCACATAGATTGCAGGATTATAGAGTGTGATGTTTAAAGTTTTTTTTTTCCTTGACACTACTACAAGGTCAATTGACTTTGACTCTCTCCGTGGACATAGACTTCTGCACCAAAACGTAATAATTTTTTGGACATCCCATTGCATAATACATCATGTTAAGGGCCGGTTTATACTTAGGGCCGGATTGAAGGCCGGCCGGAACTCTCCAAGTTTGGACCAATAGAATCTCTCAATTTCGCCAAATCCAGCCAAAGGGCTTTATACTTGGGGCCGGATGGAACCATCACTCATCCTACGTGTCGGCTTAGGTGGCACGGTTTTGGCGCCAAACCATCCGGCCCCAAGGGAGCAATCGGGATGAGGTTTTGGGTGGCCCGAACTCTCATCTAGGGCCGGATTGGGGCCGGATTGGGCTCCTCCGTTAGATTGTACAAATCTCCACCATTGATGAAAAGAATTTTATTTTTTATTTTATTTACGAACTCTTTGATTTTACAAATAAACTAGATAAGAAGTGAAACAAGAGAGTTTTGGTCTGCTTGTTCTGTCACATTGAAGATTTACGTTCTGTCACTGATTTAACTTCTAATCAGTAATCAATAATTATTTTTCATTTATGGGATTACAGATTTGCAACGAAGGCAGTGACTAGCCATATGTAAATAGAGCCCCTGGAGATAATTATAATGGAAATTTTTAAATTTTAAATTTTAATTTTTAAATTAAATAATAATAATATTAAAAAAAAATCAACATAAGAAAAAAACTTCGAGAAAAAACATTAGAATTTTTATTTTTATTTTCCATTAAAATATTCTATAATTAAAATCCACATGCTTTACACCTTGAGTCTAGACCCATTTATTTCCCCAAAAAATAATTAAAAATAATTAGGGCTATTTGCATAAGTGTCAATATAGAATTGAGACTGAACTTGAAAGTAAGGAATAATACTAATGATACTAAGATAAATTTGCATATGATAGGCAAACCACCTATAACATGCACCTAGGAAATGACCCATTAGAGTCTTACATCAACCCATGACAAAAAAAATTCAATAGATGAAATTAGGACTTCATTAGGTTGGTTAGTGGCCAAAATCAATGCCTTGGGTGATGGTGATGGAGCTATTAGTGATTAATTTAGAAACTTCTACCCTTTTAGTACCAATTCATCAAAGTAATTGATTTTTTTATTCCTTTATGTTGTGACCCTGCTATGAAATATTGTAACTGCTTTAGGTAGTAGGATAGCCATCAAGCATACACTAACTTTTTGTTGGTTTTGGAGTAGTGTATAGACTCTTTTAAGCCAATTGGACAATATACTTCAAAAATTTATAAAAAATTCATACTTTATAAATTAAAAATTCAACTACTCTCTTTATTTCTCACTATTATGTTTGTATGGAAAAAAATCTGAATTTTTTTGCCAATTGTAATAAGGCAAAACACTCATTATGTCTTATGTAGGCATGTTTACTTTAAAACATTATGCATTTGTATAGTCACCATGTTGCAAAAGTAGGAAAATAGGGAATGTGACTTAATGTACATTGACTATATAAATAATAATAAAAAAAATTATAATAAATGAAGTATGCTTTCGTTTAAATGTGATTTAAAAAAAATTAAAAATTAAATAGAAAAAATAGGAAAGGAAAGGAAAAGTTCCAAGCTTTTGTTTTTGTTTTTAATTTTTTCTTTCGGAATACAAAAACAAGAAGAGAAAGGAAAAGATTCAAATAAAATAATTTTTTTTTCCCAATAGAAGATAGGAAAGAAGACAAAAACGTTTTAAAATATTAAAAAATCTCTCTTCTATTTTTGAAATAGATAAAGTAAGAAGAAAAAAAAAGGGTTTAAAGAATCTTTAAACTATCTTTTCTATGTTTGAAATTGAACAAATAAGAAGAAAAAAGAACAAAAAACTAAGAAAATCTCTCTCTTATTCTTTTGAAATAGAAAAAATAAGAAGAGAAAGGAAATATTCATGTTTTATATTTATTTTATTTTATTTGAACATTAAGAAAATCCAAGAGCACATTTATCAACAATCCAGCCCTAAAATCCGGCCACACCACTTTACATTGTTTAGGGACGGAGTGGTGAATTGGGGCCGGATTGAAGGCCGGATTGATGGCAAATCGGGCCGGCAATCCATCCGGCCCCAGAGCGTGTATAAACCGGCCACATATGTGCCAAATTTTAGAAGTAAAAGAGAAATCCTCCTTAGCAGACTTTGCGCAAAGTTAGTTAGTCACCCCCCTTGCTGCATAAAAACACACTATGCGTTCAAAAGATAGGATTACATATTCACAACATGTTTGGTTTAAGTCCACTCACAACAAGTCCACTCACAACTTCTGATTCGGACATCCCATTGACAAAATTCTTTTTTATTCTCACAAAAGGGGGTCCTAATGACGCGTTCATACCAGGGTGTTTTTTTCTGGCACCATGGTGCCAAACTCCACTATCGTGGCAGAGTCATAGTGGTTTAAATTTGGAGGGACCGTCTCCCATTCACTGCATGGAGCACTGCCACAGTGGAAAAAAACACCCTGGTTCATACCTTTGTGTGTCCAAACTTCAGAAAAGATCCATCCAAAACCGTCATATGGGCATGGGCGAATCTCCAATTGTTGTTGTCTCCGTGGACAAGTGTCCTTTACGGATGGGTTCCCTTCCTTTTCGGATGGGTTCTCTTCCTTTTTAAATTACGTGTTTAATATTTGGCATACTTGTGGCTTAGGTGTGCCATGCATTTTAAAAGATTGATTTTGTATTTAACCTGATTTCTGAGCTATGAATCATTTGGGTATTTTTTGTGATCAATTTTTTAAGTTATAAAATAAATAAACTCTCAAGTGATCATGAGAGTCCGAGACACTGGGCTTTTGTTTTGTTTTTGTCATCTCTGCAGCCAACAACATGGCATTTCATAAAAGACAGCAGAGGAGAAATATAACTATGCAGTGTCCTTGGCAACAACCAGATGGACTTGGCAATCCATTAACTTATTAGGGTTTTCTTGTTACAAACATGACAAAACCAAAGGGTAAGGACGCAACGAGAACATTTATAATAATGATGAATGATAACCCTGTATCAGATGAATTTTTTATTTAGTTTTTTTTAATATTGATTTAACCCATGATGATTCAAAGGGGGTGTACTTTCAAAATGGGCGCAAACTACCAAGAACTTGAGCAATTTGTTTGCTCAATTTTTTCCTTGAGTTAAGATAGAATGCAACTATAGGATCTTGACGGTAAGGTAGGGGGCTGTAAAAGCAACCTGTCTCTAAAAGTGTCTCTAAAAGAGATCTGGTAGATTTTGCCTCTAACATGTACCAAAAGTGTACATTTCAGGAGGGGGTCGCTTTTAGAAACCACTGTTTTTCAACTTCAAAAATTCATACATTAGAAAAAATTTGGGGCCAAGGGAGGGCCGCGAGTTCCCATGAGTTCTCCACAGTCCCCGACTGCTCAAACTGCGCCACCGCAACAGGGTGACATGGCCGAACTTCGGCCACATCAGATTTTCAAAAAAAAAAAAAAAATTCTTAAAACGAAATTTGGGAATTTTTTTTTTTCAATATTTTTTTCTAACAGCCCATATCACTGTTCACAGCATGGGGACAGATTGGGGAACGGGCCTGAAACGGCCCTCCCTTGGCCCCAAATTTTTTCTAATGACTAATTCCATGAAGGTCCAAAAAATATGAAACCACTTGGATTAGATGCCAATTCCATTTTTCTTACCATGAAAATTTACTGAAAATTGTTTTAAGGAGTTTAGCTTCCCCAAAATGCAAATCAGCTGGTAAAGGGTCGCATTTACAGCCCCCTACCTTAGTTCACATTGAAAGTGAGCACCTCAACAAGATTTCAGGTCATTTGACCGCACGGTTTAGTAGATGATTAAGTTTTGAAGTTTTATTTTGGTCTATCGAAAATCACGGCAACACAATTTGAAGGAGCATATCTTAGTGAGAATATTTTAAATTGATCAAATTTTTTGTACTTAGTGAAAGGCAAGAGAGTTGAGAACGCTCATCTAAAATTTTACAACATTTTGGTCATTTTGCAATTTGGGATAGAGCTTGCAATGTACGGTGGTCATTGAAGTGAAAATAGTATTTGTAAGAAAAACAAGAAATCAATGAAAAAAAATGTTTGCTAAGGTTCTTCCTTTGGTCCTTTGTATTGTTCTTTATTTCAATGGAAATTGTCCATGTGATTCAAGAAAAAAGGAAAACAAGAATAGGCACACTTTGTCTTCTTTTTGAGCTTTGCCTTTTTTGAGGTGTGTAGCATTTACATTGGTTGGCTGATTTTCAGTCCATGCCCTAACTAAACCAAAAAACATGAACCATGAAATACATTTAACCATTTGACTTTAAAAACTTCCACAAAGCATAATCTAACTCATAATTTGATGAAACTACCACCATTAGATTTATAGTGTAGTCTATTTTCCTTAAGGTATTCTTTTTACTGAAATAATTCAAAATTTGAGAATAGGCAATTCAATAAAGAGGGGCAATGACCAAAAAATGGTCACTTGGATCATTAGGGGGTAAGGTGGGCACCTCCTGAACCGTCACTTTTCTGAATGTGCCAAGTTACAATTATTAGAGTAGTCAAATTTTTACATTTTCTTGTTGGCATGTAAAAGGGAGTAAGTTCCAATATACAAAAGAACATGGCACATTTGGATACTCTAAGCAAAAGTTATAAAGGGTCAAAGGTTTTTTTGGTAGACATTCTAAAATTGTCTCTTCTGCATAGGTATTTATTGATTTTGGAGATGTATCCATAACGATGATGGTGGTTTTGGATTAGTGGCATATTGGAAGGTTTCCACCTTAGGTTGAAATTTTTCATCAGTGTGGTTGATTTTCTTAGTGAAGGGAGCAAAAATAGTGTTTGTAAGGTAAAAATTGGTTAAAACTAGCAAAATTATAGAATAAATTTTAGCTAGCACTAATTTTCCCTTAAGGGACCAAGGCACATTTTGAACACATATTATAGAAAACTGCCACTTTTTAGGACGGTGATAAAACAATTAATTTTTAAAAATTTATTTTATAATTTAAAATTAAACCATACAAATTTGTACTAGAATAGTATGAGAATGCATGGAATAAACTTCATAAACTTTGACTGCACAAATTGAAAGATTGTAATGTTTGAAGTTAGAAGATTTTTTTTCGTGATCTTGCTTAAGGGGGCCAACAAACTTTTACTCCACCTAATAAAAGTGAGATTATTACACTATACATGGTTATTTTTTTTAAATATTTGCATCTCGTATCATGCAAGTTACACACTTGCCAAATTTCAAAATTATAGGAAGAGTATTGTACATGATGCTCAAAGCTGACAAGCTATCCAAAGAATTTAGGGCAACATGACTTTTGATTTGTGCACTCAATTGGAAAAACAGTTACATTTCTATAGAGGGGTTAGATATTAATGTCTTGTGTCAAAATTTGAAGAATGTCCATTTAAAAATAATTTCATATGGAACGGCCCGAGATCACTTGCATACATTCAACGGTCATTTGGTCCTTTAGAAATTAAGATGTTTTTATGGACAATGCAACTTTGATAAATTTAGTGTCACAGATACTAATAAGATAAATGAATGCAGTGGGTGTCAACATAGGAAATTGGCTTGGAGGATGACTTGAGTGGAAAAGAAACTTTATAAGGTAAACTACCCCATTCCAGACCAAATGGGAGCAAGCCCATTGTGGGCTAATTATATTAGTGGTGTACATTTCGTAACTTGAATGTACACCACCAATATATTTTAGCCCACAATGAGTTTGCTCTCATTTGATTTGGAATGGGGGTAGTTTATCTTACTAGTTGGAATATGGTGTGCATAGACTAGAAAAATGACCATGAAAAGACCCACAATTGAAGTAACTACACTTAAATGCATCCAAATAAGCACTCGAGCATTGTTCATATTGTTAGAGCCTAATTTTTGTTGAATTTTGTAGGAAGTAAACTAGGTACTCTAGATTCTCTTCTTAAACATTTTTTGGACACTACCATATGGAAACATGATGAATTTTGCTTAAAAATAGGTGTACACATATGCAAATCTAGTCTCTCATGAATGAGAGATGTAAATTTTCAACATGAAAATTTGTAGAAATAATTGGTTTTAGAAAGGGATCACAAATAAGTGTAGTTACTTTAATCTCGTTTGTCATGTAAGTCTTCTTGCTAGTCATTTCCTTGGTCTTCACATAACATATTTCCACTAGTGCTAAAAAAAAGGCGATCTCTGCTCAATGAACAATATGTCATCACTTCTAAACATTGCTTGATGCTTGCCCCATGGGTGTGTCTTTTGAATGCATAGGCATAGTGAGGCAGAGGTCACAAGTGATTTTAACCCAATTTGAATATATTTTTAAATTTCCAAACCCAACCTCAACCACATCCCCAACCAATCCTCTAAATCCAAATTCTAACCCTAACCATACACATCCCCTATTTGTAATATAAGATTACACATAGAATATGCAATCAACATGGGATATTGTTGTATTCATCTTTTGTATCTATACCCATCATCTATATCCACATTCGTATTTACACCATCTTTTGTATTTGTATCCATCTTTTGTATTCACATATATATATATACACATCCGTATCCCAAATCAATGGCTTGGATCAACGGTGATCCAACGGTGATCATTTTTTACGGACAGGGAAGGGGCATGGCAAGGTTGGAGGCATCTTTTCAACAGATAGTAAGGTAAAACAACCCATTATGGACCCTTTCACCCATTATGGACTCCTAAGAATGACCTCATTATAGTTTTCTTTTAGTGATTGAGATTTGGGCCACATTCAATGTCTTAGCTAACTGGAATGGAGTGATTAGTGACTACAATAGGAACTTTCAGTTTTTTAGTGTTAGTTCATTGTAGAAAGTGCCTTTTTTCACGTCTTCTATGTTAGAAAATATTGTGACCGTAATAGGTGAGTAAGATGAGGGTTATGGATCAATTTTGGTTGGTTTTGGGATAATCTACATACTCTCTTAGGCCGTGGTGGGCTAAACACTTCAGAAATTCATAACAAAATTCACACTTTGTCAAAAAAAATATAATTTCAAATGCTCTCACCATTCTATCACTTGACTTTCTCTGGGGAAAAAAAAGTAGAAAATTTCAGAAATGACAAGTGGGCAAACTCCCCATTTGGTCCGTAATGGGCTGTTTTACCTTAGTGACCATAGTATTTAAAACTGTGTGGCAATTTAATTTCCTCTATTTTCTACTATTTAAAAACTGAATGTAAAACAAACTTTGGACTCACGCAGGGCACAATTTGGGCACAATTTGGCTTGTTAAAGGGATACAAATGTTAAATTAAGCACTTCCCTCCTACCCTACCTCACTGTTTGTTTGCAACAACAACTGAACGTACCTGAGACAATAAAAATGTGGGAAGGTAATAATTTGAGGTGATAATGATCACAGGTGGTTTGGTGATAGTAAGGTGAACCTGCCCATTACTGCCGCCCCTTCTCAATTCCGCCCTCATGTTCCTGTGGTGTACATTTCCCCTCTGAAATGTACCACCCAATGGATACACGGAGGCAAAATTGAGAAGGGTGGTAATAATAGGTTGGTTCACCTTACTTTTTGTGATTGTCCCCCTTTTGAGTGGATAGAAGACCATATGTCATATCTATCTATCTCTCTATATATCGTATATTTTATCCATTTGTCGTATCCATATCCAAATATTAATATCCATACAATTATATTTGTATTTGTATGTCATGTCCATATGCCTAAATCCATATCACCGTATCAACATAGACCACATATCGAGAGGGCGTAAAAAAATATCTTGTGAGGGGTCCGGGAGGGGATAGTTTTTTTAATATTTGGAGGTCAGTTAGGTTGTCTCCTTTTAGACGTATATAGACATAAGTTACATAACCAATTTTTATCCAGGACCCAATTCTACACTATTAAAAAGAAATCATCACCCTAAACCTCATTCAACAATTTATTTTTTCCCCTTCTAGTTAAGTCTTAGTTTCCATTAAAAAGTTTTTGTTTTTTTCTTCAAAAACACTAAAGATTTATGTGAAATGCGTTCTAATTCCAGCAACTTGTGAATAAAATACCATGCAGATCATATTATTTTCTCAGGTACCAAGAGAGATGCCGAGGACCGAAAGAAACGACGTCTCGCATGCAGGGGGGTAAGGTAACATGTCCAGAAATTGCCCACCTAAGAGCTGAAACTGAATTTTGGGAAGGCGAAACTTCTTGAAATATTTTTTCAGTAAATTTTCCTTGAAAGAGAAGTGGATTTGGCATCTAATCTAAGTCGCTTCATATTTTTTTGGAGTTTTTTTGAAATTAGTTATGAAATTTTGAAGTTGAACTGGCACAGGGCTCCAAAATCGTCCACCCCTGAAATGTACATTGTTTGTACATCAGTGAAGGCTATGAAAAAACAGCATGTACAAATTGTGTACATTTTACAGGTGGCCAGTTCTTAATGCCGGAACTATTCTCGAGCCTTCTACCTTACCACCTAAGTTAACTTATGTAATAAAAACCACAACCCTTTTATTTTCGGTTGCGTTTCCCCCGGCCATTCCCTATAGGTGCTATTTATTCCTCGTCCCGGTCCTACCTTGCAATTGAGCCCCGGCTCCAAATTCTGACTCCCACCAGAGTTGTCATGTGGGTAGGGGGTTGGCCATGGCAACAAATGCCAACAACATCAACCACAAACAACAGGGCCACTTATGAAAACATAATTGATGGTGGCAAGCTGTGTGTCTGCAGGGGCTCTGCAACTGCAAAGAAATCACACATGCAAAAATACACTGCCCCTCATTTACTGACCCCTAAAATGCCCGAGGCACCAAAATTTGGGTGGCGCCAATACTATGAACTTAAAAGAACACCCTAACCAAGTTGTAATTTTTAGTAGTTTTTTATATTTTCGAAAAAAAATTCTTTTTCAAAGCCTAGTTTTAGCATCGAAAATCCGATTTTGGATATGGTTGACTATGATTTTTCTATTCAAGATTTTGTACAAGGGTGTCCATTGCAATGATCTTGATTTTCCGTAGTGTTGAGGGCTCTTGGAAATGAGCCTTGAGTATCCTAGTTTTCAAAAAAAAATCACATAAAAAATTGATTTAAAATAATTGTAGAGGAGATTGTGTATAGCCATAAATTGATTGGTGATATGCATGGTAGGCCCTTTATCCTCATATTTTTTTTGGTGACCAATTTCTTAGATTTGACACCGGAAAAGAGGATTAAATTACTTTCACAAGTTTAACGCGCTCATGATCAAACATTAAAATTTTTCAATTTATAAGTGATATTTTTTTTTTTTTTTTCCTATGTGATCTCTAACATACCTAGTTTAACTTTGTACGGTTACAATAAGAAAATAAATTGATACAACTTATCAAAATGTTGAATTTTCGTTCAATTTAGATCAAATTCATAGAAGCTCGAAAAGGCCTTCGATATTTAGGGGTTAAAAAAGAACGCTAAAAGAACAAAAATCCTGCCCCCCTTCATCTCCCCCAAAACAAAAACAAAAACAAAACAAAACACCCGAAAAAAAGGAAAAAAAGGAAAAAAACTAATGACCCCATTGTTCACGGTACCCCCCCCTGTGCCACCTCATCAAGACACCCCCCCGCCTTTCTTCACCGACTAACAGAATCCATCCAACAAGAAAACCATCCATCCTTCCATCCATCCATTCATCGTCGTCGTTGTCGTCGTCGAGGTCGAAGCTCCCTTGGCTATGGCGGGACTCCGGCTATGGCCGTGCACAAGCAACGGAGAGTGCGGTCCGGCGAAGTTTGCGATTGCTGGTGGGCTCGCTCGCTCGTTCGCACTCTCCACTTTCTTTCTTTCACCTTTTCGAATGATCCTTTTTGACCTTTTTTTTTTTGAATTTTCAGAGCCGTTCTTGTGCAGAGGGATTGGAAGGGAGAAGCTTGAGCTCGAGCTCGCGCATGCGGAGTTCATGATTGTTCTTTTGGTTCGATGAGATTGGCGTGGCGATGGCAGAGCGTCTGTTGTGGAAGCTTGGGCTCATGAGTTCAGCGTTGGCCGTGGAGTTGGAGAACTGGAATGATGGATTGATTGGTTCGCTTGGTGCCTTGGCCTGTTTAGTCTAGTGAAGCTAGGGTTTGAGGATTTGAAAGGCAAGAAACGGAAGTGCTGGTCGGAGGTTTGGAGATGGAACGGCAGGATTGGAGTTCTTGGTTGAATTTCGTGTAGAGTTTGGAGTGGTCGTTTTTTTTTTTTCTTCGGGTGCTTCTTTGGTGGTGTGGAAGTGTTCTTCGGGGCGTGTTTTTTCTGAGGAATTATGGGGAACAGGTGTTGATTGTCTCCGCAGTAGTTGATACTCCGTTCTCTTGCATCGGCCTCCAGTTTTCGATTTTGAGCTTTAGTACTGCTTAATAATCTTTTTTAGTTTCAAGAACGGAGTGGCTCGGGGAAACGCGATAGTGGAGTGTTTCTGAGAGGTGATTGGCAATGACTTCGATAGCGCAAATTTCTTTTCAATGCTGGATTTAATGTTTGTGCTTCAAATTTCAATTTGTGGTCGATTCTGTGGAAAATGGGTTCGTTCGTAGCCGAGGCAGGAACAGACGTTTCTGTAGGACGGGAGAAGGTGAAGAGCTCCGAAGACAATTTTAAAAGTCATCCTGCTGATGAGCAGGGTGTTACAAGCCCTCCGGTGCCTGGTCCGCAGGACGGAAAGAACCCTAACGCGCTTCCGTCTCTGAGATCCGCGGATGGTCAGAAAGTGAACGAGAATCAGGTTCCTTTGAAGGAGGATTGGGCCTATACTGAACCTGGGGAGCCGGACTACGTACAGAAGTGCAATGGAAATCCGGACTCCCAAATTTACGAGAATGGAGACGGTGACTTGCCGTCTTTTTCTATCAGGAGATTACGGAGGTTGCCTCTTCGATTTAATTCTGATCAGCAGCCTAGTGCGGTAGTCTCTGCAGTGGATCGAAGTCGGTCAGGTGATGATAGGGGAGAAAAGTTAGCTGTGAGCAAAGGCGACGAGACCATTAGACCGAGGCAGGCTCTTCCCGATCCCAGTGCCGTGGATGCTGCACATTCTAGTGGTGATTCAATAGGGGTTCCCCAACAGGTGCAGAGCTCGTTCGATTCTAGCAGAAGCAAAGAGTCCATTTCCGAACGTTCATTAAATGGTCTGGAAGAGCGTGCAAACCAAGTCGGTGCTCCTGGTGTTCGAAACGGAGAGATCGAGAGCAGGAATCCCGAGTTAGAGAATGGGAAGCTTGCAATTGAAGAACCTGAGTTTCGGAATCCTGGCAGTGGTGGTGATCAATCAGTTGGACGAGTGAATGGCGAGGTTCCGTTGGAAAGGGAGGGACAGGGAGGAAACGTTTTGGGCCCGGAGATTTCTGAAAAAAAGAAAGATGTAGCTTCTGAGTATGCGTCAAATAGCTCAAACGCATTAGAAGGAGAGGGCGGAAGCAGATTGCTTCAATCTCACGAGTCGCATGTCTCAAGTCCCAATCCTGAAGTTGGGCATTTTGCTCCTGGAGATGACTTGGAGGCGTCACCTGAGACTTCGGGTTTATCATCAGAAGTACCTCGTGTGTCTGACAAGCACAGTTTAAAGGTTGAACCGCCAGCCCCAGTTGTAGAGGACCCGAATCGAGGTAATATCTAATTCGTTTTTGTTGTCTGCATTTACTAGGAGATGGTATTTCCTTTACTGCTGGTCATACTGTAGACAAGAGGCTTTGCATCTACTCTTCTGTATTTTAAATCATGTGATTTAACGAGCAATAGTAATATGTTGTAAGAAATCAAATTTGACAGATGGTAGTGGGAAAGTTCGAGAGGACGTAAATGCCGGAGCGTCAATCAAGCCTGCAGAGTTGCCCTCCCCTGGTATCGTACAAATTCTTCCCCCTGTTATGGGGAGCAGATTTGGGAGTCCAGGAGAGACGACGGATGAAGAGTCGGATTCGCCGCGGAGCAGTGAGGGCTTTGCGTACCCAGATTCGGATGCAATGACGCTTCCGTACTCGGGACAAATTATGTACCCTTCACGTATTTCTTGTGCACAGGCATCGAATGGACCAAGTATACTTCAATATTCGGGAAGCATGTCATTGCGGTCTGACAGCAGCACAACAAGCAACCGGTCTTTTGCTTTTCCAATGTAAGGAGGTAACTAGATGGAGCTCTTGAGATTATGTGGTGTTTGCTGAGTCTCCACCAGTTAACATTGCACAAAGTTATCGAAATATAGAAACTCGATATTGTGAATGTTGCGTGTTTTGATACCCTCATATAGTGAATGTTATGTGTTGCTTGTCGATCATGTTAATTTTTCCTTCTTTGAAATCGTAGATGGAGTCTGCACAACAATCTGTTGCTTGCTAACCCTCAGCTACTCTGTTGAAGAGCTCCTTTTCTTGTGACTTTCCAAAGCCTCGTCTCTTCTTCATTAAATGAAGCTGACAGATGTTTTTTCTTATACGCAGTCTGGCACCTCCAGAATGGAATAGCAGCCCGGCTCGAATGGCTAAAGCTCAACCTCGACGAAAAAATCGATTTGATGGCTGTTGTTTCTTCAGATTAAATCGATCACGTTACAAGTATTAGGTAATTTTTGACATTCCCTCAACTCAAGAGACATCGCACTCTTTGTCTTACGTGCTTGATCCTTCCAATACGGTTTACAAGCCCGAACTTCTTGTGGGTTCTGATCCTTTCATTTGACCTTGCTAGTGAAATTTATGGTAACCTCTACTTGAAACTTGAGGTTCACCTGGAATTGAGAGGAGCATTGAGGTTGCATTTCTGAAAGACCTAATAGGTGAAGCAAGAAGTGAGTTACTGGAGTGTTTTGGGATTTTGTGATTCAGTGTCGAGCAGATTGCTTCTGACTAAAAGTTTGGACATGCTTTGGGGTGGATGTGGCTTCTTCTAAATCTAAATAGTGTCTTTTTTTGTTTTGGTGTACAGGGTTTATTTTGGAAGTCTACCATCTAGCGACCTTGCCTTCCTCTGAATGCTGACGAGCAATAAAGTTGGTAATAATGTCTTTCTCAAGCAAAACCCTGTGACATTGTATTTGGTGTAGTGTAGATTTTGATTCCTCTTCAAACATGCCATATTTTTAATGAAGAATATAAGTGTTAAAAATAGGAAGATCATGTCAAAACCTAAAAATCTGAGAAAATCGTCCAAAATATCTACGCGATTTAGTAATATAGAGCATTCATTCCTCGAGGCTTCCTGAACAATCACCGATGTGACTTTTCAAAGCATTTGTCATTGGTTGAACATTTGTGACCAATTGTGGTGCGTCTGAAAATTTATTTTGTATTGCAGGTCTGGGATTCTGTCTGTCTAAATCGTTTGCTGGTGTTTACCGAACTAATTTGGAGACGTTTTGCAGCAGGTCTTAGCTTCTGCATGTGTCATATGACGTGTGTATTTTTGGAGATAAACACTGGGGAACGGAGGAGCTGCTCAGGACTAGCTTGGGGTTTGCTCTGCAAACGAGTACTTACGAGAAAACATTCTGCATTCTTTTGTTCACGTGGTTGATAGAGATTACCATCACAGAAATACATATCTGGGCTTGAGACTTGTGCATTCCTAGATTGTTTATAAGGGCGCATATCTGTCCACACTTTTCTCACGGATTCAAATTATGTAATAAAGCGGACATCTTGCTTTCACAACGTTTTGGTTGAATGCTACTCCGTATGTTACTTTACGTTACTAGGTAGGGATGAATAAATCTTGCTTAGTAGTGGCAGTGGAAGTGTCTTCATGATAAAATTAAGTGAGTTAGTTTGTCACAATAAGGTAGGAGGCTCTAAAAGCGACTCTTTAAGGGTATTTAGAGATCATTTTTAGATCATTTTTCAGAGAAAGAAAAAATAGATGTGGAACTCAGTGCAAGTGGTTTTGTATTTTTTCAAGCATTTTTGAATTACTTATAAATTTTCAAAGATTTGGGGCATAGGCACCTGTTTGTGACTCATAGGTGTTCCAAAATCCGTCCAGTTGCAACTTGTAAACAGATGTGCAGAAATTAAAGACAATGATTGGCTCTTGCATTAGAAAAACAATTTTTCCTTGATGCATTCAATTGCTATAGTGATCACCTCATCTCCATTCTCTAGCTAATAAATAGGGATGATTTCAAGAAGGATGCTTTTAGAGCCTCCTACCTTAGATGGTGTCACTTTAAGGGTAGGGACTTCCAAACAGACTTCCATTGTTGAATACAACATAAATTAGTGCAAATGTTGCAAGTTTCATTGTTGCACCCAATATTATTAAGTATAAATTTGCTAGTTCTATAGTTGTACCCAACATTATTTAGCACATATTTGCAATTTTATTTGTGAACTTGGTTGCTGATTTTGCTGCAAGTGTCTTAGAGGTTAACAAACTTTTTGAGTCACATAATCTTAGGGACAACTATGGTACAAAGTTATCATGTAACTTTATATCAAAATTATCATGTAACTTTACCAAAGTTATCATGTAAATTTGAGTGCAATTTATTCTAGGACAACAAGATTATCATGCTAATATCAATCCCTTACTTCTAGAGATAAAGCGTTCTTTTTCTTCAGAGACAAAATAACTTTGAATTCTATGCTTCCAAATATAAAATGATTTGAAGTAAAGTAACTAATTGCAACTAGTAGCTATTTTTTTTTTCCTTCATTTTTTATGAAGTGCTAAAGTGATATTTAATGTTATAGCGGTGCTCCAAATTTCAACATTCATCTACATATTGGATAGAAAATATCACATGAGGGCATATCACATATCCATAATTCTGTTTTCGTCCACAATCTGGAAATTTCATCCAAGATTTTTTATTTATTTGAAGTTTTATTCTCTGGCAATTTTCTGGCCTTTCAGTACCATTTTGTTGCAAGGGCTTGATGCTGGCCCCATTACTACAGACCGGCAAAAAATAAAAATAAACCCGCTGCTACAAGCATGGACACCACCAAATGAGAAAACATATAAAATATACCCAAACGCTCAAAATGTGTAAAAAAGAGCTCGGAAGGAAAATAATCTGAAAGTACGTAAAAATACCCCAACAAATATACAAAATGTTCAAAGAGGTACAAATAGATTAAAAAAGACAACTCTGAAAGGGCAAAAATGCCCAATACAGGTCTCGAACCTGTGACCTTCGCGTTATTAGCACGACGCTCTAACCAGCTGAGCTAATTAGGCAACCATAGAAGCTACAACCTCTTGTTGAGAGCGGTGAACAGAATAATGTATATATAAGAAGAAGGTTATTCCTGCCCTCATCGTAGCTCTAGAAAAAATGGGAAATCCTCCTGATATTTGTCCTAGTTACTAAGAGATTTTTACTAAAAGATTCGCCTTATAGAAAGCCCCAGGGCAGTAGATGCTGTCTAACTTAAACACACAATACTCGTTTCTAAACGGTGACCTTCTTTGCGCCTTAAGCTCAGTATGAGTATACAGAGAGTATTGCAATCATTTCCGAACCCATTTGCAGTTGTCACAGTGTTCATGCTAGGAAGAATCATAAGTAAGATTATTGGTATCAGAAAAACAAGCCCTTTTGAACCAATCATAATCAGCCTGGAAATCCCTCATCTCTTCTTCGAAAAATGTCTACCCTCAAACCAAATCTGCAATATAGTTGACAGAATAAAAAGCTATTTATCACACCCCCTAGTTGCGGTATTGAGGGATCCCAAGCGCAGAACTCAAAGTACCAGCTAAATACATTCTACATCTAAACAGCGTTATACAAAAAAATCTCACAAGCCTTAGGGGGCTTCCTCAAATGGCGACGAACCAGAGTTCTCGGCGCTATCCACTTGATACTCAATCGCCTCTTTGAACACTTCGGTGTTCTTGAAGTCAGTGGCCCCAAAGTTGTATGATCGCACTGCCACAAGACAGGCTACTATCTGCATTCAACCGAAAAATAAACCGTTAGGAACCTCTGGACTGATCTGTGGTACCAACAACTCATCTTATCAGGCACTTGGATAGCTTTCAAAGACCAAGTGGTGTAAGCATGTCCATGACCGAATGGGAATGGAGTTGACTACTGTCTCTTCAATAGAGTCTACAACCTCCCACTTTGAATGACGGCATAAGAAATCATCCAATACAATGAGTGCAGAAACAATTTGATTTCAAGAATGATTTTGTAGTAACCAAAGTGAGCTCTCCAGTGAGCTCTATTGAGTGATCTTGCAATGACAGCATATCCCTAACTATTTGTTGGAATGCTCAAAGTAACGGAACGAGATCCTCTACCTTCATACCCCAAATCTAAGTCTAAGAACGATGACCACAGAAAATTAGGGCGTTTGGGCTCTCGTTATAGTGAATTTGTCTGGAGTAGTGAGTGGGAAAATTCACTCCTTACAGACCATAAGCAACTGCTCTATTCAACCACGGTCTGAATTTCTTAAGGACGCGGTAAGCACTCCCCAATTCTCTACTAGCATCGAGCTGGCATGAGATTCTGGTAACAACGCCAGAATGCAAACCCTACTTGATTAAATTGCAGATGAAACTCCAGCTATTCCAATTTTCTGGTAAACTTCGCCCTCAGTTTCCCTTGGAGGGGCAGCTTTTAGATAAAAACTCGACAATCCGTGAATAATTCACGAATCGATCTGTAATCGAGACGTAGTCCTTAACCCCTATAAGCCCAAATGGCCCAAAGTGCACGCTTCCATATCTATAGGAATTGGATTAAATCAATTAAGAAACTTCAAGAAAGGTAACCAATGTATTAGTAGAAAGAACAAAATATGCAAGCCAATTATGAACGACGAAAATATATTCTGGAAATTACTCTCTTCGAGTACTAGCTTCCGAAACGGGCTCTCTAAAATTACATTCTATAAACGCAAGACATCTGAGAAACTTCAGATAACCGAACGCAGCGAACGGCACATTACTGTACTCCCGAAATACAGCACATCCAACAATTATGCTCCAAAGCCCTGTCACCATCCAACCGCCGCAAACCCTAACTTACCAAGACTTCCAACTGCCGAAATCAGCGAACGGCACAATTACTAGCAACCACAGATTACTGTACTCCCAAAATTCTCCACATCAACCAATTACGTTCAAAATCCTCGACAATATCCAATTCCTTCCAAATCCCACCAAACGTACCGAGACGGCGACGCCGAACGCCCACATGTACTGCAGCGTAAACCCGAACGGGTCCCAGGACTCGCCCTCCCAAAAATCAGGCGTGGTGCCCTCCAGCTTGGCGCAGGCCTCCTCGTAGGCCTTGAGCTCCGCAGGCGACATCTCGGGTTCCGCAGGCGTGGCCGTGACGCTCTTGCGCTCGGCGGGGACATTGCGAGCGAACGCGACGTGAAGACACCCCAACTGGCGACTGGATTGTTGCGTATGATGGGGCCTGAGTGGCGAGAACGACGAGGGAGGTGGTACAGCAGAAGAAAAATCAGGTCGGGAAGTGGAGGGAGAGAGCAAGCGGGCCATCCCTGTTGATGCAGCGGCGGTGGCCATGGCTGCCATAGCTGCACGAATTGGTGCAACGAGGTGCGAGGAAGACCGGAAGGGATGAGAATGGCTGGGGCGAGAGAGAAGGGGTGCAAAACCCCGCCTCAACTGAACCCCGACGAACTCTGTTCATCCGTACACACTCTGTTCATCCATAATATCTATCCATAGCGGGATCCTGACGGTCTATCCACTTCTCTGTCTGAAATCTTCGTAGTAAGAATGTACTCTATTGGTACATGGTGACAGAATTGGTTACAGGGACGGTTTAGGGTGTTTCTACATTATATTAACCCTTAAACAACAGGCTCATCACTATGAAAATAATCTTTTTTGACAATTGGATTAAAATAATGCAAAAGCATTCATTGGAAGTCAAGCTATTGTAGATGATATTTTCTTTTCCCACAAAATTTGGAGGATGAATAGTTGCACTTCTATCCTATACATGAGATTCTCTTGTCATTCATGAGCTGCAAAATGTCCACCTCGATGTTTAACCCATTAAGGACCGTGGTTGATTTGAGGGGTGGGCAATCCTTTGTATGGCCAATTGGAAGCAATTTAAATTTTTTTTAATGCAAGTGCCTATCGGAGATCTAACTGTACAGATGGAAGTGTTGCGCATGATATAGGTTTTAGCATTGAAATTTTTGGTGAAGGTGCATTGTAAAGTAGGAATTTTTAGCAAATCTTGATGTAATTTAAACCCCTGTTGTCTTGGTTTTTTCAACCCTCTGGCCACATGCCACCTTAGATTGGCCTAATTATTGTCCTAAACTCTTCACTTCCCAATTTCCCAGACCCGTCCCCTTTGCCATGTCATCAAATTCATTGACATGCTCTCTCTACAAACCAAAAAGGACCCAAATCGACCACAGAATGGTCGACCGGTCCTTAATGGGTTAAGGGTTGAAGATCAATTCAGGTTCAACATTCTCTACCAAACAATTATTTAACTAGGGATACGCATGACCATCCATTGACAATTTTCTTTGTCTTAAAGAACTAATAAATCATAAATGTGTAAAAAAAGTTTTGGATCCCCTCTTTCTACAAGGGTGAGACATATACCTCTCTAATTGTGATTAGATTGTGTGCAAAACTGATGCTTAGTTTCTTGTCATCCCCCAACATGCAAGTTGAATAAGGATGAATTTTATACATGATTTAGAATAAAAAGTGAAGTAAGGACCAAATGGAGGGTGACATTTCATGAGTTTAAGGGTAATTGCAATGAATAGGATATTACATTGGAATTTTTCTTTGTCACAGCAAAAGCTATGACCACGAAAGTGATTCCCTCCAACTCTTGGTTACAGGAGTGAATACCTCAATGCTATTTTAATTGTGCATTCAATTGACAAAGAACTGCCAATCACCCCAGATTTATTGCAGTAAATTCCATTCAGAGAGTTGAGAGTTCCCAACGGGGAGCCTGCCAAAACACTATTTGTATATATGAAGTCTGTTCCAATACAGGCTACGAACGATTCCACCAGATCTGTATCAGAACTCAAAGCAATCTGTCAATCAAGGTTCAAGTATGACCTTTCGCCTGTGCCGAAGTTACTTTTCAGTCTTCATGGTCTCTATACAAATCAAGCCTCCGTTCCATTGGGAGATACAAGCGGAAACGCAGTAGGCAATGAAGAAGCAAGCATACATGAAGACCTTAAATCTTGCCCAATATTTTTCCTCTACAACTGCATGAACATGAAGGAAAGATGAGGCTAATTCAATTTTGCACAACTGGTGAGCAGAATTCTTCTCTGAACTACGGTAGCGATCATTTCATTGAGGAGGCTTGCCCAAAAGAATATGACTTACCCCAACGACACCAGCCTTCTGATCAGCTAAAGAGAGAAGACTAGAGCGGTAGCCAAGCTCTTGCGATGCCTGGTTCCTGTCCAACTCTACCATCACTTTACAAAGCGAGTGCATTCGACTAGTCCAACTATCATAATCATAGCTACTCCAGTCCGCCGTTCGTGCCAGGAGTAGAAAATCATCAGTTGTAATTACTGCTCTTAGCCACTGAG
Organism: Antitrichia curtipendula; assembly: GCA_951230915.1. Taxonomy (NCBI): domain Eukaryota; kingdom Viridiplantae; phylum Streptophyta; class Bryopsida; order Hypnales; family Leucodontaceae; genus Antitrichia; species Antitrichia curtipendula. Next base: position 25,435,061 of record OX579638.1, on the reverse strand, counting down.
ATCTAGGATATGTCAAACAGGGAACTCCTACCCCTAACTTTTGTGTAGGCAAACTTTCACATTCTGCTTGCATCTCTGTAGCATTATCTGTATGATTAATTACTTCCGACAAATTTTCACGTATATCTTGCTTGGAAGTCACTGTCTTAGTCAATGACGCCACACAACTATTTCTAAGAGTTTCAGCACTAAACTTGAGCTTCTCTATTTCGCATTTTGTCAAGACTACAGCAGTTGATAAATGATTACTTATATCAGTTATATGAACACTCGCATTTCCAGAGTTACTAAGGTTAGGAAAAACATACCCGTTTTTAAGAGCTACTGCATTCTTTAAATTCTCAGGAGTATAGCTATTAGTATCATAAACGATTCCAGTACATGAAGGCGATCCAACTGCAAATTGAATTTTTCCAACACAACATGGAGAAACAACGTAAGCTGCCCGCCATCTGAGAGCTTGCATAAGCGCAAGATCAGTAGCATGTCCGCAAGCATGGAGGGCCACACACGCATCAAATGGCTCCATGTAGTCTTCAATCTGACCCTGTCAATTGGTTCATTCAACACAAATCAAGATACGGACAGTGCAATGAAATTTGAATGGGGACTAGACCAAAGAGGACGATTATAAGACCTTGAATAGACTGATCGATAAACTCCCTCAATGCTGATGTACCGTTCTGGTTACGCAACATGAAGTACCATTCTCGGTATCAAACTTTGAAGAGTTAGCAATGTATCAGAAGACGAACCAAGCTATCACAGGGAACTTTGGACGATTCACTGGGCAGTGAATGGCAAAAAAACGGGGTGAATGGAGGGTGAAAGTTTACTATCTTTAGACAAGTCTAAAGATAGTAAACTTTCACCCTCCATTCACCCCGTTTTTTTGCCATTCACTGCCCAGTGAATCGTCCAAAGTTCCCTGTGTATTATTGCATACACCCAACCTTCTCTAATCGCATTCCCTTGAGTGGGATAAATGCGCTCCTCACATGTGTACGCAACTTGACATGAGGAATTTGACCAATAAGAAATGTACAGATCATGAAGATTCTGAAAATATAAAGGGAATGAAGATTTACAGAGTGTCATTAGAGAGGGTTCAAAACGCGGCAACTTCAAGTGCAGCAAGCTGCTTACACACCTGCCAGGTAGAAAGATTGGTTAACAGTGCTGCTTGAGCTCGCAGGTCAAGCAGCCTTAAGCTCTCCTGTTTGTAGTCCACGCATACGAAGGTGAATTCTTTGAACAGACAAGCAAGAGGAAGTGAAAGAGCGCCTGAACCACTCCCAAAATCCACCACCACAGAACCTGCGCAGACAAAAAAAAATTTCAATTCAGTGGGAAAAAAAATTCTTTTGCACAGTGTTACATAAGATTCTGCAGAACCTCTCGACTTGGCTCAAATCGTAAGGTAGACATACTAAAACCATTAGGTACTTGATCCCATACTAACTCCTGTTACCAACAGCAACTCACCTCATCCAATACAGTCGGTTCGCTTTCAATTAGCGAGTTAAGTGCACGCTTGACTTTTGCTAAATGTCTAAATGTCTAAGGCCGCATATCTTTGAATGCAAATGGAGTTGTCTACTGTCCCGTCAATAGTGACCACAACCTCCCACTTTCAATGACTGCATAAAGAATCACCATGCATCGAGTGATAAAAATTTGATCTCAAGAGTTCGACTCTTCTACCCAAAGTGACCCCTTCACATCTCTATGCTGATCTTCAAAGAAAAACACACTTCAAAATCTTGGTTAATATGCTTAAAGTGACGGAAAGAGTATCCTCAACCTTAAAATGATCTCAAAATCAAATCTCAAACCGTATCCCAAACCCTAAACCCCTGTAACCCCTGTCACCAATTACGACGAACTTCAAAACAAACTTCCAACTATTGAAAGGATACCTGCGGGAAGGTTGAGCAACTTCAGAGCCGTTGCAATGCTCTCCACCTGCGATCTCTTCCTGTCTCCGCGAACTAACTTGCCCTCCTCTCTATCATCGTCATGGCAACCATCCCGTCCACCACGAGACTCTTTTCTACGCGAGCTTCTCCGTTCCGTGGGAAAAACTCGTGTCTTATATCCAAATCCTCGCAGCGGATCTGCACAGGCAGGAATGACATTCCAATCTACCCTGAGAATTTCCTCTTCTCCAAGCTCAGACACGGCAGAGAAGGGCCACCTCACGTCCACAGGAAGCTCCTGCGATTTCCCTTCTTCTTCAAATTCTGTCTTCCGATTGCCGTGATGCCGAAACTCAACCTCAAGACCCGGTAGCGCCGGGATTTGTCGAAGGATGGAAACAATGTGCGACCGTTGTAGTGATTCTTTCGAAGGGCCTCCTTGCTCTCTGAATTTCTGTTGCCTACTCTTCTTCCGTTGTTCTTCAATACTACTGCTGTCTTCTCCGGCAGACTTGGTTTTTGACAGCAGGAAATCGTCTAAGACTTGTTCGAAATGCCAGCAGAAGGCCAGGTGCGTGCTGGAGTGCACCATCGTGGAGGACTCAGGCCATCGTTGCACATCATCCACTCCGACATCAAACCCTAATGGAGGCTTAGACTCACATCCTCTACCATAGCCTTGCTTGGCTGTGTAAGGTAGGAGGTTTATAAACCGCTCATCTAAGAGCTGAAGCTGACTTTGGGGGAGGTAGAACTTCTTAAAATATTTTTCAATAAATTTTTATTGAAAGGCAAGAGAAATTGGCACTTAACCCAAGTTATTTCATATTTTTTGAAGCTTTCTAGAATTAGTTATGAATTTCTGAAGTTGCAGAAAAGCGCATTTTTGTGGGCTCTTAAAACCAACCACCTCCTCAAATGCACACCACTTGTACATTGGAAAGTGCAAAATGTACCTCTAGAGCCTAATTGGTTTTAGAACCCGCTCCATTTTAGGACCTCCTACCTTACCGGCAGTCTAAATTCTGCACTCTGAATTGAACTGGTGTATATTTTATGCACAATTTTGTCATTGAAAACAAAGTTTTGTAATTGGAATCTCTTATGACTGATCCAAGGGTTTACATATTTTTGCAATATATATCATTTATCTCAATTTCATCAAATTCATCATACAGAAATGTAGTTTTATTAAAAGTTGAGGATTGGTTTGGATGAATGAGAAGTTTTTGAGGTCAAAAAAAGCTCCATGAACCCCTTTGTTCACTGTTCAAAATTGAGGCGTTGGAGCACAAAGGGGCTAAAATTGGCCCAACTTTACATAAGAGACAAAAAAAATGGGAATTCTACGTGGAAATGTACAACAATTGGTAGAGGAAAATGATAATAGTTGGCTAGCAAAATTGTCAAGAGAGGCTCTTGAAAACTAGAAGAGGTGAGTTTCCAACTTCCAGAAAACTATTTATAACACTGGAGTTGAACATTTTGGTTGCTTTTAGTTTGACAACAAGGCAAAGCTACTCCTAAAATGTAGTTTCTCCCTACTCACAAAAGTGAGGCCTCATAAAACTCAACAAATTTCAACTTAAAAAAATTTGAAAATTCTTTTCCAATTCCAACAAAGCATGAAAATTTGCTCTAAGGGTTTAACCCAGTGAGTGAGGGGTTCAAGGACTAAAAAGTTGCCAATAAAAGATTTTCCAAAAAAATATAGAATCAAAGAATCTAATAATTTTTTGCCAAATACTTTGGTAATAGGGTTGTGTCCTTTTCAACATGGTTAACCCTTTATGGCTCAAGTGACCATTTCTTGGTTGGTGTCTTTCTTTTTGAGCTTCTCATCCTTAAAATTTAGAATTCTTTCATTGAATGGAAATAGTTTCATCCAGTGGAAATAGTTTCATCAAATTCTGAGTTAAACTTTGCCTCGTGGAATTTTTTTAAGTGCAATATTTAGTATAGTGTAGTTCACAATTCATTTTTTGGGTTTAGTTTGGGCATTGACTAAAAAGTTACCTAACTAATGCAATTGTGGCCCGTTTCAAAAAAGGTAGATTCAAAGAGCTCTAGGAAAAGACAAGTGTGCACATTCTTGTTTTTCATACAAACACTACTCTCTTTCTATACAAACATTGCTCTCATTTCAATGCCCATTGTGCATTGCAAAATTGCAAAATGTTTAGAATGTTGTGAAATTTTAGATGAACATTTTTAATTCTCTTGTCTTTCACTAAGCACAAAAAGGTCATCATTTCAAAGTATTCTCACTAAGATATGCTCCTACAAAGTGCGTTGCCTTATTTTCCATTGACCCAAATAAAACTTCTAACTTCTAAATTGTTTAGTCAAATAATCTAAATTTTTTTTGAGACTCTTACTATTGATGTGAAATACAAGATTGTACAGTTTTATTCTATCCGATCTGAAGAAAAAAATGAAAAACAAATTGGTTGAGTTCTTGGCAATTTTGGTCCATTTTGAAAGTACACCCCCCTTAGATCATTAGGGGTTAACCTCATAGTTGAATAATATATGGTCAATTAATGTATAGAACTGCCATCACAATGATGGTAGATGAATGTAACACAACTATAAACTCAACCCTCTATTAGTATTAAAATCTCATATGTGTTATGAAGATTTGCATTCCTGTAAAATAAACACTGTCAAGTGTTAAATAAGTATTAAGTGATAAAAATGTGTAGATTTCTACTTCATTGATTTGACTTTGATAAATGATAAAGTTGAAAAATCTTAAGAAAAGTTATGGGATTTAAAGGTGCTCAAACTTTGAAGAAAGTTTTGGAGCAAAGGCCTCATGACGTCATGTAATTCATCAAGAACATCCAAGCATGTACTTCAAAAGCAAATACAATCTTGTTGTATAAAAGAATCTCATCAAAATACTATAGATTTTTTCTTTCAACCAAGTAAGATGCATGATGACTCATATTTTTTTGTACTTTCATCCTTTATTTTCATAAATATCATATTTTTATTTTTGAATTCTTAGAAATATTATTTACATAAATGTTACATATTATTGAGAGCAATTTTCATAAGTGATAAATGTTAATACTCTATATGTGTTACATAATTGTGTGCACTTGACTCCTAATTCAAATTTATAGAGGACTAACTGTTCTATAACGTTTAACAACATTCCATAAAGTTCCAAAATGTGAAGAATCCTAATTTTCCATGGCGTGAAGAGTGAATGTGAAAACTTGCCTACTAACTTAGAGTGGCTAACTAATTTTGTATATCTTGACCACTTCTACCTTACTCATAGTCTTCTAATTTCAAAAATGAATTTATATTTTTCAAATTTTACCATCCATGGTAAATAATTTGTTCTTTCATTTTTTCTAAGTTAAAGTTTTTGAAGTAGAATCCCCAAAAAATTCTTCTCCAGTGAGGAATGCTCCTAGCACTATACTAATTTTTCCTATTAGCAAGAGCTAAAAATTACCTTCATCTAAAAAATTGTGTCACCATATTTTTTATTTTTGTGAAAATTGGAACAATTCAATACTATTCTAATATGCACTAGTCCAAAATAGAGTGACTTTGAAAATTTAGAGTCATGTGCAAATCCATGCATTCTAGCCCCTAAAAGATGGTGTCTATGACTGTATAGTCAAACTTGAAAGTCCTTCATTCTCTATCCTCCATTTCTATGCTATTTATCACTGAAATTTTTGGTTTATTTTTCAAAGATGAAATTAAATATCTGATATTTCTTGTAAAGTTTTCACATCTTTTTGTAAAAATTTCAAATTATCATGAATCTTTGAAGAAAAAATGAAGAAAACTCATACATAATCGAGGACAAAAAGATCCATTCCTCATTGAGATTCTTCCCCACAAAGTCAATACTTCACCAAATATTACAACTATCTACATATTTTGAAAGAGAGACAAAAGGTATTAAATTTTGAGGCCTATCAAATAAAGAGAAATAATAGAAAAAATGATTAGAAATAATAAATTAAAATCAAAATTAGAAGGCTCCAAAAATTGTTTTAAATCTACCACCAATCTACTATCAATTTGATACTAATCTATTCTCAATCTACAAGAGGCTTGCTGAATTCTATCACTTTTAGGTTCTAAAGACTGGTTTAGAGCTTAAACAATGTTGTCGGATGTTGATGAGCATGGCACATTCCTTGGAAATTGTAGAAGCAAAATTGTGCTTAGTAGGGGTTAAAAAAATGATAGGACAAGTGCCCACATCTTAAAGTTTTTCCCCCCTTTTTTTAATTTAAAAAATACATAGTTACTTTTAAATTTGGTGAAAAATTGTCTATGTGGAAAAGGTCCAAGTGATGAATGGATTTTTTTTCCATATCTCTAAAAAACAAATAATGTTCGAAAAATCTAAAATATTACATCTTAGAACATTGTGGTATAAGGAAAGTTTCCGTGTCACCCCATGTTTCAAAACGTGATTATAGATCTTCAAACTTCACTAAAAATGCTTCTTTAAGTTATTTTTCAAAATTTCCAGGTGGAATAGAAACTACACTTCAGAAGCTTCGTTTTCTTTGTTTTGCTTTCAAACAAAAACAATCATTTTGAATGTTAGAATCAAGTTTTAAGCAAAAAAAGCTCAAAGTATTGAAATATAGTAGATAGCAATAGATAAGTTAATCATAAAGTGTATGCAATGAGGGACAAAGAGCTATAATTGGAAAAGAGGGGTGCTATTATGTGAGCCTAGAATCTTGAGCCTATGAGCCTAAAAAGCTATACATCTATGTTATAAGTGTTTATATTATAGAAATCTTCTATGACTATAATGTTATTATGTTATAGATACTTATGTTATATCCTTATAGGTGTTTATGATATAAACACCTTCAATGGTTGTAGGATCATATCTACTTATACATATGCTCAAGGCTCACATACTTGCATTTCCATGCTCATACACTAGCATTGTTGGTACTGTTCTTAGTTAAACTTTTCTCTGACATCCTTGTTTCAAATTGAGTTTTTTTATGATTAACTCTAGTGTATCATTTTCTTGAAAAGACTACCCCATATACAATTAAAAACAACTAAAATGTCATTGAACTTAATTCAATGATGTGGCTATATCATCAATGCAATTGCATACACAAAACATCGGATGAAAATAATTCATTTGTATATGTAAACAAAGTCTAGTTGACCATCCAAAGGACACAAAACATCCTCAGTATCATTCTAGGAATAAAAAGATCCCTGCCCCCTTGGCTAGTATTTGAGATGTTTTTTGAGTTTACTTGCTATTGTTCTTTAATTCCCATATTATGAATTGGTTTTCTAAAGACCAACTCTAGTTATTTTTTTAATTTATTAATCTAAATAAAAAATTTATAGACTTTTTTACCTATATTTTTAAATGTTTTTCAATTGCAAAAGTTTGTTTTTTCCAATTTCATTGACTAATAATGAATTAGTTGCCAAATTTTTCTAACACTATTGCTTCCATTCACAAAGTGGGTTGTCTCTTTTCAAGGATAAAATATTCCCCCTTATGGTGAGTAACTTAAGTTGGTTGCTTTACACCTAGAGGCCAGACCAATTTATTGTGTAAGAAGCCTAAAATCCTTACTTGCCATTTGGGATCAATGTTAAATCTTCCCTTGGCTTTTGGGACCCAATGTCACATCGTATCTTTCTTTTCAGTGTTGCTTTACACCTATAGTTGAATCCAAGCTTGACACGTGATAGATAGAGTTGAAATTTTATAGATTTTTACTAGGTTTTATTGAAACTATCCATTTTCTCGGCCTCAAGGCCTTAATAAATGGGAGAATTGGTCCTCCTTATAATCTTATTCTACTCAACATTTCAGGACAACCTTACATGTAAAAGAGGTTTAAATTTGTACAATCAACTTCACTATAATAATGCCAAGCAATTCACTTACCTTTCCTTAGGTAGAGGTTAGTGGGTTTTTTTCTAGCGATTTGGTGCAAAATTGCACCAAATTTTATGGCCTAGCACCACGCCTATAGGAAAAAATGGTACTAAAAAGGTAGAAAATTGCCAAAAAACTTCAAATAAAAATAAAATCTTGGATGAAAACGCCAAATTATGGATGAAAATTGAATTATGGATATGTGATATCTACTAATATGTTATTTTCTATCCAATATGTGGATGAATGTTGAAATTTGGAGCACCACTATAACATTCAATATCGCCACTTTGGCACTTTATTCAAAATAAAAAAACCCCGTGGTAGAGGTATTGTTCCTTCCTATATGCCTGGGGGAGATTTAAGTTATAATGTTGAAGTTGTCATTGACCGATATAGGTACTGATACAAGTACAGTGTTAGAGTTGAGGATTTCATTGGGTGGCACAAGCACTTTTTCACTGGGGGGCTCCTAATATAGAGGAGAGAAAAAAGCCCCCCCTAGGTTTGGTCATAACATTCACTATAAGAACCTCATGTTTCATGTGACATTTTCATGATTTTAGAAGACACATTTTTGTGGATGTCTAAAATCATGAAACATCTGGACATTACATTGGACATTATTATTAACATAAAAACACAAGTTGTTTTATTGAACGTCCAGAAAAATCCATCTTTTAAAATCATGAAAACATCACATAAAACACGGGGTTCTTATAGTGATTGTTAACTAAGCCTTGGAGGGGCCTTTTGGATCTGTAAAAAGGGGGAGTCCCCTAAGGGTTGGAAGTTTTTGAAAGTAATGCGCAGGTCAACATGGAGGGAGGAGATTGGCTAGCTCTGATAACTAAACAAGTGAGCACCAATCACATTCTTTTTTTTATAACTCAATTCTCCTCCAAGTATCTAGGGAAGAACTATACCTCCTTTTGGAAAATATACAGTCCAATACTTAACAATGTTATGTTAAGAACATGCCCACCCGTCTTCTAAATGGATGACTTTTTAGAGGCGGCCTCCAAAACTGCCCCATCTGTCTTCTAAAATGGATGACTTGTTAAAAATGACGGCTTGCAAGTTGAGGGTGGCTTGCAAATTGGGTTCATTCTATAGGTTGGAACTCAACCTACAAAGCAATAAAGGACAATTGAAATTGTCTTTCCATATTGCCAGGCGGAAGTTATGCACCAAGCATTTTTATCTTCGTATAATGTCTTTCATGCGATTTTTACCCTCCATCGGCAAATTGATTGATTGATTGGCAAATTAATTGATCACAAATTAATAGCATTGCATATTGATTACAAATTGCAAATTAACAACGTCAAAAATTGATTGAAAATTAAAAATTAATAGCATTGCAAATTGATTGCAAATTGAAAATTAACAACGTCAAAAATTGATTGAAAATTGCAAATTAATAGCATTGCAAATTGATTGATTGCAATTTAACAACATTGAAAATTAATTGTTGAAAATTCCTCGTCAAATTGATTTGTAGAAAATTGATCGGCAATTCAATTTGTTGGAAATTGATTGGCAGTTCATTTGATTTGTTGAAAATTTGATCAGTTGTACCGGTACCTTTTTGTTTCTTACCTCCTAGTTCACTCATGCTTGGCTTGTTAATAGGTTACAGGTGGAATACAACATTTCAACCTAGCTTGCAAAGTGGATGGCTTCCATTTTGCAAGCTGCATTTTGCAAGACAAGGGTGGTGATGTGGCTGGCAAAATGCGGGGGCATCCATTTTCCAAGCTATAGGAAAGTGGACAGCCCTACCCGAAAGCTTGTTAACAGGCTTCACTGTTGATTAAATCCCGAAATATTTGTGGGATCCATGGTCTTGGTTGCATCCCACCAAGCGCCCACATAGATATTGTCCAAGTTTCTCACCATGTTGCTATTTCTGTGTGTTCATGTTTGGGGAGGTATTGTCTTATATTGTTTGCAAGCTAGTTTACAAGCCACACTATAATCTGCAAAATAGACCTCTTTTATAAGCCAAACAGGGGTTTCAAGCTGGCCTCTCAAGAGGCTCATCCGTTTTGTAAGTCCGACAGACATTAGTCATCTAATATGGTAGATGGGTGGGCATATTCTAAAAGCATCCCCACCCAGCTTGCAAAATACAGGTGGGATTTGGCTGGCATTATGCCCGGCCATCCACTTTGCAAGCCATTTTTTGGGAAGGAGACCTACCTGTCTGAAGGCATGGCTTCAATGTTGGGGTCGCTTGGGAGGCTCTCATGCTTAACCAACCATCTAGTTTGCCAAGCGGGTGAGGTAGTTTTGCCAGCCACGACGAAGAAGTCATCCATTATGGCAACTGGGTGGGGATGCTCTAAGGGCCTCCTTACATGTATCGGTGGGTGGGAAGAGTCAACAAGGGTGAAATATAGGAAACACTTTTATGCTCCTTCTACATGTCTAATACATTGATATCAATGGAACTCTCTCTCATACTTCTACACTTACTGATCATCAGTGGCACTGTTCTTATCTTTTAGTTTCTTTCTTTCCCCATTGGGCTCACATGTAAGCTGGCCCTAAGAACATCACTATTTGTCCTACAAAATGCAAGCCAATTTGCAAGCCGGTCAATCCAATTTGCAAGTTAAGGATGATGGGTCGCCCCACCCATAGCCTCTTCAAAGGCCATCGCCATCCAATCGGCTACGTCCACATTCACGGATCAAATCCTTGTTTGTTGAAAAAAAGTAAAAGGTGCTTATCTCATGCGGTTTACAAGCTACCCTTTGGCTTGCAAAAAGCCCAATCTTGCAACTCACCGGAGGCTTGTAGCCGAGCCTCTTAACAAGTTCATCCATTATGTAAGATGGGTGGGGATGTAACGCCGGGACAACCATTTTGTGGCTTTTGGATGATTGTGCAGTCATCTGTACATTGCTTGGAAACTTTTTTTCATCTATTTCATTTTTGTTCACCCTCCATGGTGGATTACAAAGAGTGTATAGTTGAATTTGTGGTCATGCAAGTGTCTATCTTCACATAGATGAGAAGTTATTAAAAAAAACGGATCACAAAATATGCTATTTTAGTGTATTTTGGGAAGTTGTTGTTCCTTGCTCTAAATCTGAAATTTCTCCACAAAAATTATATTTTTTGAGTTTGAGCCCAACTAACAAAATGAAGTTCATCTAATCTAGTTTCTTCTCCAATTTGAATTTTGAAAAAGTTCTTAATATTGCATATTTTATTGCAATTTGAACTTTGGGTGTATTTTCAATGTCTATTATTTTCTAATTATAGAATGAGACGGAAATTGAGTTTACACCATGATGTTTGTCATTGTAATATACACACATGGTGAAATTTTCATTTTTTTTGAAATAATTTTCTATTTGATGTGATTTTTCTTCTCTTTTTCTTCAAAAATTCTCAAAAAAATCAGTTTTCCACCAAAAAATCTAAATTTTTTGTGAAGTAAAGAAGACATGTAATTTCATCTCTGAAAAATAAATTAAATTTTTTTCATACATATCTATAGTTGCAAAATGGCAGCAAATTGAGTGATGGGCACTGAGGCCTGAAATCAGTGGTTATAGGTCCGTCATTTCATTTAGGGGAATTGGCTTGGCCTGTAGGTGTATAGCGGCCCTCATTTAGAAGAGGGGCACTGGTCGACGACTCAGTTCGAAGTTGGGCTTCTCCGGATCCTCACCACTCAGGCGACCAACTGAAGCCCAACTGAGGCGGCAGCCCCATCGCTAGCGCCGCAGCCGTGCGATCGAAAGCGTCCGCCAGCTGGGGCTCCCTCGGGGCCGCTGCCTCCCCCACCAGCCAAGTGGGGCGCCTAGCCGTCGCTCTCCACCCTTCCAAATCTACCCCACCAATCCGCGCCCCCCACCTCACCCGGCTGGCGAGCTCTCCCCACACACTCACATGCCCCCCTCCCCCGTCCGATCGAACTCCCCGGCGTCTCATCCCAGCGTCCGATCCCATCGACACTTGGCAACCCCGCCTATATCAACCCTGCATGCCCCCCAGCACTTACACAACCCAATTCCCCCACATACACTCATCTTCTCTTCTCACTTTGTAGATATCGATCAGTTTCTGCAGTTTGATTGCACTTTGTTGCCCGATTCGAAGCTCGATTCAGTTGGAACCACCCCATTTGGAAACCATGGCTGCCATGATGAGCACTGCTTCGATGGTCGTTGCACCGAACGCAGCGCAGCTAGCTTCAGGAAGCTCTGCGGCGTTCAACAATGGGGGCGTCAGGACCAACTTGGTGATGTCCCGGAGGTCTGCAAGGCCGACGACGGTTCGAGTTGTGGCTGACGACAGGGTACGTAAACATGCAGCCAGGGGTTCCGACGATAACCTTAGTTTAGACCTTCTCCCGATCGAGGTTTCGGTTTGCATTGGACGTCATAGTGTGCGTTCTGGTTTAGGTGTTCATGTTTCTTGGAATGTTTTGGAAGGAAGCGAAGGATGGTAGATGTGAGCGTACTTGTGGTGCCCGGTATGGTGGTTTTCGATCGAGAGAATGGTTGTTTTTTTCCAATGTGCAGTAATGTCGAAACGAGAAGTTTTCTGGGTTTCGGTTTCTGGCTAGTTGGGTGACTGGATTTTCTTGACAGTGGTTATTTGTGGAGTATTCGTGGTTTTGATGAATGTTTGTGACGATTGGTGTGCATGCGTGCAGAACTTGGGTGATAAGTTCAAGGATGCGGTGTCGGATGCTAGGGAGGATACCTTGAGCAAGGTGGAGGATATCAAAAGCTCCACTGGGGAGCTGAACCCGCTCAAGGCGAAGGCTGCCGAGGAGAACAACCCCGACGGCATCAACGTCATTGTAGGGAGCCTCGCTTGCTTGCTTGATTGTTATACGCTGTCTGTATTCAATCTTGCCGTACATATCGATCTGTGCCAGATGTAAACAACTCTTAAATCGTCTCATCTAATTCACATATTGGATATTGGGTTTGAAACATGAACTGTAACAGGGAATGTTTTCAGAGTATTAGGAAAGGATGGTAACTGTTCCTGCTGCAATAAACGAGACCTTTGAAATGAAATGATCATGGAGCTAGCTACACTGATTTGGACTAGTAGTGAGAGAGTGAGTATCACCACAATATATATGTTTGGGGAAATCTGTTGGATAAAGAAGTACTTTTAACCTACATGGACTGTTAGGAGAATTGAATGTAAAGTTTTAAATGAATTGGCAGTCCTTTTAAGCCTGGTGTGGATGCATGGTCTGTTGCAGGACAAGTTGAAAGACGCAGGCAGGACATTGAAGAGCAAGACCAACGACGTGGTGGAATACGGGGCTAAGAGGAACTCGCCCGATGTGGCAGACAATGTGACGGAGAAGAACATCAAGGAGCAGAGCGAGTACACCAAGGGCCTTTAAATGGAGCAATTAATCCTGCTTAGGAAAGCTTTAATTTAGAGCTAGTGTGCTGCAGTCAGTCAATGGAGTGTAAATTAAACATCGAACGTGTCTTGTAGTGTGAAATTAAATACCCACCCGGCCGGCCATGCTAGCCTAGCCTAGCTTGCTGAGGAGTGTGCGCTTTTGGATTTGTCGATATCTCTGTATCGGATGATTTTCTTGTAAATGCAAGGGACGCTGTGTGATTAGCGTATCATTTGTAAAAAAACAACGTTGCTATTTGAGTGGATTGTATTGATATTGGTGAGATGAATTTCACTTGTTGATCGGAATTCTGAATTTTTGCTTCAAACAGAGTTGGGTCTAGAGACTATTACTTGAATTCCGATGTGATTTAACCATTTGAATGAACATATGGAAGACGTGATAACAGAGAAATGTGCAGAATTGCTGGTAGCAAAATTGAACATGGTAAGTGCAAAATTGAAGTAATTTATTTTTATCAATTTCTTATCCAGATTGAAGATGGAAGGTTGTGGTCCACACATAATACTAGTAAAATTTGCCGAATTCTGATATTCACACAAGTCGGGGTGGTTCTCGTCAGCACATTGGCCGAGTTTTCTGCCAAATTATCTGCTCGTGAATTCTATATTGGTATTATATATATGTGGACTACAATCTTTCACCTTGAAGTAGGATCAGAACTGACAACTTACAAACTGATGCAAACTTCAAAAAATATCCTCTTCGACATTGCTGCCAATAGGTCTCCACAGCTTAACACATCCTTAACTTAACATTATTAACGAATGCTGCGGTGTCCCTCCAATTGCTGGAGCGGTCCAATTGGAAGTCTGCCTCACAAATGGAAAACTCGACCAATCATAAACCTAGAATTCAAGGAAGTATCTTCATAAAGTTATACCTTCTAGGCTGAGGCGTTATATAGAATGTTACGATATGTTAAAAAAATTGACAAAAATGACATATCTAAAATCCTTTAAATGCATATGGATTTGTCTATTTATAATATTATTCTTCAAAATGGCATCTTGAATAGGTGGCAAGTTTCAGATATGTTATAATGGATATTTCATTCTCTTGGCTTACAATGGATAATTCATATTTCACTAGTGTGCTATGTGTTGTTGCCACAGTCAAAATAAAAGTGAAAGTAATTTCTTAATTTTTAATTCAAAAATTATTCAAAAATTCATCATTTTTATACCTTATGTCTCAACGTCACAAAAGAAAGCTCTTGCACCTGTTCTCACAAAGAGCTTTCCAACTGGACTAAGAATGCAATTGGAGGATGCATAGTCTAAGAGATCTCATCATTACAAACAAAACAAACAAATAGCCTAATTTAACCCTCAAAGGATGAGGGGGTGACCTTGGAAATCATCACTTTTTATTACCGTGTAAATTATTGGCTTAAGAAATAGCAAAAACACTCATTGAAAATCAAACTACTATACTTCCCATTTTCACAACAAAATTTCAAGGATGAATAGTTGTACTTTTGTCCTATTACAATGATACCTTGTCATCCATTAAAAGTTTGGCATCTATGTTGACGTTCAAGGGATAAGGTATGGATGTTTAACCCCTAAATGATGAACCTATAACCATTGATTTCAAACTCATTATTGATTACTTAGTTTATTTCCATTTTATAGCTAGAAGTGTATGAAAAGATAATATTTATTTTTCAGTGATGAAATTACATGTCTTCTTCACAATTTTAAATTATTATTATTATTTTTTAAATTGATTTTTTAGAAATTTTTTGAAGAAAAAGTGAAGAAAAATCACATCAAATAGAAAATTATTTCAAAAAATCTAAAAATTTCACAATGTGTGTATATTACAATGACAAACATCATAATGTAAATTCAAATTCCATATCATTCTATAATTAGAATTCAATAGACGTTGAAAATGTGTCCAAAGTTCAAATTGCAAAATTTTCAATATTAGGATATTTTTCAAAATTCAAATTGGAGCAGAAATTAGAATAGATGACCTTCATTTTGTCATTTGGACTCAAACTCAAAAATTATCATTATTGTGGAGAAATTTCAGATTTAAAGCAAGAAGCAACAATTTTTCAAAATATACTAAAATAGCAAATTTTTTTAACTTCTCATTCACGTAAAGAAACATTGGTAAGACTACAAACTCAATTGGACATTCTCGATAACCCAATATGAAAGGTCAATAAGGAAAACGGGGAGATGGAGCCAAAGCCACAGAGTAGTGTCAGCATCATTTTAGGATTATGAAAATCCCATTAAATAACAAAAAAAATATGTTCTATAAAGAGCTCAATAAAATTCCATTAAGTAACAGAAATATGACGAGTTTAATGTAAAGTGTTATATGACCAAACTTTGTAAAATAGATATCTTTATATTTTAGCTACATTTTGGCAAAGCAATTGTACCATCATGCTAAAAGGTACAGAATTAGTATTAGTGTCACTTGAAGTCAAATAGCAAAAATCAAATTCCAATTGGATTCTATATGGTGCAAGAATATTGGAATGGCACAATAGAATGTCCATAATATGGTTGCTTGGTACTATATTGTAGCACTTGCTATAATATATATATATATATATATATATATATATATATATATATATATTCATGGCATTGAGGCCCACAATCATTGGATTTTTTTTGGCAATTTGGTAGCCATTTGTACCAAGTAATGGACCCATCACTGCACCTTTGGAACAAAGTGGTATTGAAAGGGTGGAAAATCGCCAGAAAACTTCAAATTAAATAAAAATCTTGGATAAAATTGCAAGAATGTGGATGAAAATACAATTATAGAGTGTGATATGCACTAATGTGATATTTTGTATCCAATACGTGGATGAATGTTGAAATTTGGAGCACGTGCTATAACATTTAATATTGCCACTCTGGCACTTTATAATGAATGGAAAAAAATCGCACCAAAAATTGCCTATAATACATGGGCAAGCTTCATAACATTGGAAAACTTTCACTCTCAAGTCTCGTTGCCTTCTCTAACATATTGGATGTTCTCTAAGTGCAGATATAGGTGGCAAGGCTTGAGTGCACACAAAACATAACTAAACCCTAGAAGGACCTCAAAGCCCTTTGCAGCCATATAGTATATTATGAATTTGGCGGTATTTGATCCAAAAAAACATTGACCAATTACTTTTCAAGACTAAGTAAATTAATGATCATGATAGTATGTAAATAACAGTGTATCACAATTCACATATAAAACCACAATTGAAGGATTATAAGGCTAAACACAAGTCATATAGCGGGTAGTGTTTGTTTTTTTGGCGATTTGGTGCAAAATTGCACCAAAATTTTTGACCTAGCACCAAGCCTATAGGAAATTTTTAGTAAAACTTTGGATGGAATCGCCCAAAACTTCAAGTTCAAGAAAGATCTTGGATGAAATCGCCACATTGTGAATGAAAATAGAATTATAGATACGTAGTATCACATTTTCTATCCAATATGTGCATGAATGTTGAAACTTGGAGCACCACCGTAACATTTAATATTGCCACTTCGCCACTTCATGGAAAATGAAAAAAAACCCACTGATAGCGGGCCTTTTAAGGGTTAAGACTTCAGAAGGTATCATGAAAGGGATACCTTCCTTTTGCACAATCTTGTTGGGGGGATTTAGCAAAACCCTATTAAAATTGTTATAAGTTGCATTGAAGATGAAAGGAACCTTGATTCAAAAAAAGGAGACTGAAGACTCCCTGCCTTGCAATTCAAGTAGGTAGTGAAAGCTTACCTTCTTCAATATTTTCCATTGTAACGAAAAACATAACCAATAACAATTGACAATTTGAAGAAAGATTTGGCGACCATAAAAGTTTGAGGCTTGCAAGTCATTCATCCACAACTGATTGTTCATCATGTGTGAAATGCGGCGTTGGTAACAGAGGTTAATTAATTAGAAAACACAAGATGGGGATAACCCCACCAGCCATGGCTCAACAGTTGTAGTATCCTCCTAGCTCCACTTCATGCTTGCTCCAAATTAAAATCCTCTTACCATCTGGCGTGTTATAATACAACTCTGCCACACTCCTATTTGCTATATATAGATCTCAAATCCTGTTAATTTGTCCAATGATTTAATATAAATATATAACCCGGTGAATGGAGCAGTGATTTCATCGGTTGAAAATTAATAGAATTAAGCAGCTTTTGTGATACTTAATTAGGGGTTAATTAGCGCAGCTAGCGGCGGAAGCTTTTGGAAGGCTTGCTGCTGTTGTCGCAGCATTGCGCTGCAGCTGTGTCTTGCAATCGAATGCAATTGTAGGCCAGCATTCCTGTGATGGAGCCGATGATGGGGCCTGCGAAGTACACCCACAGGGCTCGGTAGTTCCCGGAGGCAACAGCTGGGCCTAACGACCTGGCTGGGTTCATGGATGCCCCGGATATGGGTCTGTCATTCACACAGATTCAACAAAAAGGGTTGTTGTCATAATTAAAAAATAAACAGGAAGAATGCTCATTCAAAGAGCTTGCGGATACGGTAGTGAATTCTGGCTTCAAATTTCCGAAACAGGTGTCGTAACTGTGATTCTGGGGACAAAAAACGGGACTTCGAGGGCACTCGATCTCACGTGTGTCCAATTGGGTGTGTGTACAAACAGGAGAGATACTGAAAATTTACAGAGAATGTGCAATTCGAGAGAGTGTGAACTGAATTGTTCTGTTATAAGAATGTTTTTCGTTCAATTATTGATCAAACACCTTGTCCGCAACTTAACAGAGAATAGATACATATGCTTAGGGTCGGCTGTAATACGTACTGAAGCACGGAATCAATGCAAATACTGGAGAGAGATGGATTGCATACCCGGCCATGAGAGCATTCAAGGCGACTGCAGATCCTACAGCTATTCCAGCCAATTCTCCACACTGCAATCGATCACATAATAAACCAGGCTGGGGTCAAATTTGCACGCAACCTACTCGAATGAAAACTCTACAATTGAATTGTATTATCCCTACTATTTGATTACGTCGGAATCTGTCATGTTGTGTACCTGAATTTCACCTTCGTTAATGTAACATTCTCTCACCAAATTTTAGAGAATGGATGCACCCAGTTCAAAACTCACTACTTCAATCATTACACTATGTTATATCACAAGATGTTGCATACAAATGTGACGACAAGGAGTTCAATACTGTGTGGGAAATAAGTTCTTGACTACCCCTCCTCCCTTTTGCAACCCCAAGTTCTTTTTTAAAAGTCATTTTTTCATGCAACACTACAAGTGCCACGATGTCACAAAACTGCATTGACAATCGATCACTGATGCATACTGAGCACCCAAATTGTAGATGCAAAGTCGTACATATGTGTGGGTGGAAGGATTTGTAGATGACAAAACAGCAAATTCAGAAAAAAGAAAATGTTCAATGCTGGATTAAGGTATGTACATCAACACTGCTTAAAATGTGATCCCTACATTTGAACCCAAAAGCCGCGTTACAATAAACTAAACAGTACTTAGAAAATTCATAACTCAATTCTTACAGTGCGTTGGAAT
This sequence comes from Antitrichia curtipendula, assembly GCA_951230915.1. NCBI lineage: Eukaryota > Viridiplantae > Streptophyta > Bryopsida > Hypnales > Leucodontaceae > Antitrichia > Antitrichia curtipendula. The sequence goes on along the minus strand of OX579638.1, from coordinate 25,416,270 downwards.
CCCCTTCAGTTGCCAATAAGATCAGTAAAAATAATTTATGTTTCATGATGGTAAAAACCAGTTCAGTTGAAATTAAAATTAGCGACGATTAGATGTGCGCCTACCTAAATTGTTTGGTATAAAGCATGAATTCATTAAATCTCGTTTCTATGTATACTCCCTCCTGCAGTCTAGCTCAAAATGCAAATTAAAATGTTTACCTAAATGGAAAAGCAACTAACTGTAGACAATGAAACAAGAAAGTAAACACGCAGGCCGGGAGAGTCGGTCTTACTGCGCGTGTATCGGTAGCCACAGCAGCCACGACGAACATCAAAATGAAGGTGATGACGATCTCCAGCAGCAACGACTGCACGTCACTGCCAGCAGGAAGGGTGGCGCCTTCGTTGGCCGCGGGATGCAGAATCCACCGCAATGCGAACGCCGCAGTTATAGAGCCCCCACATTGGGCGGCAATGTAGAGTGGAACCTGGGGATACGTACATTCCACTCATATTGATAAGATCAGTTCCTGATGTTTACTACTCTAATCACAAGCAGCTTGTTCTCACATGTTGGTAACAAGAAATCTCAGTTCATTTGCTCAAACAAAACTTAAAAGAAATTAGCAGGCTCTGTCAACATAAAGGATTAATTCAAAAAGCAAGAAAACGATTCCATTCCACCTAAATTGATATATTCCAGACGCCATAACCCCAAGTACATCTTTTATTTTTTTGAAAACAAATGAAACCAACCCTAAGTACTATTAGAAACCCACTTTCACATACAACACAGGAATCGGTTGTCACAATGTCACAGAACTGATAATCACGTGCATTTTGGACAAAAGATTTCAGTTCATATGTCCAAAATCAACCTAAAAAAACACGCTCAACCCAGAGGATTCAAAAAGCATGAAGACGATTCTATAAGACCTACATTCCAGAATTAATTTAACTCCAAGTACATGTTCTCTTTTCTAAACCTAAAAAACGAGCTCATTTCTCTCGAATGACGCACTCTAGCTGTGATTGCTCACCCTGCATGTTGAACACAAACGTGACAGCAAAGCAATCAAAAAGCAGGAAAACGATTCTGTTTATACCACCACCATTCCATTCCATAACCCCAAGTACATAGATGTTTTCTTTGTGGAAACAAATGAAACCCACCCCAATTTCTATTTTAAAGCCACTCACTGATTGTCAAAACATTACGATTCTATACCGCCTGTACATTCCAGACTCCATAACCCGAAGTACATGTAAGTTTCCTTTTGTGAAACAAATTAATTATGTAACCCCACCCCAATTCAAGTCCTCATTGAACGCCACTTCCACACACAACACAATTCTTCCTTCTCACAATGTCACAGACTTGATTTTCACTTGCATTGTAGGTGAAGTTGAAAAGGACTGGTTTGGGCTCAAACACCTGTGTCCAAGGAAAATGGCGTGCGACTGCAAACGCGAGCGTGACTGCGGGGTTCATGTGTGCACCAGAGATGTGTCCCACGGCGTGGATCATAATGGTGACCACCAGGCCGAACACCAGAGAGATCCCCACGGGCGTCACTTTGCCGTTACTGATTTCGTTCACCATGGCCGCACCGCATCCCGTGAACACCAGAATGAACGTGCTGATCACTTCCGCCACCACCTGATCCAGACACACAACACAACACAACAGGAAAGTGAGTACTAAGCATTCAATTCTCAACGGACGCCATAGCCGCAAGCTCGGTTGCTGCACAGGAGAAGAATGATCCAAAATGTCCATGTACGGATTTTTTTGAAGAATTTCATAGGCGGCAAGGTCCAGGGATGATATCGAGAATAGGATACGCTGGGATACATTAATAAGGAATGGAATTTGGACACAAAAGGATCGACTGGTCCAGTTTCTTTAGACACAGAATGAATTGAAGGGTATTTGTCCACTTTCTATTCTTGGAAACCTCCTGCGCTACAATCCCCACTAGTGAATTCAAGTATAACTCGAGTAGACTAGGTATATTCTTCATCTGGTTCTTTAATTTGAGCCTCTTCATGTTTTGCTTCTACCGTAGCCGTTCATCTTTGATTTAAAAACTGTAACTCTTAGAAGAAAACCACCTGTTTTCCATGACGATTCTGCTTTAAATTCTTGTATTGGAACTAACACAATTTGCAATTCAGAACCACGTAGAAACTCTACTGAAATATTTCGACTTCCCAACTCCATGTGACTGAGCAAATCAATTTACGAACTAACACTCTTTACTGACACACACCTCCCAGCAATATGCCAACAGTCTGAATCCTATCATTCGATCACAATCAGGGATCGTGGGTTGCTTGCTGGCTTGTCTGAGCACGTACAATTTTCCACAACTGGGAGCCTCTTGCTAGAGTTACCTTGCTAGTACAGCTAGCACGGGTGCCCAAAGAACAGATTTCAGCTACGGAACTGCTAATTGCTAAAATTAATTAAGACTAGACTGTAGCTAGAGAGCAGGAGCTCATCGAAATATCAAGTACCTTTTGAACCAGCGGCGTCCGTGACGAAAGCCAGGCTTTGTATCGCTTTATATCCTGTTGGGAAGACTTGGTCACCTGCGCATCAAGAGCACCGTCTCCGCCATGACTTGGACTTGGCTCCTGCGACACCTTGTTGCCTGCTCGTGGATACTCGTCCTCGGAAACAGACACAGTACTGCCGGGCACGCGGATTTTAATCTCCGCCATGCTTGCCTGGCTCCAACTAATTCAGAGACAGTCACGTTATTAGAGACAGTAACCCCCGAAATTAGAGGCAGTTAGAGACAGTCACGTCAATCAGGCTCCCTGTCAGCTAGCTTTACGTGTTAGCTATCTGATGTCCCAAATCTGCAAAAAAGAGGAGCTCGCAACCTGCAGAGTGAAAAAGAGAGTGGAATTGTTAGAATTAGTACAAATCTAACTCTGATAACCCACTTTGCGTACAACAGACAAGTCTCTACACTTAATGTTTCACCTCGGAGCTAACACGTAGCGTCAGTTAGCTTACTGGAATTAGTTGAGAGATGTCTGCACTGTGAGAATGATTAAGAAGCTGGCTTCAACTTAGTTCACAAGTCTGGTAACTAACTTGCAATGATTTTCCATTCATTTCCATCACTAAACTACCGGATTTGGGATAAGTAAATTACATAACTGTGCGTACGAATGACGTGCTGAATCATAGAGTTTCAAAACAGAAAGAAGCGAACGGTAACAAGCTAAAGCTCGATACGAAAAACGTGGTCTATTTTGGAATTTTGCACGGCAAAGTGAGATATCGTGCCAGTCTGTACCGAACAAGTGCGCAAGTCGTCCTCCATCGAGCCCTTAGCTCGTTATATTGGAGATTGCTATGAAACTCACGGGATCAAATAAAACTGAGGCTTGAACTCTTCAATCAAACATATATACGTCAGGAGGCTGTGGCGAAGCTAGACTAGGATCGACGGTCAACCATATAATTTTCCACCATGTCGAGAGTATGACGGATGCACGTACATGATTCTAGAGAATAGAACGGCATCAGCGCACCACAGGAGGTTGCTCTTCTATAATACTGTAGTATTAATTAATATATGTCTGCGTTAGCTAACAGTGTCAGTAAGTCTGTTGTCGATGGAGGTAGTTGGCAGCCTCCACATGTAATTAAAGCGGCCTGGCTAGCTCCTGGCTCATGTCAGAGACTCAATCGCAAGTTGAAAGTTTATCACACACCGATACTTATACTCAAAGCTGAACTCGAAGCTACTGTAATGAGGATTAAGCTTAATTACTACAATTGAAGGGTCTTCCTCTGGTACGTATTGCTAGAGCCAGATCTAATGACCGAAAATGATTTTTTTTTCAAGCATTAATTGGAGGAGTTCGAAAGTAGACTTCAGTGTCCACTCAATTAGTTTCACAATGACACCAGAAACGTTCAAATCGGATCATCTTTCCCCCAAAGAATTCTCAAACCCCGTCTCAAACAGAATGACCCAATCTATATATGTTGCAGTGATTACGAGTAATTAAGTCCATGTTTAGAATTAGTTGCTCAGCTAGCATACGAAATTGTTGAATTTCTGCTGCAGTTTTGTCGCTTGGAATTGAATGATGACTTCTTACTCGTTGACTCGGGTAAGGATCCAAGATCAAGTGGACATAAATTGAAGGAGAAAGAGAGAGAGACAGATCAACTGGCATGGGTGTCTGGTCAGTTGGAGATTTTAGTTAGCTAGTGGGCATGCACATAAACTTACAGTACAGAACTAGCGCCAACGTGTCCTTTCGTCGTCAGTGAAAAATAAGCTTCATTGAGCGATTCAGGTTCTGTACTGTAACTTAAGTTTCACAAGTTTCGTGCTTGAGAGAGTCCTTCACTTCTTCTATATAATACGATACGTTCTTGGACCGGAGATTCAACGGAGCTGGTGAACGCTGCAGTGGCAAGTTTGGGTCCCTCATTGATGCATGATGAGCCTGCAGCAGAGCCTGACCGATTTTCAATGATCTCATTCATTTTGGATTCACTTGGATTTGTACATTTGTCATCACCTGCTGACACATTGCCTCCACTTGTGGCCTCCTTAATTCCAAGACCCCACTGTCTCCGGCCGCACTCCATCTCTGATCGATCTCTGCCTTCGAAAAACGTCGCAAACTTTGCAGTCCGTCTCTCTCCTGCGCTCTTGCTCTGACACTGAATTTAGAGCATGGAGCACAAAAGATACTTCTCGTGTGTGGCAGACACATGCTTCTGTAAGTTCACACACACAAACGCACACGAGAAGTACGTACCTTCTGCTCCATGCTCTAAATTCTGGGTGCAATTTGCAGTAATAAATTCAAATATGTCTGATGAAATTTTTTTTATAAAATTCTAATATCGTCTAACTAAGCTTAGTACGCGTTTCAGTTTTTCATAACGCCACAAAATGCAATTACAGATTGTATGACAGCATGACTGCGTGTGCAAATAAAACTTTTTCGTTTCACACACTGACTTCATTGAATTCGAAAAAAGTGCTTTTGCTTTTATCAAATAGGATATGCTGAATTTTGCCATAACTTGACTTCTATTTTTCCTTTTAGGATATATTTTCTAAGACTGCCTGTATAGGTAGATGACAATTAGTATGTGCAATTGAACTGCACTCAAACTTTCACCACTTTTCGTATGGGTGGGTAGCTCTCTTTTTCTTTTTCTTTTTGGTGGAGGCAAGAGAATGCAGTCAACAAGTGATCGAGCTCCTCATATACATCATGATTTCTGTATGGAATCAACTGAAAAGGAAGAATGACTTTCAAGCATGTTGGAGGAGACTAAATTCATTCATGATAATGGCTATAGTGTGTTCAACAAATATGCTTAGAACTCAATAGAAGAGCGGATAGAGACATCATGCAAAATGAGTGCAAATGCAAAGTCTTCATGAGGTGCAAGCATACAAAAAAACATCCAAAATATAATTGAATTTTCCTTAAAGGTGCACAAAACACGTGTGCAAATCAAGGACAAAACAAAACCAAGCAACAACATATCATGACACTATCTCTCATAAGAATATGATTGGTCAATATACATAAGTGGGATTTTGTTGCTAGATTTCACCAACAAGAGTCAACGTCTTCCCAAGTGATGAAAGAATAAATTATCTTTAACCCGGGATCAACCGCACTAAGTATACAACCATAACCATCCATATCTTTTAATTTAATTTACTAAGGTGTTGCAATGACAAATGATCACACCAAAAGATTAAAAAAAAAATGACTCTACAAAATATAACTTAAAAGTTGAATCATTGTAGGTCATAGGATCCAATCAAGTCTCTCTATTTTGAAGAATAATATAGGGTTTCTTATCAATATCTCACACAGATAGGTAAGGAAAAAAAAAATTAGAATTTTTTTTGGTTTGTGGAAACATGAGAAAGTGGACAAGCTCTTTTGAATCAAAACAACAATTACAACATTAACCTATGTCTATGATTTTTAAATTTGTCTTAAAATTAGTAGCCTATGCCTTTTTAAAACCTAGTAAAAACTAGTAGAGAGCATAAGGATAGTTCCAAGTACTCAATGTCCATATTGAACAATATTGACCCTTCACAAATGTTGGAAATTCAATCTTATTCCAATACTAATTTCATAATGATATAAAAAGTACTATTGAAACAATATTAAAATTTGCATCAAAAGTCTTCTTCATGCCCATAAACATTGTTATACTTTAGAGGATAGACAATCATTGTGTTAAATTACAAATACATGAAAATGGGTATATATTCACAAAAGGATGACTGTGAGCTACAAAAATATCGACCAAGTGTTGGTTCCAAGTAGATTACAAGGCATACAACCAATAAAAATTTAAGCCTTCACAACTTCTGCATACAGTATCCAGTGACACTATGGTGACTTGAAATTCTATTTCATAAGCTAAAAATGAACACCAGCAATGTTGATTAGTCTAGTGATAGGAACTGTTTAGAAAAGTGGCAACTACCTTATGCCTAGGAGCTTCGACCAAGAGCGCTCCTGATTAGTGTGCCCATCCATTTTTTTTTGCTCTTCAGGTTCTTGACCTGTCCTCTCAAAGCTTCTAAGGCATGAGGAGTTCCGGCCTGTAAGCACCAAATGGCAAAACAAAGAACAGTTGCGTCATTTGGAATGCCCTGAAGACAGCTACTCAAATTTAATAGAGCCTTAAACCAAATTCTTGTTCAATCATGCTCCAAGGCATGGTCCTTCCAGTTGAGTGCAGGTGGTAACCAAACACTGAATATGGACAGCAAGGTTATATCTTATAATCTTGTTGACTTCTTTCTTAGTGTTAACCAATCCTTTAGAGAATCTTGATTGAGCATGATTGAACAAGATTCAACTATTGAGATTGTGAACCAAGTAACATGAAGTACAACCTCATTGTTGAATTACCATTCCTTGGCAAGTTATTTCCCATAACAAGGCCCTACTTTCACGTCATCAAGTCTTCTAATTTACTTCTTCCCTCTCGTCAAGACTATCGCTCAAGAAGAGATGAGTAACGGTCAGGAACCGAAATAAACCAATAAAAAATTTCCCTAGAACAAGCTACATTTTATGTTTTCAATAGCAAAAAGAGACTGAATGTACTCTCTGAAATAGAAGGATAAGAAAACTATCCTTTGGAAGCTGCTCCGAGAAAACGAAAATCTACAATTTTCCGGTAGTTGGAATTCTCAAATCAAACGAGAGCGCAAATAACAGAAATATCGATTACCTCCACAATATAGACGTCAATGCCCATGGCAGCGATTGACGCAGCTTCGGCAATTTTGGTGGACATGCCTCCAGTTGTGTCGTGAGCCGCAACGGTTGTTTGAACTGCACCCACAGTAATAGGTCACAATCTGTCAGTACATCAGGCGAAACCCCAGTTCTAGTAAAGCATAGCATCAAATAAGAGTGTCCTAAAAATCATACCTCCACTCTTGCTGTTTACTCCAAAAGGGGGATCCACAATTGTCCAACTGGAGTCTTCAAACACCACTGTTACAATGTACCGTGAAATATCAAGAAGGTAAATATAAAACACTGTGGGGAAGTGATGACATTAAAGGTAGAAAAGCATATATGACTAATGCTCAAAAACTCAAGCCTAGAATCGAATAAAAGTAGGAATACGCATAGGAAGGAAACAATCAAATACATGAAATAGCACAAGAAGTAGATCAGGTAACTACAGTTTGAGGTGTACTCAGAGACAAAGTGGGTGTCTAATCAATGGACGCACCAATTTCTCTCAACAGAGTTGCGTCTGGTTCTTCAGGAGAACGATCGAACACACCAGGCACGTTGGTCTTCAGATTCTTGTAAAGGACTGAACCCAAAAAAATGTTCAAATGAACTTTAAAGCCGACCAATCGACACTGTAGAAACGTGAGAAGAAAAATATCAAGAATAATTAGCAGGATACCAAAAATACAACGAAACTGGGCTTCACAACTTGAGCAAGTCGTCTCACGATAACGTCCCCACTGAGGATTGTACAACCCTGTAGAACAAACAAGATACAAAACCAGTCCACATTAGATAAACAACACAGTAGCGAGGAATCCCTTAACCTCCAAGTGCCACCAAAAAAGTAGACAGTCCACTTTGAAAGCTAATAATCAATTATAGTTAGTTCCAAAAAATATTCCTATCATTAAAAAATAAAGGCATGATTTCTTCTTCCTATTGGTACATTTTTGTCACCTTCTTGGATGCTTCCTATGTGATTAATTCGAACCCCTATACATATGGAAGCGTCCACTTTTGGCCATTGAAGCACTTCAGAGTTGAAATAAATCTGCGAAAATACTCACCAGAGTATTATCCAGAACCGCATCTCCATGCAATACCTGCACCCCAGGGTGTAGAATATGGGTGAAACTTTTGACGAATGTCAGAAAATCAAACCCTTGCCCACTAACTGGCTACTGTTTCCAAGCATGGAAACTTCAGATTTTATGCAGAAATCCACAATACATACTTCTGATCTAGAAAAAAGAAGACGAAGAGGAAGATAAATTGGTAAAATTCTAAGTGAACGCAAGTTTTGAATGGGAAGACATACAGGTACAAAGCCAGCATCTACTGCTCGCCGGACCTCCAAAACATTGTCGCGTTTCAACTGTAAGCACACAGCGCACTGGCATTAGGCAATTTGAAGCGGCCCTCCATGCCACGGGGCTTCTCAGAGGACAGGTCTCGTTCTACAGAGATACTATAACAATGGGAGTTGCAATATAATGATCAGGCAAGATCAATCAGCTAAGGGGAATGATCCTATCTCACTGCAGGATTTTTCACTTAATGACTACATAAAAGTACCGCTTTGTTCTGAGTAGACCAGCCAGCAGCAAACGGGGGCACTCCAACAGCAGGAATACCCTCTGAATCACAAACGCAATATACAATGTGTTTTAAAGCTTGCGTAGTACTTGACTAATATGGCATGTGTTGTTGCCACAACCACGACGGGCCAACCTGTGCTAAATCTTTCCATCTCAATTGTGTGAATCCTACACTATCAAGGCTTCTCTGCACTATCAATAACACACTCATACGCTTCAAAGTCTTAACCATGCTGAATCTCCTTCTTTTGGCTATTTCTCCACTTTTCTGTACTTTCTAATGGCAAAAGTATGTTGAAACTCAATATCATTCCGCTATGTAAGTCGGAATTGTGGGAAACCTTCAATGTGCACCCGAGTACAAGAGCTTTTCTACAATGCTCGGGACCACCCCGTTTACCTCCAATCACAGGTATCTATGATGCGATGTAAAAGTAAAACAATCAACGGCGTTAGTATATGAATCTTTCGGGAAAGCATGCCATGAACAAGTACTGCAAGCTCTTACCTAAAGCCAAGGATCGTACAACCTCCTGATTCAGCTTGCTCACCTGCATGGTATCAGAAAGAACGAATAAAAATGGGTTCTAATCACAACTTAGAGAGCGTAACGAGAATACCAAAGACTTTTACAGGGAACTCAGAACTGAGCACTCACAGAAATGCGAGTGGCAACAAAGCCAGCCTTCACAAGGGGGTTCTTCAGATCGCCTTTGTTCACTCCCGACTTACTAGCTTGAAAGTGACCATATGAACCTGCTCCAATCATTCAAAAAAGGCTCAGCCCATGCAAAGCAAGTGAAACGAACAACATCGAACGTAATAGGCGTCAGTTTCATTGATCAAAACCTCAAGTGGCCTGCGGCTTAGGGTTACACCTTCAGAAGCTCATTCGGAGGATCAAACCCTAAAGAACCAAGAATGGGCCTCGTGAATTTCTAACCACTTTTGAGAAGGTCATATGGTGACTTTCTATTGTCCACTTTTAATAATATTTTGACCAACACATGCAATGTTTCTTCACTAAATCTGGTGATACAAAATTCATCCCCAACTGAATTATTCTTTTTTCACAATTACACATGTTCAAACCATGAATCCTTGGTCCTTAAACATGAAGAAAGACGGGCACTCACAAACCTGCTCCGTGAACAATGATGAAAGCGTTTGGAAACTCCAAGTTTTGTCCACTACAGTCGGGCACCAAATCCGCAATGACGCCACCCTCTTCCTTCCTGCTCCAATCCATCGACACAGTTGCGAAAGGCAGTCCGATGGCTTCTTTCAAATGCAATGTGGTGGACGCTAAGACGGGCTCATTGACTGTCTCCAGTTCTTCTTTCCTAGTGATCGCTGCCCCACCTGATTGATAGAATCAGAAGAGTACATTAGAGGCTCCATTGACCATACAAGTGTGAGAATACTTCATCTATTGAACTCTAGTTTTTTCGCATTTTGATTTTTTAGCCAAATACAAAATCAATGTGCCAAATTTTAGATGGTGCCAGTTTCTAGATTGGTGTAGCAAAAGGTTCCAAGCTCACATCTATGGGGAATGGAACCTCTCCCTTACTGTATGCGAGTGGAGACTTTACATTGCAGTCGTTTTCATTCGTCTGAGTCCATCAACAATTTCAACCGAAGTTTGATTATAACAGAGCACACGGGGGACTCACCGAGCTTGACAATGCAGCGGACATGGCGATGGGAAGATTGGGCCACCAGAGATGGAAACTGAGCAGCGAGAGCGTGTATAGCGTATGAAGAAGTCGTCGGCGAAGTACTCGTCGGTGTCGCCGCCATGGTTTCTCGGATTCTCACTCTCTCTCGCTCGCTCCAAAATTTAAGCCCTGCCTCGGAAACTCTGCCGCGCTTCCAATGCCAATCTTCCGCCTCGATCACACAACAAATTGAAATCACAATTCGGGTGATTCCCGAATACGAATAAGCTCTCTGGGCAGGCTCCGTCAATGCAACTGAAAATGAGCCTGCCTGCCTGCCTGCAGATCGATACTTTGGGAAGAGGAAGGACGCTCTGTTCTTGCAGGAGTGGAGGGGAGTGCCGAATCGCGGAATCAGGGGTAGTTTCTCCTATTCCCACACAAGATTTCTGAAATGTACACGTGCAAATTGATTCAGTGGCAGTGCAGGTCCGATGCAATACCCGGATACGCACATGTCGGCAGTAAGTCTCGTAATATTGATAACTGGGCGGGTGGGATTTAGGGTTTTCTGGGCAACGATTCGTAATGCATTGAGATCGATTTCATTTGCTTCGTTGTGCTGATTGATCGACGTTGCGGTCGAAGTTTTTTCTGCGATCTGATTTGTATTTCGCTTTATTGCGAAGGGTAGAGGAGATGGCGCAGAGTACGATGCAGAAGTTGAAGAATCAGTGGGTCGCTGAAACGAGGGATGAGGAGAAGCTCGCCGCGCATTTGGTAAGTTACCGCTGCCTTGTTTTCTTGTTGAGGATTCTACATGAACCCCCATGTGTTTGTTTCTCGGTCGATTATTAATTTTGTGCGTTGGTCAAGAGTTGAGATGGCGACTTGCTATGCATATTTGTGAATCTGAATTGCCGGTTACGTGATGCCGATCACGAAAATCGGATCCGCTCGGGTCAACATTGAAACAATCTGGACGTCACAAACGCGGAATGCAATAAACTTACTTCTATTATTGATTGTGTATTGACAGTAACTGTAAAACAACATTGAAATCACACTGAAATCCGTATTTAAAGAGATACTCCCTCCGTCCCAAAATGATCTTCCTGTTAGATAAAATGTTCCGGATTAAGACTAAAAATAACATTTTTAAAGCCTGTTTTGCACTACATATGGAGTTTGGTGCACTCCTATCGCCCTTTAAACTTTGAGTTTTGAAGCCCTTTTTAAAGTGTAGTTTTGGATTATTGAAAAGTAAAATTTTTTGGGTATTTTCAAGGAGCACCAGTGGTTATTTAATTATTGAGTGTAAGGTCGTGATTTTGCGGGTAGTTAGTATAAGTCAAAGACGATATGTGGACCTATATTTTGCCTCCCAAAGTCTTCATCTCCTTCAATTAGATAATATTCAAAGAGATGCAATAAATAAAAACAAAAAATGTTGATTGACCCCTTCAACCATTTTATTTGTCTTTTGATTAGTGATTGCATAGATGGAGGGGGAACTATCGCTTGGAATTGTTTTGTTAGTCCTAGAGAACAACCAAAAGTTAAATTTGACCAATTTGCAACTCACAAAGTACAACAAGAAGATCATTTTGGGACAAAAAATGAAGGCCAACAGGAAGATCATTTTGGGACGGAGGGAGTATTAATTTTGTGTTACCTTATGTCCTTAGTTCATTGAATCAAAGTAATATTGATAATTGCAACTTCAATACTAAATTGATTTAACGTGGATTCTATATTGATTAGTGATGGTTTAATTTCGAATTAGGATTGGCCTCCATATGTACCGGTTCAATATTATTTTACTGTTGTACTCACGTACCTGAGCTTACTAGCGATCGTGAACTTCTAAGTTATATCGAGGTAGATGCCTGTTTAGTTTTTTACACAGTATTGGTATAGTGACTATTTTTTGGGTATATGCAAATAATTATTCGAGTATGGTTCTGTTCAGGCTTGTAGGCAATTGAGAGATGATTCCAATGCATTTTAGCATGTATTTTTTGGTTACCGCATGCATAAACTATGAGTTTTCAAAGTGCTGGTTATTTCCACAGCACTTTGTATCAACGGTAGCCAGACCCCCTTGTTCTGTAGGGGTCACTTTTACGTTGTCTTTACCTCGATGCTGGAGCTTAATGAAGGGTTTGAAACTGATTTTGAACCTCGTGTTTGATGCAGAGACTTCTGCGAGCAGTGGCAATGTTTGCAGGGTCTGTGATGTTGATGCGAAATTTTGGTGACTTGATGACAATTTAGGGCACAATGAGCATGCCAGTGTTCTGTCTCTGGCCCTTTTGGGTTAGTAGTAGCGTAAGAAGAGTAGGCTTGTATCCTGTGGTTGATAATTCATCGGGTCACTCTATACTTGGCTGTGAAATATGAATGTCCACTTAGAGAGGACACAGTGATCAGGACTTGATACTTTGGGCTGTTTTCCGTCCTTGACCAGAATTCTTTACAGCAAAAATGTGATGTGTCTGACAGATGACGCGCATATTTTACTACCAATTGCATGTGAAGATGGCGTGACAACTTCTATACGCAATTCCTATTGCACTGTACACTGAAATATCGATCTACTCGCAAAATACATTTCCTTGTGCTTTGCTGATCACGTTGTTTTGTTTTGATTTTTCCACTTCATCGTTTAGTGGAGAACTAAGTTTTGCAGTGAGTTTTTAACAAATTGACTTCGTTCCGGCTTTGCTTGCGATGTGTTGGAAATTCACTGCATGCAGCAGATCTGCACTGCTTCTGAACTGTTGAAGCCTTTTACTGAATGGGCGTGGCTCGTTTTCAATCTGTAAGCTTACCTGATACTAGCTAACCCGATTTTTTCAATAAAGTAGGTTCGGTTGACACAGAATACCATGATGTCTTTACCTAGAAATCCTCCGCCAAAGCCAGCAATGTGGGCAGTTGCATTTGATCTCTGATTCTTGACAAATCTGCCAAATTTTCGTTTGTAGTTTTGAGTAGGATTACTTTTGTGAATCTCATTCATTAGAGTGAGCTTGTGGGACAGTGACTTATGCTTCATGAGCCACACCTCATGTCAAATTTCTACCGACAAATTTCTCAGTTTTTTTGCGTAGGGTAAGCAATTAGGGTGCACTGCGTCAAGGTAACTTGTTTAATCGCCAACAACTTGGACCACTGCCCTTGTTGCAAGTCCTTATTCACCATCTCCTAGTTGTTCATCCAACAATTTTTTATTCTTTTTGCTCAACACATCAATTTTGTTCTTTCGGCAGTAATTCAGGCCATATGAACTTCTCTCTGTAGCCGATTGGAAGCTGAAATCTATACCAATTCTGTTTTTACCATTTCTAGGTTTGTGAGCTTTGTGAGCTTTACGTAGTTGAGTGTCAGTCACCTTTTCTGGCGCTCTGCGACACACGTCGATATAAATAATGAAAAGTTGACGTTTCAATGTGTCACCAAGACTCGACACACTTGCTTGACATGCATTATGGGCTGCATCCAAACCTGGTAACCGTAACCAGGTGACCATAACGGAGTCTGAAGAGGTGACTTAGGTGTTGGTGGTGACGGTTATTGAAACCGTTTAGGGTGTGAGGTGTCGTGGGTGACGGTTATTACCTCCGTTCCAATAGCCATTAGAGTCTTTCGAAGTGGGTACGTCTTCGCAATTCGGTTGCTGCGATGATTATGGGACTCTCACGAGAGTAGCGATTGTCAGTAGAGTAGCAACAACATTTTCTTTCTCCGAACGCTTCTAACATTGTAGAAAGGATTGTTTCACATCGTTCGTGCATTGTTTTCACATAGTTTTGGTGCTCACCCTACCATGGATTCAAACAACGAGATGATTGCCCAGGAGTTTGCAAATGCGAATGCGAGTGGTTCCCAAATTGTTAGCATTGATCCCAAGGAAGAGAGGTCCTCTACCGAAGTCAACGTTGTGACTGATTTCAAGCCTGCAAATACTCTCAGTCTTGCAGACAAACCTGATCTCAGCGATGCCAATTTCATAATGGCGGTGCCTGTGACTCAGAATTTGGCAGACGTAGTTGAGGTTATGTCTGTCGTTGTGAATGAATCGGAGCAAGGACTGCAACCTCTTGATGCAGATCATTCCAAAACAGATGCGAGTGCTCAACAGAAGGACGACCATGTCACGGTTGAGGGTGGCGTTGAGGCAATTGAGGGTGGAGCAGAGAAGGATGAGCTTGGGAAGATGGAGATTGATTTCGATGTGCAGCAAGAAGTGGCCACTGCTAGCATTGAGGGCAGCAATGATCAAGGCAACAACAACATGATGGGCGGCGCGGAGATCGAGTCCTTCCTCGTAGCAGGTAGCCCATTGGCTTAATTTTTTTGGAACTGAATACTCTCAAACCTCTCGATGATGACCTTCTGCCACACTTGTCACATTGTTGCACTCTCATCACACGTTCAAAATTATGGCATAATGTTGGAACCCTAGGCCAAGCTTTTGCATTGGAAGAGATGAGTTGTTGTTGGTAACAGGAATCATTACTAGGTTAATAATAATTGTAATATCTGCTACCTTAGTGCAATAGCCTCGCAGTTACTCACCCCCACCAACTTGGCATCTATTGGCATTGGTTCTAGGAGGCAATGAGAAGATGGAGTTAGAGGAGCATGGAGGGGAGAATGAGCCTGAGGTTGAAGGGGCAAATTATATTTCGGCGGAGGAACACCAAACCTTGCCCATCTCTGAGAGACGCAAGTACAAGCGGCTGGAGGTTTTTGTGGGTGGGCTAGACAAAGAGACCACGGAGGAGGACCTTGCCTTTGTGTTTAAGAAAGTGGGTGATGTTGTAGAGGTGCGTTTGATGAAGAATCCTCAGACGGGCAAGAATAAAGGCTATGCATTTATTCGATTTGCCTCGGTCGCCTTGGCCAAGAAGGCTGCTCTAGAAATGGAGCGCGTCCAAGTAAGTTACCAAGCTTCAACTCTAATGCAATTCTTGTAGCAATAGATACTTACTAAGAGTATATATATATATATATATATATTAAACTTGCATTAAGTGAAGCTCTATAAAGTAGTTCTATTCTTGGGTTGGTTAAATATTTTAACCTACTTGTTGGCAAATGAAAGAAGATGTCAAAGCACAAAAGATTTCATTGTTATTCTAATTACATGTAGAAAAGTTATGAAGGATCAAAATTTTGTTCATAGATATTACAAAATGGCTCCTTGGATAATAAGTACATATAGATGAAGGGATAAATTGAACATCTAATGAAGTGGTGATCTTTGGATGTTTCTAGAATTCAGGCCACAAATTTAATTTGAGATCATATTTATGGTTGCAATCACAAACTAGTGCTAGAATTACAAATCATCCCTTAATTAGTCCTAATGTCATCCACAATTATGAAGTCCTAATAGGTGATGCAAACACAATCTTTGATTTGATTTTAGCAAAAAATACCTAGTCTAATATGGTGTGCACAATACATCCACAATCAAAAATACCAAACATGAGCATAAAAGCGCACACCAATTGATATAAAAGCTAAGTACAAACCAAATTTTCTACACAAATTATTGATAACTAAAATATGTATTATTGGTCATTTATTGTAGTCATGATGTTTACTTCAAATTAAATGAAGCACTAGGGATTGCACTTGGGGGCTAGACCCATATGACCTAAAGATTAGATCAATATCCAATAGGCTCTTCATTCACATTGGAATTTATTTTTATTTTTTGATATCATACTTAAGTTAAATTTGTAATAATTCTTTCTTTTCAATTTTGTTTATGTAGATCCGAGGCCGTTCTTGTGGTGTTTCACCAAGTGAGGAGTATGATACATTATTTCTTGGTAATATCAATAAGGCATGGAAGAAAGAAATGGTGAGACACCTTCTCGTAACCTTATGTTTCAAGCTAAGTGTTGTAAACATTAGTATAATGATTGATTGCATAAACATGTATCACAATCTGCAAAGATATGATTATTATCCTAATTGAGTTTGACGTATCCATTCATCCAAACTAGGTATTGGATGCATTGAAGAACTTTGGTATTGAAAATGTAGAAGATATTACATTGATGGAGGATCCTCAACTAGAAGGTGTAAACCGTGGGTTTGCATTCATTGAATTTAATACACACAAAGAAGCTTTGAGTGCTTTCCGTCGACTTCAACAATCAGATGCAATCTTTGGAACAGATCGTTCAGGAAAGGTTGCATGGGCACAACCATTAAACGAACCTGATGAAGATACCATGTCTCAAGTATGCATATAAACCTACTTATATGAAGATAAAAAAATTGAATCAAATGTTATAAGATCATTGAAAAGAAGTAGAATGTCCTAATGAAATATTCATTATGCAACTTGTAATATTATATAAATTTGTATGAACTCCATTTTTAATTGGCAATGCAGGTGAAATCTGTTTTCGTGGATGGGATGCCTCCATCATGGGATGAAGAAAAGGTCAAAGAACATTTTAGCAAATATGGTGCAATTGAGCGTATTGTTTTGGCTCGCAATATGTTATCTGCAAAACGTAAAGATTTTGGATTTGTGAACTATATTGATCGTGATGCAGCTTTAGCATGCATTGAGGCTTTAAACAGTAGTGAAATCAATGAAGGAGATATAAAGGTATCAAAATCATATTGTATGTATGTGTATGTAATTGTTTATTCATTTTTGTGTGTGATTCTAATATCACAAAGGATTCATTTTATTTTCCTAAAATTTTCCTAACTATTTTGTTTTGATTAGATGAAAGTCAAAGTAATGCTTGCAAAGCCACAAACCAAAAACAAACCTATTAAAGGAGGAACACATGGAGGATACTCATCTAACTTTCGAGGTGATCACAGAGTGGGAATGGGAATGGAAGGGGGGATGGGAATTGGAAGAGGGATGGGAATAGGAGGAAGAATGGGAATGGGATTAGGAATGGGAATGGGAATGGGGATGGGAATTCCAAGAGGAATGGAACTTATTCCTTATGATGGTAAGATTTTATACCTACACTAGAAATATGCAATTTTTAATTTTTAATTTTATTAAAATATTTTTTTTAAATATTTTGATCTTTGAAGTATTTAAATCATGTACAATGAATATGTCATTATTATTAATATTTTGTAATTATCTACAATATATGCACTCTATATAAATTTCATTTTGATTATGCAGTATTATCAAATTGGGGTAACATTCCTCGTTTTGATAGCCAATTAAGATTTGGAGGTCTACGGGATCGAAAGTATGGCTTGTCAAACATACAAAAATCAGAGAAAAAATACAAAAGAGGTGGAAAAAGAAACAATGAAGAATTGGATGCAAAATCTCAAACAATTAAAGATAAACAAACAACAAATGCTGAAAAGAAAGAAAGAAAATCAGATGGTACCAAACTTGTACAAGAACCACCTCAAAATGGAGATTTCATTCCTCTAAATTTATGTGATTTAGGAAATAATGAACAACCCATCTCACACGTTCTTGATGTTGTATCCAAGCCTTCTCTTGATAAATTTGAATGTGCAATGTGTGGATTTGGTTTTGATTCTCTTGATGAAAATGAATTACATAAAAAAACCAAAGTACATAAGTT
Source organism: Antitrichia curtipendula (assembly GCA_951230915.1). Taxonomy (NCBI): domain Eukaryota; kingdom Viridiplantae; phylum Streptophyta; class Bryopsida; order Hypnales; family Leucodontaceae; genus Antitrichia; species Antitrichia curtipendula. The sequence goes on along the minus strand of OX579638.1, from coordinate 25,398,133 downwards.
AATCGAAGGATTACGCCAAGATCAGAAGTTGAACAATAAAACACCATTGTCATTACTTCATGAATATGCTTCGCGGCATCATTGTGAAGTACACTATGAAACTGAAGCAGAAACCAATGGTCCATTTGGAGTTACTGCAGTGATTGTTGGTGGTTCAATTGGAGGAGCAAGTGGTGCTCCCAAGAAAGGATTTGGTGTTGGTCGCAACAAAGCAAGAGCAAAGCAAATGGCAGCTACTAATGCATTAGAAAAAATTATGGAAACTGTTTCTGAGTCTGAATTTCTAAAGCCTGGACAATCAAAGCAACGATTTGGTGATCGTGAACGCTCCAATCGCAAAGGTAAAGGTGGAAATATGGGAGGAGGAGGAACTAGTGGTACAAGTGGAGGGGGAGGAAATCGAAATTCTCGTGGAAGATCAAACACAGATTGGAGACCTATGCAAGGTGGCCTCAACAATTCATTCTTGGGACTTCCAAGTATTAGTGGAGGAACTCGTAGTGGAAGTGGAAAGAATAAACGTTACAATTCAAATGATTCTTTTGTAAGAAACAACAAGAATAGTAATTTCATAAGCAATCCAAATGCTATTCCCTTAAATGGATATAATGAATTTTCACGGGCTACAACACAAAGGAGTTTAGGAGAAAGATTTGGTGGACGCGGTGGAACATTGAATCCTTCATTTCAAGGTCCTCGAGGAGGAGTAACAACTCAAAACTCGGAAACATATGCAGAGCGCTATGATAGAATTCAAGGTGGACGAGGCTATGGAAATCCAGAATTTGGAGGAAGAGATTTTGTAGGAGGGATTGGAATTGGGAGTGAAACTTTTAATGGTCGTGATTTAGCCGAAAATGCTTTTGGAAACAAAAATCTTCCACCTCCTCCTCCACTTTTAAATTATAGTACTCGTGATCTACCTCCAATTGGCTTTGTTGGAGCAAATCGTGACTATGAAACTTCAGGAATGAAACGCCCATTTTTCCAAATGGTATTAATTTATGTTGATTGAAATTTCAAATATGTAAATATCATTAGTATAAATCAATACTTATTCAAAATTTAAATTAATTAATAGTATAAAGTTATAACATTTTCAAATATATATACTCTTTCAATCAATTTGATTATTGATTTGATCAATTTTGGTGAAAAAGGAAGAAGAAACAAGATTTGCGGATGCTCAAAGAACTCTTCCTCGCCAACGATTGGATGCTCCTGAACAAATTTCTATTCAATCAAATACAAATTCTCAAGCATTTGGAGTACAACCATTGTTTCCAGAAGCCCAAAGGTATAAAAAATGTTTATTTCATTCATTATTCAAATGTTTTCTTCTCTAAGAATTATTCATTGTTGATTATCATTTATTACCAACACCTTTTAATAAATATTTTAGTTTAATTATTAGCTTTTATAAATAAAATGATGTGATATAATATTTTATATTAAAATCATAAAAACTTAGGTTTTAACTAATACACAAAAACTTGTAATTCACATTATTCTTTTAGTTTTTTAATAGTCTCACTAATATGAAATACAAATCCTTAAAAAATGTACAAATGCTACAATAAAGGTGATTGCAAAAAATACTTATCCTAATTCTTATCACACATCTTAGGCATTAGAAGAGGATGTAAAATAACCTTGAATATATATCCTTTAAACTTTTGCATCATATATACAAATAACTCAAGATTTATAAGATATGTATTCAAGGATATTTTACATCTTATTTAATTTTTGTTTTTCACAAACAACCTTCAATTGGATGTCACATTTTCTAATTTAGAGATTTTCAATACAATTTTTAGCTTAAAAAATCAAATTTAGATCTAAAAATTAAAATTTACAGTCAACTTTTAGCATTACAAACTACAAAAGATATTTTTACAAATAGAAAATCTTTATTTTTCACATTTGATTAATGTACTCTTCCATTATATGAATGAAGAGATTATATAGTATTATTTTTTTTAAATACATATAATTGACTAGAAGTTCCTTTAATCTTGAAAAAAATGACCAATTTTTACTTATTTGAATTTTTATATCTTTATTTGAATTTTTTCTATTTAAAAAAAAATGTATACACAAAAAAAATTAAAATGTTCATTTACATGTCTTTGTTCACAACTACAAGAGATTCTTTTCAACTTGATTTTTAGAGAATATATTTTGTTTAGTGGTATATTAAATTATTAATGTTATATATTTTTTTTCTAATTTTAAATTTTTTTCTTCCTAAAGCTCATTGAAATTTCTATATTAGTCCAAATGCAACAAAATCATTAAGCCTTTTTTGCAATTCCCTTAAACTATAGATTTTTAATCTTTATATAAATTTTTTCATATAGTTTATAAATTTGATATATATGTGGATGTAGGTCATCTATTGTACGTCCTCAAGAACCACAATTTAATACATATGTACAACCACAATCTCAAGGATTTCATGTGGGTCACAATATAGTACAATCTTCACATATTCCAACTCAACACGGAAATATGTCCATTGCAATGGTAGGAGTTCCTACTCTTACTACTCCTCCAAGTGGAACTCCATATTCAATTTATGATGCAGCTCCTCAAACTAATCCTTCGTTGACTTCCAATGGTATGAATTATTTTCTACATTAATCTATAACATAATATTACGACCAAATTCTTTGATTTTTTTCTTCATGTTTCATAAGTGTAATGAATTTGAAGAAAATAATGATAATAATAATAATAATATTATACAAAGATTAGGTTTTTATAATAAATAATCCAAATTTTAATAAAAACTTTTATTATATATTAAATTTTATCATTTTATAAACTACTTTGATTAAATATTTTAAAAATAAATTATATTTTATTTTATCAAAAATATATTTAAAAACTTCATTATTTTAGTATAAATTATTCTACAGGATATGCAAATGTGAATCAAGATTATATGGTCAATACTTCATCAATTCCAGAGGTAAATTATAATAAAGGTGTTTTCTAAAAGTCAAATGCATTTAAAATAGAATCGAGTACCTACAAACAGATGTAGAAATATCTAAAATCATTTGCCTCCTAATTCTATCATATAGTTTTCTTTTGAAGCATTATTAATATATAATAAACCATCTTTGTAGAATATCTTCAACTTTACGTATGTCATGCGATGGTTGTAAAGTAATACAGTCTTTAATAAATGCCATTAACTCTTTTTGAAGACAATTCAAAGACATACCTATGTGGTACTTTAAGGCTTTTTAAAATCTTGATTAAAATTCATACATGAATAACAAAATTTTCAAAAAAACATTGAACTCAATCAAATTAAATTTGTATTTTCTATTTGATTACTAGTTGAATAAAATCTCAAAATATAAATTTGACTCTATACGTATACATCATTTTAAATAAAAAAATTTAGATACAATCATACAATTATTTTAATTAATTTTATTGTTTTAAGAAAATTAATAATGAATGATTCACATTTGAAGATGAAAACTACCTAATTTTTTCTTCTTCAAACAATTTTTTGAATTCAATTTTAAACTTAAGAAACTATTTTTTTCTTTGCATTTCATTCTTTCAAAAAACAAATATGTAGATTATTACCTTCATATAAAAACATTATTTTGATTTCAATCACTTTTTTTACTTTTCAATAACAACATTTTTCAACTAATTCACATCTTTGCAGTAAATATATTTCTTCTAAAATCTTTAATATATTTTTAAAAATAAAATTTTATGAAATTTATCTAAATTGTAATAGTAGTCTTGATTCATTTCTTTGAATATTATATTCAACGTCAATTTCCTAGGACTATTCCATTTACCAAGTAGATAGATGTGGTATATCATTCTATGATTTAGTAAAATATTATAGTTTTTATTTTTAGGAATTAGTAATTAGGATTTAAACACTATTTTATCATCACTACAAGCCTAATAGAATCTTATATTGAAATTATGTTTTGACATTCAAACTACCAAACCTAAAAAACTTGATTTTATGAATGTAATTTCCCTTATTAAATCTGAAAATAGTCGTACAAAGTATGTATTTAATTCTTTACCTTAACAAGTATACATCTCTGTTTAGATTTCTCAAGGAAATACGTATCCAACTCAAGTTGCATACAATGCACCCTATGGAATTATACAACCGACCATCCCTTCACAAGCTATTGGAAGTTTCACACCTATACAAAACACAGTTCAACAACAAACATTTTATTGATGTTGCAAGAATGGTTTGTGCTTCATTAATTCCCAAGTATTTCTTGATTATTAAAAGAAGAAAAATTTGTAGAACTAAATATATTACAATAAAAAATGAATTCTTACATGTTGTCATTTTTTGTCTTCTAGTTTGAATGCAAATTGAATACCTCCTCAAATCTGGGTTCATTCCAGTGTCAAATTTGACTCAGAAAAGCAGAGTCTAACCATTGGCAAGTGTTTGTGCAAAAATAGAGATCAAAATTTGAAACTTGAGACTGTTGCTGTGGAATATTATACGCATGAATAAAATTCATGATGAATTATGGTGAAAGAAACAACTAAAAAGACATGAATTATTCAATTTGATAAAGTTCACATTTGTTCTACAAGTGCTTTGTTATCTTGTGCCACATGCAAAGTAATTTGATTGTAGCATGTAATGTCCACAAACATTGCACATTTACAATATCCTACATTGGAGGCTAAGGCATTGGATAAAGAAGCCATTAGACACATGCATTAGTGAATAAAAAAACATTGTTTGATTAATTACAAAAACAATGATTAATTTGGAAAAAATACAAATCCTTTGATGATATTTCAATAGTGGTAAATTTTAAGTCTTCTCTTACAGAAGTGTAGAAATGTAATTCAAAGTTTCATTGCAAAGTCAGTTGGATTATTAAAAACAAAGATTAATATCTTTGAATTTAATGTATTAAACATTATATCAATCAAAATCATTAGGAAAAAGGGCTTTTTAAAAAAAAAATGTATTATTGGTTTCCAAATTTTCCAATTATATTCATTTTGCAATGTATCTTTAGAAACTAATATTAAGATTTTGGCACTTATTAAAAAAATTATATTAAAATGATTTGTAATAAATTTTAAAACAAAACAAGAAAAAAATATGGATCTTTGGAATAGAAAAATGCAATATAAAAAGTCAAATGCTATTTTTGTATATTTTGAATACTACCTTAGAAAAATTCATTGTTTTAATACTAAAATATTTATATTTGCTACTTGAACTCTGAATCTGTGCTAGCTTTGTGCCAAGTTTAGAGGGCATTTGACTCTCAAATGTAAATCATCTTTAAATTGAATTTATCATTTTTTTTTTCAATAAATGTATAAAAAATAATCTTTAATTAGTGACATCATTTTTCCATATAAAAAAGATTTTGGATATTTTAAATGAAATGTATTTAGTACAACAAAAATAATAACCAATAATGAACCCAAAATTGTTATTTAAATATAATAATTGAAGATTATCTCCAAAAAAAATTAAATGATAAATGATGAATTTACAAATACAAAATATAAAATAATACTATTATAACTTCATAATATTTTTCATCATAAGATGTTATCAAAAATGGAATTTAATTGTTTATTTAATGATAAATGTTCTAATTTTTGATATCAAATAGAAATATAATTTTTTTAATTTTTAATTTTAATTTTAATATTACTTTTATCTTTATTTTTTACAAAATTATCTTGACAACTGAAACCATTTATTATAGTCTTTTATATTTGATAAATTGCATTAAAAATTCATATCATTATTATTGGTTAAATATTGTATCATCCTTAAAAACTAAAGAATTTTTTACAATAAAAAACTTTTAAAAATGGCTTGAATTGTAATCTTTAAAATTGTTGGGGCCCACAATTATTATTTAAAAATATTCAATATATATTCTAATATAATGTATTTTTTATTTTATTTCATATTAGGCAAATAAAATAATCTTGATAAAACAATGAAATTAAACTATTTGATTTATGAAAGCATGTATATTTTGTTGGGTTTTTTTTAGGACATTCAATATCAAATTTAAATATAAAAAGTATATTTTAAGTTAAAATTTGATTTTTAAATTTAAATAATCATATTTGTATTTTAAAAAATTACCAGATATAATTTACTGAACCTTATCTTTGTTTAATACATTATATAGTGTTTTTTTAATAATAATACTTGATTTATATTAATTGAATAACATGATGCTGAATACACCAAACAAAACTTCTAGTCTTATTCATTAGATTATTTTTAAAGTGCTACATCTATGCTCATAAATATAGACCTTCAAACTGATAAAGAACAAGATAAGTTTATAAATTATAATGATTTTAATAGACCAAAAATACTCTTAATTTATTTCAAAACATTTTAATACATTTTAATACACTTTATATTACATTCATAGAATTTTATATATTTGCAATTAATAGAACTTCAAAAAAAATTTATAATTTATATTTTATCAATAAATTTGTAAGTATCCAAAATTAACTATTTATCCAAAAAGATAAATAAAATTATTGCATATTTATATAATAGGTCATTTTCTAGTACTTTTTAAAATTTCAATAAAATTTCAAAGGGTATCCGATAAAAATTTCTAATAGCATACAATTTTAGATGACCACTTTAAGCTTCATGATGCAAAAAATTGTATTAAATATTTGCATTTCAAGCATTTTAATATACATATTTCTTAAGCAGGATGAATTTTTCAAGAATCTTTATTTAATGTTCAAGTAAATGAAGCTCAAATGACAATTTTGTACAATTTTTGCTGGCATTTGCACTTGACATAAGAAGATTACAAGTAAGTGTCCTAATTCCTTTACACTAACTTTGTATATTTTGTTGATGACGCTACAAGTGTAATTCCTAGTTGCCCCACTAATTTTCATGTTGAGCATTTATACATAGAGTTCAACATTTCAAAACACCTAAACTGTATACTATGAGAAAATGTAGAATCATGACAAAAATTATAATCAATCTTGTCAATGTTAAAATGAAAAATAAAATTTAATATCTGATATTTTATAGCATGAAGTAGTAGAATTTCAAATTGTCAAATTCTTGAAAGTTTTTTAGATAGAATCTTTCATAGATATTTACTAAACATGACTAACCACAACAAAATTTTATTATATAGCCTTTTTTCATTCAATCATTCAAAATAGAATAGCAATTTCTACAATTATTTGGTAGATGTTAAATATTATTTTTGTAAACTGTGAACAATATGAAATATTTTGAAAATTATTCAATAAAAATCTATTTAATCTTCTTATTTTAAATATTTTAGTTTGAATTGAAACTCAAAAATTTGGGAAAAGTTGAATCAAATAATTTTTTTCCTAATAACTTTATAATTATTCATGAATAGTAGCTTCAAGAATTATTCAATAATAATTATGCAAATTTTATTGAAAATGATAAAATAGTATATATATTGCTCACATTATTAAAAAAAACATGAAGTTAGCCTTCCAATCGTTATAATCATCAAGCTCAAGTATTTATTTTATGGTGAATTTCAACCTTGAGACATTATTAATTTAAGCCCTTCATTATGTATGGTTATTTGCCTTGGAAGCATGATTCTTAAAACAAAATAATTGGTTGAAATTTACGTATTTTTTAAAATAACCAAAAAATTATTTCAAAATTATTTTAAAAGGTTTGCAAGAGAAAAATGGATATAACTTGTAAGACCAATGCGAATTTTAAACATTTTCTTGTTTTAGATTCATGTTTAATGGACATCTATGATGATTATTTGTAACATTGACAAAACAAATTTATCCAATGTACATGAATCCTTACTTAAATCATACATGTTGGAGTTCAGATGTTATAATGAAAATGATTTTGGAGAACCAAAGCTGGAAATGATTGTCAAAAATAAAACTATTTCCTTAACAAATGTCAATTTAAATTCAACCTTGCATATTTATGGCAATAATGTATCTACTTTGACTTCACATAATCTATTCAAATTTAACATTCTTAGCACAGAAAATATATAATTGAATTTTCCATCAAATAAGATAAAAAGTGAATAAGTAAATCTTGCAAAAATTGAGTGTGGTAACATGGTTGAAACAAGCCAATAAAAGTACAAACAACCTACTCATCATTTCTCATTCAATAGCTTTTAATCATGAATTATTGCTTTGTTGTAGTATTCAAAGTCAATTACCAAAAAGCATCCATATGAATTATAAATTTATATTGAATTTAATGTTCTTACATTACAAAAAATACAAATGTTATCCAAATTTATTTTCTTTCAAGCAGATATCTACTTATGGAATACTTTCAAATACTCCATCTATCTAACTTAAATGCCTTTTGCATTCTTTAATGTCAAAATTATTAGAAAGCACCTCAATAATTACCACCTATTCATTCCTCTAAAATTGCCTTGTTCCTTCAAATGTTTTCTTTAGAACATTGTATATTGACTTTACTTTCCAAAGTCACTTTTTCATAAATAAAATATTATCTTTATAGCCAAATTTAAAAATTGAGAATACCATTTTTTTTTACATTCATTTTTTAAATAAATTTATTATTCTTTAACATATTTAAATGTCATTCCACCTGTAACTAACACAAAATGATAACCTATCATCAAAATCTTGCAAAATCATATAAAGATGATAGCCTTGGGATTTTTTAACAAGCAAAAAATTATTGTTAAAGTTGTATATACAAATAATCTCTTTGAATCTCAAATAATATTATGTACATGAATTATTGATATAACCTAATATATATTGAAATATAAATGTATATTACGCAAGTTTTTTATACCATCATATTCATAAATATTTAGATTTGAATAAAGTTTTTTTAGTCTAGAATGGATTAAGTTTTGACCATAAATTTAGATAGATTTTGTTATTTTAAACATAAATCTAAATCATTGAACCAAAAGATATAAAATAATATATAGTTGCAATTAATTTTTATATTAACAAAATAACCAATGGAAATATATATTATTCTAGGCAAATAGCAAATTTGGCATTATTTTGAAAAAATAAAGTGAAAAAAAAAATCGACTTTCAATTTAAAATTTATAAAAATCCACTTTAATTTGAATTTGGCAAGCAACCTAGACCATTTGTATTTCATATAGCTACATTATGTGAGCAATGTGAAGAAAAGGCAAGTACTTATATAAATTGGGTGGTAATGAATACATCAATCAATAAGAAAATTATGTAAATTAGGAAATCTAAAAGCTCAACTATTCATAGTCATCTCAAATGCAATAATTGTGCTCATAGAAAAGGTTAGACCTCATTTAATTGAGTATAGTTAACTAAGTTTTTCAACATGTAGTTCCATTGAAACCAAGCTAATTTTCATCTCCAATATTATACTTTATATTTTTTATTTAGAACCTTCAATAAAAAATGTATGGACAAAATTTAGAGAAGATGATTCAAAATGATCTTCCCTACCCTCTCTAAACTTTGTCCATACATTTGTTTTATTGAAGGCTCTAATTCACAAATGAATCAAAAATTAATAATTAACTTTAGTTCCCACATTTTTTGGACAATTTTTTAAAAATGATTTAGAATAGGTAATTGAAATCTAAAAAAATTCTATTTACACAACTAGTGACTGTTTATTATAATTAACTCCCACTTTGCTTCAAATTATTTGAAGATTGGCTACAGAAATTATTTGAAGATCACTAAAAAAATGACCTCTCTTCCCTAACTTTCACAATATGAATGATTTACTTCCTTCATTATATTAGTGAAATATTTCCTTGTATAAGATTGTGCATATATTGGGTTGATGTTTGATGAAATTATTTTTTAAACTTAAACATCGTTTGACTTCATTTTCACTTGATTTTACCTACTTTTCACATTGATTTCCAATAAAATGGTATTTTGGATTTTTTTTTTTAAATGTTTCTTTAATAGTAAATTGTAAAGTTTCTTAATAGTAGTTTCTAAAAAGGTTCTTTACATTACAAAATAAGATGTGTTGTAAGATGTAATTCCAAAAAATAATTCTATTATAATTTAATAAATATTAAATTATGCATTATGACATAATTATTATATTTGCAATTTTAAAGATTTCAACAATCATTCTAATCGATATTCATCTAAATTGATATTTTAATTTTAAAATATTATTTTTAATGAAATATAAGAAAATTTTGTATGATTTTTTTTGCAAAAGTAGTTAAAACTATTGAAATGTAATATTTTACAAGAATTAAGCATAAATTTTTTACTCTATAGAACAAATATAGTCTATTTAGAAAATTATTTTTTGAAAATAATCCAAAAGTATTTTTATTCTTTGAATTATAGAATATTTATTGAAAAAATATCAATCTTTTCAATTATTTTTAATTATTAAAAATACATATAATGATCAATGAAATTTTAGATTTTCAAAAGAATTAATAAATAGTACATAGGCTTCTTAACGTCCAATAATTAGTCAGGATATGCATATAAGTGCAATTATGGATATAAAAATGACCTTATAAAATTAAATATCTACAATATTAATTACCATTTTTCACGCTAAAAGTCATGCAAAAATGTCACAAGTAGAAAAAGCCCTTGATGCATTTAAAAGTGTATAAATTTGATTTTTAAATATTTAAATATTTAGTAACTTTAATTATTGATTTATATATTTTTTGCATTTAATAAGTATATAAATAATATATATTAGCTTAGTTGTGATAGTTTATTGGATCAATTTCATCTTTTAGATGAAAACAAACATTGTTACAAACTCAATTTATTACAATTGTATTAGTTTTTATTGATTAAATCTAAATAAGATATTAGCCAGTTCTTTAGTTTAATTAAGTTTTTTCTTTGTTTGGATACTTTAGTTTTATTTACGTATATTTAATTTTAAGCACCTTTTATTACAAAAAAATTGAAGATTATTTCATTGATAAAATTCAAAGTTAAATAACTTGAATTTTTGTGGTGAATGAAAATTTCACACAAGCATAAATATTCTTTATTTAAAAAAAAAATTAGATTATAATGTTAAATAAAAATCATAATCTCATTTTTGTATTATCATAATTTTCACACAACGCCTTCTACTAGAATATAATATATTACAATAGCTTCTATCTATGGATTAACAATAGTTTAAGGTATTTTTTAAGTTGACAGATGCATACATCATAAAAATCATTATATGAATGTACCATAAATTTTACATCATTATAAAAAATTTATATTTATATCATTTTAGCATAGAAACAAAACTAAAATGAATTTTGCTGGAATGCTAAAATTCTTTAACTATTAATGTGTATAAAAGTGATACAATTGCAATGACAAATGAATTTTTATTTTTGTATTGTTGAAATGACTTTTAAAATCATATCTATCAATTTGTAGAAAAAAATGAAATTAAAAATCAAGACTAAAACCAAATTAACATTGAAATTGTTGTTTGTCACCAACTATAAACTTTGTTAATGTAAATTCTCAATACACTCCTCCCTTCCTTTTGTCACAAGTGTTTCAAGTACCAAACCATTTCTCAGCGCACCATAATTATTCAAGTTTCCAATTTAAATTTTCCCTCTTAAAGCTTTGCAAATGTCAATTTGGCACCCATCTACCTTTTTAAGATTCATTTATTTAAACAAGTTCTAAATTCAAGCCTTGTTTATCTTGAATGATCAATGTTGTAAATAATCATGCTTGCTTGTATGAAGGACATATTGCTATTACATTGATGGCATGCACTACTGGAATCTCTCACCTACTTTTAAAAGTCATTTCAACAATACAAAAAAACAATTTAGATGAGAGTAATTCAATGTCTCTTTTAGCAATCTACACTAAATAGTGAAATTAGGTTGCCTTAACAATTAGGTTGCCTATACTCCAAGAAAGTTATTGTACATGCCATCAAAGTCAACAGATATTTCTCTAGAAATTTCCATTTGTACACATAGAGATTCACGAGTCCCAATTACAACAATATCTATTTCAAAAGTTGTGCATTAAATAAATATTTATATAGTGTCAACTATTGAGAAATTAGTGTGGGCAACCTAAATTCACTATTTAAGGTTGAAGTTTTTTAGGTTTTAGATAGCATCATTGCACTAAATAGTTCAAAGTTCAAATTTTTTTTTTGAATTGGAGGGCTCTTTATTCGATTAGCACCTTTGATGCAACAAATGCAAATAGTGTTTCAACATTGACAATGATTTGGGTAGGCTTGAACTAAGTGGAGTTTTGTAACAAGAAAAAACTAGCACCATTATTGGATGGTCTCCAGATTCAAGTTCTGGGCTAGTTGCATATTCCATAAAAAAAAACATGTACTCAAAATTGAGTATGTCATTGTTCCATTTGCAACTTTTTTGAAACACTACTGACAAAGGATTTTTTGTTCCATTGCTAAATAAATAATATGATGCTCAAACTTAACCTTTTAAAAGACATAGCAAGACCAACAAACATTTTGAAAGTCAAAACTTGAATTTTCACATAGTTCTTGATTTTGAATGTTTTAAAGCTTAATTGGAAAATGTAGCTCCAATAATCTAATTTTTATTCCACATTTTTTAATTATTAAAATTATAATCTTTGAGACATTTTGAAGACAACATCTTAAAAGCTCAAAATATACCACTTTTGAACTTTTTCTATTGAATTTCTCTTGGTGTGAGCTTAGGGGCCTATCCAAAACATCTTGTAATTACACCATGATGTTTGTCACTATTATTTCCTTTCTTATTTAAAGTTTTATATTAATTATGTATTTGTGTAATTACTCATATATATATATATATATATATATATATATATATATATATATATATATATCACATAAAATTCAATATGATGTTTTTAATTATGAATTAATGAGAATACATTTTAGACATATAATTATTACATGTGAAAAATACCAAAATTTTGAAATGTGTATTTTAATATGGAAATTTAATGATGTTTGACCATGTTTGGACATGAAATGTCCTTTTAGAATTAAACATTTGATAATAGACATAATTTTAGAATATCGCATAAGGCCTAAACTACATTTAATTATTATAATTCTTTTCTATTTTACGAGATGTTAATTACGTTGTCTCATTGGCTCTTCAAGCAAATAACATTGTTGATATTTCATTTTAATCAAATTTCAAATTTCAGTTTTTGAAATTGTTCATAATTTCATATTGTAATCAGCATTGCAAATACATGAGAAGAGTTGATTGTTGTGAATATCTAATTGATTTTTTCCTAAAGGGCTAGTCCTCAAGTGCATCGGATTCCTTAATTGGAAGACTTGTAAAAGTGTAAGTGGATTTTTCAAATTTGTAAATCATGAATGCACTAGGTGCTCAACTACTATGCTTGCTCTATTAATATGTTCAAATTATTTTAAGGACTTTTTGTACTTTTGTCATAGTGAGTCTACCAAAATTCACATCCAAATTATTAATTTGACTTTCAAAGTCTCCACTATTTGTCAATATTTTGACTTAGTTACTATATTAGATTCTTCACCAATCATACTTGCCCTCAAGATTATACTAAATCTAGATTCATATTACCCAACAAAAATCAAAGCGTTGCTTAATCCACAAAGCTCTTTATAAGTTGAAATTGGTCTTGAGAGATTCGAGTATCTAAAATTTAGAATCAAATATTGGGTTTTTATCCTCAAATTATTTCAAGAGTAGGGAAAAAAAATAACTTCTACGTCTTTAGAGAATCTATTTTTTATCAAAAAAATTTAACAATTGAAAAAAAATTATGCTTTTATAAAAAATTTGGATTCCAACTCAGGAAAATGGAGCTCATTATCATTTGCTTTGAAAGTTTGCATAGTTCTTCCTAACATGAAGTTCTATTCAAATATGAAGATCCTAAATGTTCCTTCCAATTTTATTTTTTGCAATCTTCTTTCTAATCAAACAATGAATAAAATAACCATTTAGAATCCATGAAAGGAAATAAATGTAATTAAATGCATAAATAATAACACTCATAAATTTTTTTAATTCTAAATAATAATCAATATTATATAAAATTTTGTCATTTCTAAACACAAAATTCAAATGTTTATATTGTGTTATCAAGATATGGGCTAATATTATAAAAGAATGGTAGGTTTGATATATACAAATACAAGTATGTGTATGTGTATCTAGTTTCTACATAGATGAAAACAAATTAATCTACTAGGCAAAAACTTAAATAGAAAGAAAGTGGCAATTTTTTGGTAAATCCTACCTACCCAATAGATTGTTTCAAAAATCTATACAAGTATCTTTATCGATAATTCTTTTTACTCATTTACAAGGTGCAAAAGCCTAAAAGTAAGGGTGAACTTGTATCATTTCAATTCATATTTACATCATATTTTTAAATAAAAGATAAAAATTAAATTAAAAATAATAATATCACCTAGTCCATACTTGTATCCGTTACGAAAGGTATACGTCAAACCAGAATCAACCTATTACCTATACATATTTATTCAACATCCATAAATGCCAAAGGTACATGGATTTTGGCAAAATATTTTTTTGGATTGCAATATCCAAAAATACATACTATTTTTGCATTAAATTCATCTTTATTTGTATAAAAAATAATATGAATATATAAAATATTCTAAAATAAGATTGAATATTCATAAATTTTACTAATTTAAATAGTATTAATTTAAATATGATCCTAAAAATATTAAACTTCAAAATAATTTCAATGTACAATAGATGAAATTCAGCTAGTGTAGAGTACATTGAGTTCCTTCGAGTTCCCGGTCTGTAGGAACCGTTGGCCACAATAGCAAGCTAATGTAGCCAAGAGACTACCACATTGGATAATAATAAAAAATTAAATTTTAAATATTTTTTTAAAAATGTTTTAAATATAAAAACATAAAAAATTAAATTTAAGTTTTAATTATTAATTATTCTGACCAGCAGTGGCTAATTTACAACATTGGAGATGAGCCTGAAAATGGCGTTCTAATGTCCCCCCAAAATATCTAATAAATAACTACAGAAAATAATGAAAAATATTAGACCGTATCCACCTACTAGGTCAACAAAAAATACTTTAACCCCTAAAGCACTAAAATCCGTTTTTAGGCAATATAGCAATTTTTGGCAACTCATTGCAAATGGATTTTTTATTTTTTTTATTTAAAATTTTAACACAACATGTGCTCAAGGAGTAGCTTTAACCGCTAAAAGTCTGAGGGGTTCAGACAAAATACAAATGTGTTATAAAATATAATTTTTATAATTTTTTTGAAGTTTGCAAAAAATGAGATAATGTGAAGCATGAAAAGTAGAAAATATTTGTAGGATCAAAATTATAAAATTCTTTTTAGGTTCTTGTCAAATGAATTTTGAAGACATAACTTCAAAAACTCACCGAAAATACATTTTCTACTTTCAGGATTGGAATTGTTTTTCGATTGGTCAAAATTGCAGTTTCTATTGATTTGTGAAAAAATGCATAAGATCTAGAAATGAGAACACCAACACTTTCCTGAAATAATAAGTTTTTCAACACTAGCCAATTCTAAACACTTTGTGCTATTTTTCTTATATTTTTTGTTTGATCGTAGCGATCTTAGTTTTGAATATAAATATGGAAAGACAATCCAATCACTTTTGGAAAAAAAAATTGGAAAAATTGGAAAAAGGTCTTTTTCTGCCCAAATTTTTTGCCTGAAGTCGGGCAACGACCAGAAAATGGTTGTTTGAGCGTTTAAGGGTTAAGGCGCAACAATTTTCATAAATTTGACTACATGGTTAAAAAGTTATTGCATGATATATAATTTTCATTGCTTGGCGGACAGCTCACACATTTTTTTTTTAAAAGGAATAAAAATTTGAAATTGTTTTTTTAGATTTATATATACATGGAAAGCTTTGAATCATTCCATTTTGATTAATAAAACGAAAGTTATGTGGAGTTTTAGTTTACTAGTAGTTATGGATTCTTTTCTAAAATAAACTCTGAAGTCCTATATTTTACTCAATTTTCAATCATTTTTGAAAAAAATAAAAGCATAGGATGTAGATTGTTCATTACAACCGTTAAGATTGACATTTCTCAATTCCATAACTAATTCTTAACAATTTAGTACTTTGAATCATTCTCTACTTCTTTCTACTTATTATTTTTTTCCTATGTGCTGTATAGTTCGAAATGATCTCAAAATTTTCAAGCAACTTACTTGGAAGAATGAATTCAAAGAAGCACCACCAATTTGAACATTTTTTCATACAAATGTGACCTCATGAAGTACCATTGGGCCTAGAGAAGGATTTTTGTCACTTCAAACAGTAATATCTTGCAATCTACGCAGTGGAAATTTTTGAATTTTTTTCCACATCTTCTCAAAGCATCATACCTCAATTTTCCTAAAATTTGGTGCTTGTATTTAAAATGGCAATTTTGGAACGTTTTTGGTGAAAACATAGTCAAAAGTCTTTTGGGGTTAAAATAGAGGTGCCAAAATTTTTAGGAAAATTAATTTTTTGAATAGCAGTTTTCACACAAAGAAAACACGAAATTTGGAGGGAGTTTTCCTATCATTTAACCAAATTTCTGGATCTCAACTTTAATGAAATACTCAGGCATGAAAATGCCAACCCAGATATCCATGTACGGTATAGACGTTGAAAATACTTTTCAACCTTTTCAGTATTTTAAATAATTGATGAGCCTTTTTAGACACATGGGTATTGTCGTCCCAAAAGTTACAATACCCGTCCTACCATCCTACTTCGCTTGAAGTAAGGAACTGTCTCATACAATTATTTTCAACCAAAGTTACAATACCGTCCGTCTACTGGATACAATTATTTCGACGAAAGTTACAATACCATCCCAATACAGTCCTGCTTTTGGAAAGGAGCTGTCCGTCTCCCTGCAATTATTTCGATAATTTTTGCAATTCAGTACGCATTTTGAATGACAATTCAAGCTTCAAACACGGTCACAGGGTCAGTCCTCCTTTTTTTTTTAAATTATTAACAAGGTTACCGATCCACTATATCAGGGTTGATACAACTGAGAAGAAATTTGAAGAAGAAAACCCCAAAAGCTTTCACACATATTATAATCTATGTTCGAATGCACATCACCTTAACCACTAAATGCCTTCAGTTGGCAACCATATATATTCGCTCCAAAATTTCAGGCTTGTTTTGATTTGGATAGTTAAATACCTTTGACCGGTTTAAATTTTTTACGTGCAATATTAAAGGTTAACTATTATAAGCTTTTATTTTTCACTGAAAAATGAAAATATTTTATTTTTGAGAGGTCCTCCAAAGGCAAATATGTACCACTAGTGGAAGTGTAAAGTTTGCAAATCTTACTTGATTCCTCAGCAACGATCTCAAAACTGGCTAAATTTAGCTGGGTTTCTACTTAATTTTCCAAAAAAATCTTCCAAAAATGAACATTTGGCTAAAGACCTTGTACCCACTATGAGATCATTGTTCCCCAGCTTTGAGCAAAAGGTTGCCAATTTCACATGATTTGAAATTTAAGAAATTGTACTTATCCATTTGTTTTTGTTTTTCTTTAATTTGCTTCATTGGGGATAACTATAAGCCCATGCTCTTTTTTCATATGAAAGGTTTAAGCACTGACGGGTTAAATTATCTAATGATACACTGGTAATACTGGTATAACTTAATACTGGAATGATTTGAACGGAATAGCATAAGTAGCCCACAATCAAAACCAATAACCAAATATTTAGCGCAGACAATTTCTTCCACTTGTGCGGTCACGCTCACTGAAAATGTAAATAATCTAAGATGTCCTAGCGATGCGTTCCAGAAAAATAAGACTCTCAAAAAAACGCACCAGACAGCAGTGTTGCCTCTCTCGGAACATCAAACAAAAAGTAGACCATACCTCGTCGTACATGTTTCAGCAATACCACTCCAGCATACGTCAAACACAAAAATCAGTGTAATCTCCTATAAAAACCGATTTCAAAAACCCGTACCCGAGCGTCGCAGGACTCTTTAGAAAATCTGGATATCCAACCGGTGACTAGGACTAGTCAATGACAAGCATCCGCCGACGCTCACCAA
Organism: Antitrichia curtipendula; assembly: GCA_951230915.1. Classification (NCBI taxonomy): domain Eukaryota; kingdom Viridiplantae; phylum Streptophyta; class Bryopsida; order Hypnales; family Leucodontaceae; genus Antitrichia; species Antitrichia curtipendula. The sequence goes on along the minus strand of OX579638.1, from coordinate 25,379,969 downwards.
TCTCCCAGTGCAGTAGGATTCTCACTCATCTGCCTCCTAATAAAGACAGGCGTTCCTGGCAACACAAAGTGCCACGACCCGGCTCCCACCGCTGCCTGGCCCACCTCACAAATTCCTTCTGAACTCCACGGTAGTCGTGACCCACACTTCCATGACCATCTCAGCCACTGACCACAGCACCACACGCATGCCAACACAATACCTCCACACTCCTAAATGTAATGTACAAGATGACGAACCTGCCAAAACCAATCATTTCATTCGGAATGCCCACCAATTAAGTGTCAATCCTTGCTAACCACCTACATCGGGGTTCACTTCCCCGACACCAGTTTCTCAGCTGCACAAAACAGCTTCCACCAATACAAAGAACCAAGGAGATCCGAGGCCAACGGACTTACAATACTACTACTATATACGCGAGTGAAGGGCCGTGGAACCAGTTCTGATCTCCCACAGCAGGCCAAATAACCTACAGAACGCGCACCATAAAGGAGCGTGCCCACCACATCCTGCTATGCCGTTGGGCTGCAACTCCGTGCAAGGACGTCAGAAAAAGCTCCATCTAGCCTCCGGGACCGGAAGGAACCTACTGCTCTTTCCAGATGCGTCCCGTCACTCTCAGCTTCAGCTCCTTTCGGTCGCCGCCCGAAAAAAACAGGGCCATGTTCCTTTGGATGATCAGCCCGTCGTGACTGTCGCGCACCTTGCGGTGACTGTCGCGGATGCTGCGAGGAACCCCTTGCCAAATCAGTTTCCGCCCGTTCGCTCCCACCTCCAAGCTGTAACTGAAGTTCTTCGCCTCGTTGTCATCCCCCATAAACCGCAAAAAAGCCATATACACGGGGGCCATACCCAGCTGGAAAGCCTCGAAATGAAGACAAAAATGCTGCCCAAAACAATTGAACACCTGCACCCACACCGACCCAGCCCGATCCACGTCGTTCCATCAGTCCATGCCCAACATTCCCACTACTACCATCTCCCGCCTCCAAACCCCAAAGTAACTCACTTTCGCTCTCACCCTCTTACCCCTCCTTCCAAACGGAACCTGACATGACAGCAACCCCGCTATCATACAGCCGAGCACACGCCATTGACAGGATCCGAGAAAACACAACCGCATTAAAAAAAAAATGGGACCTCACAATCTCGATCACGTTACTTTCCACCACAAACAATAACTCGCAACCAACACCTCACTTTGGCCCTAGCCATGCCTTCCTCCACGACCACTCCCCATTCCCACCCATTCAGGAATACATCCCGACAAAGAAAACAAAGCGCACCGTTAACATCCACGTCGCGTTCTCCACTTCCTGCGGATTCGACTTCACGTAGCGGTGGTTGAAAGTGGAACCATTATGCATGTCTACTTTGTGCTCGTCTCGAAGGTGAGCCACCAGCCATGCGATGTCGCCCGTAACCGAGCACTCCGACCCTGCGTATGGACAATTGTAGGGCCGGTACGTGCACTGCGCTTCGTGTTTCAGCTTGCTGTAGTAAGGAAAGATGTCCGGGCACCCCAGGCTCTGGTATCGGCACGGCAGCTCGAGCGACTCGGCCACCTTCTCCAGCGCCAGACACCGGATATTGCCCAGCTCGTATCTGCAAGTTGGACACCGGTTGTGTACCCTTTGCTTGCAGTTGGAACACAATGTGTGTCCGTTCGGGCACTGCATTCAAAACATTCCACCGCAAGCCACCCATCAGTACAGCCTCATGCAACTCCCTACCCAAACCATCCGTGTGCACTTGTACACAAACACGCCACCTCCAATTCTATTCACTCAACCTTTAATCTCTTACAATCCTCCGGACGCCACTCAAAAACGACAGGGCTGTCAGTTTCGCGCGAGCGCAAGCAACCGATTCTATTCAAGCCAAATTAAATGCGGCTATGAAAGCGGATTTCGCCGCACTGCCAAGCTCTGCAATCACAAGACTCCACCTTTCGACGCACGTATACCCGAATCATGTGCGATCCTAGCACCCAAATTCCACACTACCAGCCGCGTCGTCCCATGACCAATCAATCCGCGCACGCATGCGCCACCATCTCGGGCATGGCTCACAGCTATCTCTCCCTCAAAACTGGACCTACTATGCACTGGTGTGATCAGTGGCGAATTGATATCTACACCCCAGAAAATTCGGATGAACAACCTGGTGAATGGGCGGATACATCGAGTTCGTGCACACCGGGCACTCCAGAAGCTCGTGGACGCTGCTTGAAGGCGTCCCCGCTACCTTCCGAGTCAACATCAACGTGCTTTTCGGGACGGCCCCCGACTCTGTCTCCGACTCCGTGCTCGAAGGAGTGTCCCCTTCCCGAATTGGTGACTCCGGGATCTCCATCTTCACATTCGGCGGAGCCATTCCGATCCTAACTAAGTTAGGTGAAAAAATTCCGTAAGATCCACTCAAGTTTTTACCCTAGAATGCCTGATTCCCCTAATTCGTGTTCCTAATTTCCCGGCTTCTGAGCGACCTGCAGTTCAGAACATTGAAGTCGATCAATTCGTCGTCGCTACCTACCTCAAAGACGCACAATCAAGCGTCAGCATCCACCCATCAAAACCTACAACCGACCTCTCCCTAGCCCAGTGCCTCTTACTCACTGCATTCCAACTAGTAATTGCCAGTCGTATTCCTGTCACCACGGACACCAACATTGTGGGACGGAGCTCTCCTCCCCATCAGAAACCAGATCCCATCTGATTCCCAACTCCTGCCTAAATGGATAGGCACGCCCTCAGATTCCACTCGCACATCTCCAGCGATTCCAAGTCACAAACTCGGGCCATATCGACTTCTTTTCACGCCAAGCACATGTACTGGACTATGCAAGAAGCGCCCGACGACTCTCCTCTTCTCTTCTCTGCACCCCGCCACGGCCACTAGCGACCTACAATTCAAGACCCGCCTCAACAGCTTCTGACACCCGTACGACTGGTTTACAGAACAGGGGATGCTCCTCCGACTTCTTTTCCGACCTTTCAAAACAGCTCCCCCTCACCCACTGCCGAACATCATTCCAGATTTCAACATCCGAGTCACTGCCAACGACACGAACACGCAGAGAAAGCCCGCCGGACAAAGTCACATCCCTGTGAATGTCGAGCTAATTCCAGTACCAGCTTTTCTGCGACGATCCAGCCGACTGACACCACCAAGTCAGTCTCCCACTAGCACGACAACGACACAACCAAACATCCCTCCGTCAATCCTAGTACCTCCCAACACCCCAAAGAGCTTCGAGCTGCAACCCTAAGTTCCGTCAAGGCCGCCAAACACGCAAACCTCGTTCTCCACACCACGATCCGTCTCCGAGACCTCACCGTCGACACCGCGTCCCCGTCTGGGACTTCGTGAGGGTTTTCCGATGGCTCCCAAAACCCTAACCCAGCTTTTACGCGAATGTGGTGCGGTTTTCACGGAAACAATTGGCCGCGGAGATCTAAGCAAGCGCCGGAGGCAGCGGCCACGCCCCGCAGCAACATAATGATGAACGAACTAAGCTCGGGCAACTGGAGAGAAAGCTCCCGGGGACATCGCGGGAGGCCTGCGACGCGCGTAAGAACTTGAATCGCTGTGGCTATGGCGACGCGGACACTGTCGCTGGTGGCGATGGTGATGCAACGGGAGAGAAAGGAGGGCCAATCCTGGGATAAAGTAGGGCGCGGGGATGGGTGACCGCGTACCGTATGGTAGAGGAAGACGCCAGCTTGTTGCGTCCACGGTCTCGTTAAGCCTGAAAGGACGGGCCCATGACCGCGAATCAAAATCCTTCACTCTGTTTGCTGCCATTTTTAGACTGTAGATGCATGAAATTTTTTTTTTTATTTTTCAGAAATGAAATCACGACTCCTAGGAGACATAAAAATTTCATTTTTCTTTTTAAAATTTGAAATTGTTATTAATTTTCTAAGGAAAAAAATAAAAAACTTAAAATCAAATAAAAAATATGCTTAAAAAATCTGAAATTTTCATCATAGGTATATATATTATAGTATATAATATCATGGTATAAACCAAAGTTATGGTGTCATTTTAAAATTAGAAAATCAGCAAACCATGGTCATCGGTTCAAAGTTCAAATTGCAATAAAATATTGAATTTTAAGAATTTTTCAATTACATTAAAAACTACATTCAAGAAACTTCATTTTATTAGTTGGACTCAAATTTCATAAAAATACATTTATATGGCTAAAATTTGCATTAAGAATATTGAGCAAGAAGTGGCCAAAATATACTTGAAAGGTGATTTGTGAATTAAACATCATATTCTTTTGTTTGTGAATTAAACATCATATTCTTTTGAAAGTCAATAATTATACAATAGTGAATGAATATGCAATATTGTTCACTTAAAATGCACTCAAGCAATTCCTACCTCTAGAATTGCATGAAAAAATATTTTTTTCAACTCTACAATCCCTCCTTAAATCATCCTATAGACACAAATTGTCAAGAATTCTATCTTTAAATGAGATTATTCTTGAAGGTGTTATGAGGTCTACCTTCTTTTTAATTGTCCAATGGTGTATGAGAAACCATTGTTATGCATATTAATAAGAAAATGAACTAAAGTTTTTTCTATTGAATCTATAAATATTTCTTTTTTTATGATCTTTTTATAATTAATTCTAAAAAGACTAGACCTATCACTAAGGTAATGAGTCAAAATTGATTTGATTTATATACCAATACTTGTACTTTTAATTACAAAGCATTTTTCATTCCTATAATAGTCCATCAACTATGTTTTGGCCTTTGTAGCATTTCAAAGCTACTTTCTTCTAGTCTTGGACTCTCTATACTATTAAGTACAAATTCATTGTTCTTAAATTGCACATTTTATTGTGGATTCTTGTTCAAGTTACCTTCAAGGCAATAGGTGAGCAAAATGTCTTTTGACTAAAGAAGAATCTCCAAAAATAAATTTTGTTGTTAGACTCTTAGGATGTTTTTCATGCAAAACATATTTTTGGGGTTGTTGGCTATTCATTTTCTATCTTCTTTGAGTTTTGAATTCTACAAGACTAATTTCTATCTTTTATCTTTTTTTGTAAAATGATTGATAAACTTGACAAGATCCATTCAAAAGATTTAGATTGAATACTTTTAGTTCTGCAGATGATTTGGCATCATTTAGGAAACTATAACTTCTATTTTTAATTAGTATGGTCACATTCTAGGTCAATTAACCTCTACAATCCCATTGTCCCCTCTATGGACAAAATGGACTTCAGGTAGGTTCCTATAGGCTCAATATTTGTTGTATTTTTTTTATTTTTTTGTAAAAATAGAAAACACATTAGCTTCCCCTAAATATAATTTTTATTTCAATCAAAGCCTGGGAAAAATAATTATGGCACAAAAAATCCTTTTTTTAGTTCAACAGGCAAAAATAAACCTTTAAAAAAACTTAAAGTAAAAAATTTTACAAATTAGTTTTGTACATATCCTATTTTTATGTACTGACATGGGAAGCTTTGATGTATTCCATTTGGATTTGTTATGTGAAAGTTATGGACAATCTTGTTTTTTGGGCAATTAGAGCATCTTCTTGAAAAAATAACATGTAGGATTCATTTTTAACTTCCATCTCACAATTTTTTTTTAAATAAAAATTTCACAAGGTTAAGATCTCTTGCTAGAACAATCTCACAATTGAGATTAGTATATTTCAATTTGACCTTAGAGCTATTAATAATTTAGATTTTCCTTCAATCTTAAACCTACTTCTACTTAATAATTTTTTTATGAGTGCAAACTAAGTGTGTGTTTTTGAACTTTTTTTTTTAGAATCTCAACTCAATTTTTTATCATATAAAGTTAGAAATTCAAAATCATTAGAGCAAAAATAATAAGTTATGAAGGTTCAAAGCCCAAAATGTAATTGAGCAAGGTGCAAAAAAACTTGTTTCTTTCACTTTAAACGCAAATATCTTGCAATCTACATGGTCAAAGTTTGTGAAATTTCTTCCACACATTTTTATACTAGTCTAGTAAAAGATCCTGTAGTTTAAAATGCAAAAAAAAACATTCAAATTTTTTTAGCTCTTTGCTATAGAAATGCCAATTTTAAGGGCGGGGGGGTTAATGGAAAAGAGGCCTTGAGGCTTTAAAGATTAAGACTAATCTTGAACATATGTAAGTGTACTAAAGGTATATACTTTGATTGATTTTACATTATCTTAAATTCATCTTATACTACATCTAAAACACGTAATCTTTTTGAACTATCAAATTTAGATATTTTTAGATATTTAAAGCTCTAGAATCAAACTTTCAAATTTATAGATACTTAGTTTTTTTAAATCTAATAGTCTTATTAGATTTTTGAACCATAAATCTCACAATTTTTTGTTAAACATAAAAAACATTGAGTCTAAAGTGGCAATATAGGGACTCACATTCCTTTTTTATTTGAAAGCTTCACTTCTTTTTCTTTCATTCATTTTCTTTTGCATTTTTAGAAGCGTCTACCTTTTGTTCCACAAGCGTCTACCTTTTGTTCCACAAGCTCTGCATTTTAAGAAAGGTTAAAAAGAAAATAACAAAGGTTACCGATGATGCTAGTGTGTGAGTATGAAAATGCAAGCATGTAAACCTTGAGCATGTGTAGATGTAGATATCTTACAACCATTCTAGCAACCATTCTAGCAACCATTGAAGGTGCTTATAATATTTAAACACCTATAATTATATAGATGTCTATAACATAGATACACAATAATCATTGACAATTTTTATAATATAAACACATGTACTATGAGTGTGTAGTCTTTTAGACTCATGGGCTCATGCTCCTAAGCTCACATAATAGCAATCCTCCAAAAGATACAAGACGTTGAAAAAAAACACAAGGAAAAATAGAAAGAGCGACCATTGACTTTGGAGGTTTAGAATGAAGGATGCTAAACCCATCCTACGAAGTCACCTATGCAAGTTGAATTTACCCCTCAAGAAAGCACGAGAATTTTTTATTTGCCACACATGATAAAGTTTGCAAATTTTGAATTCATATTTGCAATTATAGGTCCCTTATTAGCTAGGAGGGGTGGAGAACTTAAAATTAATATGGTACAAATTTAAATTTATTTTATTTTTTTACAATTATTGCTCAGAACACAAAATTCAACTGCGCAGCCTACCTCATAAGACAGGTTTTAACCCCTAAAGGTTTTTGACTATGTTTTCACCAAAACCGCTCCAAAACTGCCATTTCTAATACTAGTGCCAAATTTTAGAAAAAAAAACATTTTTGGACACCTGTAGCCGTAGGATCTTGTAGTAAACTTGTTTAAGAAGATGTGGAAAAAAATTCAGAATTTTCCACCAAGTGGATTGCAAGATAATAGCGTTTGAATTGACAAAAATCCTTTTTTTGTCCCTGCGAAAAAACGGGCAGCTGCCCTCCACAAGGTCACATTTGTATGGAAAAATGTCCAAAATGATGGTTACTCTTTGGATTTATTCTTCAAGGCAAGTTGGCTACATGCTTGAAAAATTTCAGATCATTTGGAATTGTACAACATATAGGAAAAAAATAGTAAGTAGGAAGAGGTAGAGAATGATTCAAAGCACTAAATTGTCAAAGAATTTATTTATGAAATTGAAAAATGCCAATCCCAACGATTGTAATGTTGTAATAAACAATCTACACCCAATGTTTTTATTTTTTTTCAAAAATATTGAAAATCGAGTTAAATAAAGGACTTCAAAGTTTGTTTTAGAGTAGAGATTCCATAACTACCCTCAAACTAAGAATCCTCATAACTTTTGACTCATTGATTGGAATGGAATGATTCAAAGCCTCCCACGTTCATATAAATCTAAAGAACCAATTTCAAATTTTAGTTTTTTTTAAAAGTGATTTTTAAAGAAGTTTTTTTTGCTGCCCCGGCTGCCCGCCGAATAATGAAAATGACATATCATGCAATAACTTTTTAACCATGTAGTCAAAAGTTACGAAAATTGTTGGACCTTAAAGCTACTCCTCGGGCACATCTTATGTGAAAATTTCAAAGAAAAAAAAGAAAAATTCCGGTCATAGTGAGCTGCCCAAAATCGCTATGTTGTCAAAAAACGGTGTTTGGTCCTTTAGGGGTTAATTAGTGTCTTGAGTTTAGGACCCCTTTCTCCTTTCACTTACTTCTCTTATCTCTAAACCACTTTACAAATCCATTTTTTCTCACACAAGTTCCACACTTACTTTGTTATTTACAAGCTTAAATAACAAAGATGCATCAAGATTATGTCTCCTTCAATTTCCTCGCACATCATTAAATCCATTATGCTCTCTGGGTTCAAATATCATTGCCTTTTATCTACAGATTCTTCATGGTTGTACCAGAAGTTAGACACATTGCAAATCAAATCCACAACACATTAATGGTTATGAATGTTTACATTTGGTGCATAGAAAATTGATTACTTTATGCACATATTGTAAAGTCAACATTCCATGAAAATATTAAGGTAGGAGGCTCGAACTCCAGGCAGTAAAAGCAAACATGACTCAGGCGTACATTTTGCTGTCTTCAATGTACCAACTATGCACATTTTAGGAGGTGGTTGCTTTTGATGACCACAAATTACCACTTTTTTTCCACTTCAAATATTTGTAACTAATTCCACAAAGCTCCAAGAAATATGAAACAACTTGGGTTAGATGCCAATTTCACTTGTCTTTCAAGGAAAATTTACTGAAAAATATTTCAAGAAGTTCTACCTCCCCCGAAATCAATTCCAGACCTTAAATGGTTGGTTATGGACCTACTACCTTATATACACCATCATTTCCTATCACTACAGCCATAAGATTCTTAACATTGGATTTAAAAGTAAGGATCTGAACAATAAAATTGTGAGGATTATAAATAATTCCCACTTGGTATTAAGGGTGATGTTTGTAATGTGAAAATGGTCCAAAAATAGGTATAAATTTATTCTTGGGACCCCCAAAATAACACTCTTTAGCACCAAGTGATAATATATCTTTGTAGTTTGTTTTATTATGAGATTCTTAACATTGGATTTTAAAGCAAGGATCTGAACAATAAAACTGTGAGGATTATAGTTTATTGTATTCATTTTATGATACATCTTATATCAACAATGCTAGTACGTAAGCATAGAAATGCAAGGATATGATGGAGCCTTGAGCCTAAGTGTAAGTAGATACCCTACAACCATCGAAGGTGCTTATAACATACTTACATGCTCCCATAATAGCAACCCTCATCTTATATGCCATCAAAAATGTATTACATTTAAGGGTGTCAAAATGTCAATTCACATTATCTTCCTCTACAATAAATTGTGTCACATGATAATTCTCTCTTAGACTTCATGTCCAACAAACTATCATACATCCTTTTTGAAAATACTAATTCTTCATGTAATATCTCATCTGGTGATTTGGAGCTTCATATAAAGATTTACAAAACTCAAAATCTTTAAAATGTTGTGTGTATTCGACCACAAGGTCGTTTAGTTATATATTGAGATAAAAATAGCCCCACACATATTGTGTGCATTTTATTCCCACCTTTGGATTAAAGTGGGTACAACTGGGTTATATAGAGATTTAATATTTCAATGACAATGTTTTATTTTGAATATTTGTTTATTTGTTCAATTAGTCTTCCAAAGCAATAGACATGTTTGTTGTTTTTAGTTTAAGTGTTTATTGTAAATACTTCTTTATCAAATTCTATCTACTTCTAGCAATAAAATTTGGTCTTCTATTTTTAAGTGATTTTGAACCTGATTCTAATTAAATAATGTCCTAGTAATTCTTTTGCACATTCTAAAATGATAAAAAAATCTCTTTCATTAGAATTTTTAGCAAAACTTATGGTTGGATGAAATTTTATTTATATTCATCCTATTCTAACTTCATCCATCATTGCCTAACAACTAATAGGCTTGAATCTTCTTCTTTTGCATGTTTGTTCTAACATTTAGTTAATTTTAAAGGTTTTATTGTCATTCATTGGATGAACTTTTATATTTTTCATCCAAAACTTCACCTTCATATAGCTTCTACAATATTTATTCAATTCTAAAGTTTATAAGGTTATCAAAATTTGTCTATTAAAATCAAATGATTCTTGAACTAAATTTTGACTTAACCCCTAAAGGACCATCATGCGTTTTTTGGTAGTATAAAATTTTTAAGCAAGTACCTGTGACTAGATATTTTCATATTTTGGGCTGCAATTTTAATAGAAGTTGTGTGCGAGGAATATCTTTCATGTGCACTAAATTTCATGACATTTGGAAGTACTAGTCCAAAGTTATGGCCTAATATGTTACTTTTATTCCCAGCCGGGCAGTCTGAGCAGATTTTTTAAAATCACTTTTTCAGAAACAAAAATTTGAAATTGGTTTTCTAGAGTTATGGGGAAATCTTGAATCGTTCCATTTTGACCAATGAGTCAAAAGTTATGAGGAATTTTAGTTTGCGGATACTTACAGATTCTCTATTCAAAAATAAACTTTGAAGTCCTTTATCTTACTCAATTTTCAATATTTTTTGAAAAAAAATAAATTATAGGATGTAGATTGTTTATTACAACATTTTGACCATTAGGATTGACATTTTTCAATTCCATAACCAAAGTCTTAACAATTTTGTGTTTTGAATCATTCTCTACTTCTTTCTACTTACTAATTTTTTCCTATATGTTTTACAACTCCAAATAATATGAAAATTTTCAAGCATGTAGACAACTTCTCTAAGAAAATGTATCCAAAGAAGCACCACCATTTTGGACATTTTTTCATAGAAAAGTGAGCTTGTGAATTGCAGCTGCCCAATTTTGTAGGGCCAAAAAAATGATTTTAATGAATTGGAATGCTTATATCTTGCAATGCATGCGGTGGTAATTTCTGAAAATCTTACCACATCTTCTCTAGTCAGTATACTACAAGATTTTATAGTTACTACATGTGTCAAAAAAAAAATTTCAAAAATTTGGTACTTGTAGTAGAAATGGTAGTTCTTGAGTGCTTTTGGTGAAAACATAGTCATAGAACTTTAGGGGTTAATCCGATTCTTAATTTCTATCAACGTACTAGAAACATGGGCAATTTCATTAAAATGGCAATATTCTAAGTGCCACTTTGACGGTTTGCCATTTTCACCATCTAAAATTGGTATAGATTTTAGAACGGCTTTTTTGAACCATCTAGGACAAATATAAATTTAGCGCGGCTGTTCTGAACTATTTTCATGCCAATTTAAAATAATATTGCCATTTTAATGAAATTGCCCATAAACACCAATAAAACTTCACAAAGCAACTCTAAATCTCTTCTAAACTCAAATGAACAACAAATAATACTTTTTATATGGTTTGAAAGTGGTCCATAGTAATGGTATAGCCAACCTTTTGAACAAACCTACAAAAATATACAAATACAAATATAGATAGTATTCACAAACAAAACAAATATATTAGGACATATTCAAAACCACAAAATTTGAAAACTTCTTTAAAATGTTAAAGAGAACAATGTTGAAGCCCCTACAAAGATTTGATCTCAAGTGCTCAAAGAATCAATAGGCTAGCTTCTACACAAATTCAACTTTGGGAGTTCAAAAAATTCAATATACAAATGAAAACCTCTTTTAGTGTATGATGTTGGGACTATGCACTAAGAAAAGTTTTATACATTTAGATAGGCTACAGACCACATGTCTTTCCATCTTGAATCCACATGACCACGTGTCTTTCTATCTTGAATTAGGCGTACGCCTACCTAATGTCTTCAAACTTAGAAAGTGTGCCGTAAGAGTAAGAGAAGTTATACATGAACTAAAATTGTTGTGAAAAGTGTAGCAGACTATGTTTGTAGCATGTGCAAATTTATTTTTTATAATATTAAAGAGAAAAGTCCTCATAAAGCTTCCTTTTAAGAAATCTTATTTTTTAAGCAAACTAAAGATGTTGCAAGAAAGTTTATAAAAAGTTAAAAATAAATTTTAATTCAACATCTATGTTTGGTTGAAATTTTAGCTTTTGATGAAAAGGTCCAAATGCCAAATAGTTTATTCCATTGATTTCAATAGAACCAAATTAGCATGGAGGATTTCAAAACCTTTTTTCCTTAGTCATTTGGGTTTGCAAAGTATTCAAATGGTTCAAATTAAACACTATGAAATCACAAAGGTTAAAATTTGCATTTTTCAAGGAATTTGATCTTCCCAAAGTATCTAAGAGAAAGTAAGAAACTCCTCTTGGTGTCGCTTGGGACTCCATGTGTCTCTCAAGGGGTTCTTGTCTAGAATCCTACACCGCTAAATAAAGTTGGTAGATGTGGGGTCTTTGATTTAAGTCTTTGCTATTATAGGTACCAAAGGGCCTATGAGGTACTACTAAACATCCATAGTGGGTTTAAAAGAGCTCATTTTCATTCCAAAAAGTTTTAACTTTGTTCAAACATGAAAGCCTTGCTTTGAAAACTTATTAAATTATATTATAAAGTTACTAATTACTTAGGATTTTTTTATACTTCAATTTTTGTGCCTCTTGGTGAATTTCCAAGAATTTCTAATGGATGTTAGAGTTGACTTTGGAGAAGGTTAGTCTTGGCAACTATAAAAATCAAAAATCTAGAACTACTTCCTCATTGGTCCTAACCACTATAACTGTAAATGTGAGCCATTCAGTTTTTCATTGATACTTTTATACGTGATTTTCTACATAGGGTAGCCTAGAGTATTTGGTTACATGAACATCTTTATTATGGAGTAGAATCTTGGAAAATGGACTTCACCGTCGGACTTTGGAGACATTTCAATCCCTAAAAAATCAAGTATGATTTGGAAGGTTACCCAAAGGTTTGGACAAGTCCCTATGATCTTAAGTTTTCGCATTATTTTTTGTATATAGAAAAATACATTAGCCTTTTGGAAATATAGTTTTTATTTCAATTGGTGCCTAGGATTCTAAAAGCAAACATTATGCCATCTAAAGCTCAAAAAATAGTGTGCTGGGCAATACAAAAAAAAATAATTAAAAAAAAAGAAGATTAATTAATTAATTTTTAAATTAAAAAAATTCTTTTTCGTAGTAAATATTTTTGTGAACTTGGAAAGCTTTGATTCATTTTATTTGGACTAGCAATGAGAAAGTTATGGAGTGTCTTGTTTTTTAGGCAATTGAAGCATCTTCTTCATAAAATAACTTGTAAGATTCATTTTAAACTCAATTTTAAAGAAAAAAATCCCAAAGAAGTTCCTCAGATTTTAGTTTGCTTGTTAGAACAATTTCTCTATTGGAATACTAGTGTATTTCAATTCCATCTTAGAACTAGAACTCTCTCATGTGGCTAGTTAGGGTGCCGGATTTTAGGCAAGGGAGAAGGTCATAAGCACTCCGGTTTCAACACTGTCACGTACCATTCTAGGTCTTTAGAGTGGATAAAAATCTAGAAATTATTTGAAGAAATGTTGTTGGCTTTCAACTTTGCTTTTGTATTTGCTTCACTACAAGACATTGCATGGCAATACCACGATAGTCTATCAATTTTTCTATACAAACTATCAAGCCTGTTTAAATTGGGTTTTTTTCCTGAACTTACTTGATGTGAAAGATTTTTGTGCATGCATGAAGGTCAAGTGGTTTGGATAATTTTTGGAGCCTTCGACGGTACAAGTAAGGTCTACTTCATTTACAAATTGTCAATTCGAGGCATTCAATTTTTTTTAAATAATTAGTAGCATAATTGGTAGATTTTTGTCAGCATAATGATCATTGCATCCTTGCAAAATTCCAATCAAGGATACCAAATTTCAATTTCAAAAAAGGAAAATTTCATTTTCGGTGAATTTTTGAAGTTAATTCACTTAATCTTTTATTAAAAACAACTGGTGATGAATTTTTTTAATTTGATTGGATAGATATGTAAAGAACATCTATATGCACATCTTTCCTTCAACAAGCATCTCCAAAAAAGTTTCATAATTTCTTCTAGGGTTTATTCAATGTGAGGCATCATATGACCAAATTTGTGAAATAGATATCTCTATATTTTAATTAGATCTACATAAGAATTGGGTGTTAATTATAAAAAAATAAAATTTTCAAAAAAATTCTATACTATGCAATTAAAATTGGAACGGCTCAAATCGATAGTTTGTAAATGAAGTAGACTTTACTGTAGAAGAAATTTTCCAATACGCCTTGGCCATAAAACATGTTTGGTTTACAAATATTAACATTATTTAGAACAACCAATTGCATCGCGCATTCTCTGAATGCCTCAATCACACTTCGTTGAAACCCACCAAGCTAAGTCTATGTATTGCTATGATTATGGATCCATATGAGTAGTTGATTATTATATTTAGTCTTATTGAATTGGACTTTCTCTCGGGTACTTCACTAAACCTTATAATCTATATAATATATTTACGTGCATTAATTTATTTATTTTGGAAGCTCTTTAGCTATTATGTTGCAATAGGTATATCCCTATTTTTTTTCTACTTCTATTTTTTGCCCATTTTCCTACACCCTATGGTAGTTAAAATTGAAATTTGAGGCATTTAAACATGTCCCTATACTAATTCAAAAATTTATACACGTTTTCAAGGTTGATTAGTACAACATGTACACTCTAATTAGCGTTGCACACAACCTACACAAACAATATATATAGATATTATATATCAAATAATTCATACAAATGAATCATATATAAGCAATATGAGACAAAAAAAACAAAAACAAAAACTAGGGGGATATCCACAATTTTTAGACCAAATTAACTGAAAAATTGGATTTTCTAGTAATGAAACTACGTGAGTTAAACAATAGGGCCCATTTAATTCAAAGGGACACATTTTATATAATTTGTAGGGCTACTATAGAGTCTATGAAACATTACATTCTCTAATATATATAAAATAGGTATGTAAAAACATTATATAATAGGAATTTTTATTAATGAGTTAGCCTTGACAAATAGGGTCCGTGCAATTTTTTTATAGTATGATGAGTATAGATATGGACAAATAACTTCATATGGATGATGAAATAGACATAGTCAAAAAAATCTACAATGGAGGGTGGTTGACAAAAATTGTGCCACAATATTAGTAGTGTATGTATCCAAAAAAATTAAGTGAAAATGTAAGACATCAACCAAAAGTGGCATGTTGCATGAATAGGGAGGTTTATCTTAGTGGATTCAATGAACTGAAAATTGTATAACACGAGGCACGTTTTTATAGTCCATTTAACTATAATCTTTGAAGCCATATGTGTTAATTACATTCATATTGAATGAGATGTTTATAGAATAGTTTCATTAGAAAATCTAAAGTGTTCAATGTTATTAACCCCTAAAGACCAGAGGATGTTTTGGAAGAGGAAAAATCTCAAACTGCTAATTTTTGATACATCATCTAAAATAAAAAATTATTACAAACAAATCCAATTGTATAAAAGTGTATTTTAGCCCATTTGACTGCGTGGATTGAAAGATTATATTGTTTGAAGTGAGAAAAATAACTTTTTTTCATTTCTACAAACTAAGGTTAGTAGACTTCGAGCCTTATTGGAGTAAAAAATTTGGTCTACATAAAAATGAGGATTTTGACTATTCATAAATATGTATGATGTTAGGTTTCTTCATGAAAAAATTGAAAAGCAAATATGGACTCTAGCTTATTGTAAATCAACCTACAATGCAAGGATGTTAAGTACATTGGCAATACAATAATCAAATTTTGATGATTTCTTGTGCAATGAGAATTTTTTTTAATCTAAATCCAAATTATAAAAAATTAGAGACAAAAACTTGGAATATGTTGGAAAAAATTTCAAGAACTTTGACTTCACATATTACAAGATAACAAGGTTTGAGGCTAAAATAAAAAAATTTTGAAGCCATCCCAGCATAGCTAATGAAGCTTGACTCCTTTTAGAATGTGTTTTGAAAGATAAATTTTTTTTTGACAATTATATGATATATTTTATTAATTACATAAATGCCAAATTTCAACAATTGATGAGATTTTTTGCAAAAGATGCCCAAATTGCAAGGGCTCCCAAAAAAGTTTAGGATGGAAAGAAATTATATTCCAACTAAGGGGATACATGTTCACATCCTGTGTCAAAATTTCATGAAAATCTGACCAAAATTGACTTTATAGAGAAGTTTCAATTGTTCATTCAATGAACAATTGGCCTTAGGGGGGTAAAAATTGCCACTTGAATTCAATTGATTATTGTTGGTTTCACAATGTATACCCTGTACATATATGCAGTAGAAGGAAGAGAAAACTTGTAAAGAATAGTGGGGGTGAGAAAAAATTAGACACTTAAATTTTATATGTAAGATAATCCCACTTAAAATCCCGCATGAATTTACAAAAACCATAGGGTATTGAAGTATGCCCATCTTAGCTTTTTATATAAAGATACGGTCATTTTAAATGCAAGAATTAAGATAAATAGCTCCACATCAAATACCCTCTTAACTTAGGTGTATACCTTAAATTATAGGGAATGATCTCCATTGAGTTTAATCCTTAAAGGACCAGCATGCGTTTTTTGGCAGTATAGAAAACTTGGGTAGGTACCTGTGACTAGAGATTTCTATACTTTTGGCTAAAATTTTAATAGAAGTTGTGTGCAAGGAATATCTTTTATATGCACTAAATTTCATGACATTTGGAAATACGAGTAAAAAGTTATGGCTTCATTTGTTATTTTTTTCCTCAGCCGGGCAATCCAGGCAAATCAGAAAAAATCACTTTTTTCAGCAATAAAAATTTGAAATTGTTTTTTTGGAGTTATATATACATGGAAAAATCTGAATCATTCCATTCTGACAAATGAGTCAAAAGTTATGACGAGTTTTAGTTTGCGGGCAGTTATGGAATCTTTACTTTGAAATAATCTTTGAAGTCCTTTATCTTACTCAATTTTCTAAATTTTCTAAAAAAAATAAAATCATAAGATGTAGATTGTTTATTACAACAATTTGACCATTGGGATTGGCATTTTCCAATTCTATACCTAAATTCTTAATAATTTTGTATTTTGAATCATTCTCTACTGTGTTCTACTTACTATTTTATTCCTATATGTTGTATTATTCCAAATAATGTGAAATTTTTCAAGCATGTAGACAACTTGTTTAGGAAAATGAATCCTAAGAAGCACCACCATTTTGAACATTTTTTCATAGAAAAGTGAGCTTCTGAAGTGCAGCTGCCTGTTTTTTCGCAGCGTAAAAAAACAATTTCAGTGATTTTGAATGCTTATATCTTGCAATCCACATGGTGGAAATTTCTGAAATTTTTACCACATGTTCTCAAGTCAGCATACTACAAGATCCTACGTTTACTACATGTGTCAAAAAAAGTTTTTTTTCAAAAATTTGGTACTTGTACTAAAAATGGTAGTTCTTGAGTGTTTTCGGTGAAACATAGTCATGGAACTTTAGGATTTAATGAGAAAGTCCAATGAAATATATAGTACAATAAAATATACTCAATGAAAAATAAGGTACAAGTATATAACTCTTTCGTTTACAATTCATTTTTTTTTCTACTTCAATTTTTTCTAATTTCCTCTTTTCT
This sequence comes from Antitrichia curtipendula, assembly GCA_951230915.1. Lineage (NCBI taxonomy): Eukaryota > Viridiplantae > Streptophyta > Bryopsida > Hypnales > Leucodontaceae > Antitrichia > Antitrichia curtipendula. The sequence continues at coordinate 25,362,350 of OX579638.1, read as the reverse complement.
TTTGAAATATTTTTAAAATCAATTCTATTAAATTCTATTTGCCTAGTTGCTTGTTAATTGTCTATAGAATCAAAGAAACATTTAAGACAAAGCTTGTTTAACTTTTTTAAAGTGTATCTAAATTGTAAACTATCCCAAAGTCAATGATGCTCTAACATTAAATGTTAGAGACTCTAAGAGACTATTTTCGTGCCTCTAGAAGACTACTTGGGAGTTGTGAACCATGGCAGAGCAGTCAGATTATTAAATAATAAAAATAAAAATAATTTAAAGTAAAAATTGAAAAAAAATTGTATTTTTAGAATAAAAATAAAAATAAAATATATATTATATATTATATATTATATGATGTAGTAGTCTCTTAATTATGTCAGAGTGCTAAGGTGTCGCTGTTATCTCATTCCCCACAGTTTGGGAACTCGTGGTCTTTCAAAAGTCCCTCCAAACATCTAATGTTTGACTTCTTTCCCTTCTTTTTAATCTAAATCAAACCCCAATTAACCACTAGAGGACCATTGTCCTCTTAGGGCACAAATTGAATTTTGAGTAGGTTCTTATGACCTCAATTTTTTATAAAACTTTTTGAAACTTTCTCATAAGACAGACAAACGTCTTAGCTTTGTGGGAATATAATTTTTGTTCCAATCTATGAACGGGAGCAAAAGTTATGCCATTTGAAACATAATTTTCACTTCACCGGGCAGAAAAAAAAATCCACAAAAACATGAAATTTAAAAAAAAAAAAAATTCCTTATAGATCATATTTTTACATGTGAAGCTTTGATTCATTCCATTTGGATTAGTGATGTGAAAGTTATGAACAATCTTGATTTTTGGATACTCTAGGCATCTTCTTGAAAAAATAACTTATAGGATTCATTTCTGAATGCAATTTTTCAAATTTTTCGATTTTTTTTTTGAAAAGGTTAAAGTTGATTGCTAGAACAATCTCATTGTTGTGATTATTGTATTTCAATCCTACCTTAGAGCTATTAATGATTTAGTTTTTCTTTCAATCTTAAACCTACTTCTACTTGACAATTTTTTAAAGAATGAAAAACAAGCATTATTCTTTTGAAATCTTTGTCTTAGACCTTCAACTCAATTCTTCATTACAAAAAAATTTAAATTCAAAGTCCATAGTGAAAAAATTTCCACAAAGGGCGGTCAAAGTCATCTTAAATTGCATGCTAGTGTTCAAAATTTTTTTTTTTCAACTTTGAATGTTAATATTTTTAAATCTATTTGGTCAAACTCCATTAAATTCTTACTACATGATCATAGACAAGTAAAGTACAAGATCCTATGGTTAGATTCTAAAAATTATGTATTTTTCATTTTCTTGGATGAATGTAGCAGAAATGGCAGTTTTGGATGTTTTTTAACAGAAAAATGACCTTGATTCTTTAGGGGTTAATCCCTATAGTTTATTTTATTATATTTTCACCAAATCGCTCCAAAACTGCCATTTCTAATATAAGTTACAAATTTTAGGAAAAAAATATTTTTGGGCACATGTAACTGTAGGATCTTCTAGTAAGCTAGTTTGAAAAGATGTTTTCACCAAACTTTAGAATTTTCCACCGTTTGGATTGCAAGATATTAGCATTTGAAGTGACAAAAATCTTTTTTTTGGCCGTGCAAAAAACTAGGCAACTGCACTTCACAAGGTCACTTTTGTATTAAAAAATGTCCAAAATAGTGGTTACTCTTTGGATTCATTCTTTAAGGCAAGTTGGCTACATAATTGACAAATTTCAAATCATTTGAAATTGTACAAGATATAGGAAAAAAATTGTAAGTAGAAAGAAGTAGAGATCAATTCAAAATACTAAATTGTTAACAATATATTTATGGAATTGAAAATGCCAATCCTAATAGTTGTAATTTTGTAATAAACAATCTACACCTAATGCTTTTATTTATTTAAATATTTCAAATTGAGTAAATAAAAGGACTTCAAAGTTTTTTTTAGACTAGAGATTCCAGAACTACTCGCTAACTAAAACTCTTCATAACTTTTATCAAAATCAATTCTAAATTTTTATTTAAAAAAAGTAATTTTAAAGAATTTTTTGAGCTGCTTGAAGATCAATGAGGATTACATATCATACAATGACTTTTTAACCACATACTTAAAAGTTATGACAATTGTTGGGCCTTACAGCTACTCCTTAAGTCCTTGGCACATGTTGTATGAAAATTTCAAAGAATTTAAATAAAAAATTTGTTTGTAGTGAGCTGCCTAAAATCACTACGTTGCCAAAAAAAAGTGTTTGGTCCTAGGGGTTACGGAATTCAAATATTTTCTACTTAATGGTTCACCTTCACTCTCACTTGAAATTTGAATCCTATACCTTTTAATTTGCCAACATCCAAGCTAATTTTCTTTTGATTGCTTTAGTTTTGAGAGCTACAGTACGTAGAGAGCCACATACAAAGCTCTCAATTAAATTTTGGTAATATAGGGCTTCAGAATTTGAGAGCTTGAGAGCTGAGACCCCTGTGAGATTAGACTTTTATAAATTGTGATCTTATATATGTGAATTGCAAACTTGCACTATTAAGGTAGTGTGCTCTAAAAGCGCCCATTTTCTTGAAACGGCCCCTATTCTTAGGTGGAGAATGGAGATGGGGTGATCCTTAAATGGACCAGTTTAGCAATTGAATGCATTGAGGAAAAATTATTTTTCTATTGCTGGAGCCAATCATTGTCTTTGATTTCTGCACATCTCTTTACAAGTTGCAAGTGGACAGATTTTGGAAGACCTATGGTCACAAGTAGGTGCCTATGCCCTAAATCTTTGAGAATTCATAAGTAATTCAAAAATGCTTGGAAAAACATAAAACCACTTGTGTTAGGTACCACATCTATTTTTCTCTCTTTGAAAAATGATCTACAAAAATTTTTGTCCATGAAAGCCTGTGAAAAAGGTGGACCAGCCCTTAAATGGTCACTTTAAGAGCATACTACCTTAGAGAACCAGTGACAACTAAGACAAAAACAACACAAGTTTGTTAGAACCAACAAAAAAATGAATTCTTGTAGTGAAATACATTTTTTTGAGCCACATCAACACATTTTTTATTGATTCATTGAAAATCAACAGTTTTCTATTGTTTGGGACACTAGTATTCACAACTAAACCAATATTACAAAAAAATTAACAATTTCTTTAGAAAATTTTTAAAAATTGGATTTTAGAGGGAATTTATTAGAATCTCTTAGGATTCTATTAGAATTTTGGAAATACTTTGGAAATATTTGGAATCTTTAAAATATTTTGGATCTTTTTAGAATCTTTTGAAAATCTATTAGAATTTTGGAAATCCTTTGGAAATCTTTAGAAATATTTTGGATTCTTCTTCAATGTCTTAAAATCATTTAGATTGTTTTATAGCATATAAATTTAGAGGTTGAATTTTAATCAATTTTTTAATAAATATAATTTGATTTAGAGTCCAATAATATCTAATAACTACAATTCAAGCTTAGAATCTGATGAAAATATTAATCAATTTCAACTGTAAATCCAATTTTGAATCAAACAACTTAATGAAAATTCAAACTTTGATTCAACTTTGATCAATTCAAATCTAATTTGAATTCAAATTCTAATGCATTAGGGTTCTAACTTATATGTTGAAGTGTAATATAACAAGTATATGTAGAAGGTTTTGGAGATTCCTTAACTATTTTAATTTCACTTTTAAAGGTCATATTCGTTATATTGAAACTTTTTGCAGTCTCATTTAATCCTTGACTCGAGAATAAATCGCTTTATCTCTTTACTAGTATTTTTTTATAAATAGGTAACAACACCAACTTTTAAAATTTTATTATAGAATCACTATTTTAGCCTTATTTATTTTTGGTTTCAATTACTATTTTTTAAACTGAATTTTTCATTAACTAGCATTCTATCTCAAAATCTGCAAAAGTCTCAATATAACGAATATGACCTTAAATTCAAATTTCTAAAGGCACTTTGAACTACTTTAATTCAAATACTCATTTGATTTGAATTATAAGTTTTGAAAAAGAAAAGTCCAAATTATGAATTACTCAAAATTCAATTAATTGCAAGATTTTATTGAATTACTCAAAATTGATCAATCAAGCCTTAAATTACCAAGGCCATTTTTCTATCAAAATCCACTTAAAAAAGCTACTTCTACAATGTTCATTGAAAACAACAATTTTTTTTTATCTTTCTTAGATTTGAACTTCAAGATCTTGTATTTTAATTGTTTTAGATCATGTAGTGAAAATTTTCTAAAGTTGGACTATATTAATTAAAAGACATTAGCATTCAAAGTTGGAAATAAAAGTTGCAACTGACTTTGATTGCCATTTATTGAATTTTTTTGCACTTTAGGCTTTGGAAAAAATAATTTGTTGAAGATTTGAGTTCCAAGTTTAGGAAAAAAATTTCTCCCAAAAGACTTTATTTTCAATTGTTAGAAAATTGTTAAAAAGTAGTAGGTTCAAGATTGAACAATATATTAAACTAAACCATTAATTTTGGCTCTAAGGAAAGACAGTAGTAAACTAGGGACGGATTAATTAATTAGTTAATAAATTAATTGTATTTATATTTTTTAATTTTTAATTTTTTTAATTTTTTTTTAATTTTTTTTTCTAGCTTTCTATTTCAAGCACTTGTCACATGATGCAAATCTAGTAAAGTAACGCTAGCAATGTAACCAATTTGTAGAATTAAGCCATGCTACTTGCGCTAAAATTAATTTAGCCCTAATTAGCATTTTATAAAAAAAGCTAAATTTTTCTTTATTTCCTATATTTTTTATTATTAGAAACTATTATTTTTGGAAGGACATAGGAGTTAATACTATTTTTATTTTTTCAAGTGTATGTTGATTCTTGATTGTATGAGAATACTAACATATTGTACTCTATTAATCTTCCAATAATAAAATAATTTGGCTCCAATTAATACCCTTAATTCAAATATTAAGTGTATGGTGTTTGATTATGGCCCAACCATTTTGGTAAACTAGGGAAGCCACCTCGATCACAATTGGAATTAGTAATTAATCTCAATGGATTACTGATAGAGCTAATTAGTGATCTAAATGACTAATTAGCTATTAAAACGTTCAAACTGACCTATGTTGATGTTATTATAAGCCTTAGTGCAGTCAAACTAGGTAGTTGAACTGTCATGAGCCTTTACAATTCAGCTAGATGGGTATGAGACTTGGTGGCTATTTGCCAACATAAATCCATTAATTAACACTAACCAATAACAATCATGCTGGTTGATTTTTTATACCTATGTAATCTTTAAGCCAAGACCACATTTGGCTTGACTTACTAAGCTAGTATCGTTATTGTAAGCTTGCGTGAAAGAAGAGTATATTAGAGTTAAGAGAGCTACTGAACTTAGAGTGCATACTTTCTATTACCAATTGTTGTGAAGTTTTTTAGCATCTAAGCAAAGTCCGTGGCTTCCATTCTGTTGAAGAAGGATAATGACCTATTCGGAAACTACCCTATTAGTATAATAAGTTCGTTCCAAGGGAGACGGTCAAGTAGGAAATCAATGCTAATGGGACTAATACCTAAAAATAGATAATACAATCTCAAAATAGAAGAATATGATCCAATTTGGAAAATCAATATTCACTCAATCTACAACGACATTGCATATATAATTCACTCACACATAGTTTGACTCACATACAACATTCTCAAATTGGGCCCATTGACATGCAAACCTCCAAATTGATAAACATAATTAAGCCATGCAATTATAAACACAAGACACCAATTTGGAAGCTAAACATTTTCCATTAAACCAAATTGGTGATTAAATCACCATTACACATTTAATAATTCCATAGTCTTTCACTACAACTAGTCCTATCCACTTCCTCTCACTTAATCTCAAAATCTCTTCCATCTTCATTAAGCTCTTAAAATTCTTTCATCTTCCAAATCACTCCAACTTGGACTGAATTGCTTCACTTCTGCTCACATCGACATTTCTCGGCACACCAATTAGCTCACTCAAAATATCCCACTTGGACATTCAAAACAAGCCAAAACATAACACACAAAACAAACAAAAACACAGCACACCCGGTTGGGACTCGCAGTGACACTCTTCAACACTGGGTGAAAATGAATTCGGAAAGAAGGACCTAATAGGGACCAAAACGGTAGTTAACAAATCGCCCAACTAGAAATACTAACCGCAAAAGAAAACCATCCAAATTGGACTTGACATCCTCAAAATAAGCCCCATAACTACATTCCAACTTGGTAAAATATCACTCAAAATCACCAAATTGAAACACAAACTCACAAAAAAAACTATCAAAAATCCAAATAAGCACTCAAAAAGTTTAAAAAGAAACATCCAACTAATTTATCTACAGGCATGCTCATTTCTACTTCAGCAAAGCTTACTAATTGCTTTATTGACACCCCTCATGATGAATATTTTTTGCATTTTGCGTTTTGAACAAAGACTATTTTGGGTACAATTCTTGGATATTACATGTAGTCATATCAAATGAATGAAGTGTCATTTTGTTGCATAAGTGTAAGCAAATAGAAATTGTCTCTATTCTAGATTTATAGTTGTGAAGATTGGTTTACAATAATACTCAAGCACAATGAAATTTTTATATTCCTTTTTTATGTAATGGATACCATTTTAAAGTAAAATTCAAGCTATAAGATTTATTTCGATTGTTGTAATGATTTTCCTCCTTGTGAGATGTATATTATCTACTTGCAACATTTATCATCCAACCATACTTTAAAGGTACTTACATATACTCCATATTTGATATTAAAAAATGACATTAGAAAGATCAAATATATAGTTACATTGCAACATCCTTTATAGACCCCAAGCCTTAATTCACAGAAAAATTATACACCAATTCCTATTACAACAACAATTACATTAAAAAAATTTGGTTTCTTTTCCTCTACCCAAGGGCAATACTCTTCATCAACTAAAGATCCAAGAGTAATCACCAACACCACTAGTGCTACTATAATTATCAATTCCAATTATTTGTGTCACTATTTAAAAGCCAATTTTCCTTACCAAATTAAAAAATATATATATTCACACCTTCTATGCAATATTTGTCACTGCACTTTTCTTGAAAAATGAGCCATTGTCTCTACCATTGTCCTCAAAGTCAATAACCCGTGCAAATACAAATTACAAAATAAATTGTGAAGAATATGCTTTGAAATGGTGTCATGGAATAAGGCACCGTCATCCATCCCATCCATCCAACGGGGAAGGAGAAGTATTCTTTGACTACCTCTTAAATTGAAGATCTCTAGAATAATAAGATGGTAGGATTTAAGAAAATAATCTTTAATCATTTGCCATCTAATTCTATCATACTATCCACTGAAAAGAGGCTGCCATTTCATTTTGGTATTAGTTCCCCCCCTCCCTCCTAAATAACCAGAGCCGTTGATTTTTTATTTAAAAAAAATTACAAACCCCCCGCCACAACCGTTGATCTTGGATACGATCTCGGACACAGATACAATACGAATACAAATACGAATACATGTACAAATATGAAGACAAATACAGATACTGCAAAACATATCCCATATTGTTTGGAGCAGTTCCTGCTTCCTGAAAATTATAAAGAGGGGGAGTGGGGGGGGGGGGTTAAAAAAAAAATTAAATTAAATTATTTTTAATTTAAAGTATTTGGGGGGGGGTGATTGAGGGGGATAAATAATAAAAATAAATTGGATTGGGTGCATAGTGTGACTATGCACTGAAAAGTGGCTGTACAGCCAGACTAAGTGTAGCTCTTTTGAAATGTTACAAAAATGACCAATGCTACATAATTTCTTTAACTGTACACATGCAGAGCTTTACATGGGTGAAAAATAATCTTAAGTCTTCAATGAATGGCTTTGAATCCTTCTACATAAGGACAATTTGAAGACACTAGCTTCTGTGATGCACATTCAATGTTTTTACTGAATTTTGACTTCAATTACAGATGTAATTTCTTTGAGTGTTAACCCGTAAGGCCCCAAGGACATTTCTCTGTAAAAAACACTCAAAACTGTCATTTCTGTTGCATTCACCAAAGAAAGCAGAAAAAACATTTTTTTTTTAATTATAGAATCTAACCATAGGATCTTGTACTTTGCTTGTTTGAGATCATGTGGTAAAATTTTCATCAAATTTGGCCATACGGATTGAAAGATATTAGCATTCAAAGTTGGACAAACAGGTTTTTTTTAAGAACATCCTTAGATTGCCCCCAAAACAAGATCGTCCATAACTTTCTCATGTAGACAAAAATATAATGTGTTAGGAAAAAAATTTAAATTTTTTTTCTAACTTTTATGGTTTTTTGGGGGCTACCTGCCACCCTCCACTTTGGGAATTTCGTGCAATAACTTTTGCTTCCGGACATTGATTGAAATAAAAATTATATTACCAAGAAGCTTATGTGTTTTTTTTAGCTTTACTCAAAGTTTTAGTAAATTATGATGAATATTGAAACCGTATGAGCCTACCCGAAGTCGCATTTTGTTCCCCTTAGGGCCATTGGACTTTAGGGGTTAAAAAAAGGTTTCTTAATGTGACAATTCGTAGAAGCAATTGTTTTCTAACTACCCAACTTTATTAAAGATATATCATGTAGGGTCAAAATCATACTAGCTGAGGTAAAAAATAAATATTATAAATGTAATAATAATAATAATAATAATAATAATAATAATAATATATTCATTTGTCTACAAATAAGAATAAACTCAAAATTAAAATTTTGATCGTATCTTTGCACCTCACCTCGTTATGAATGTTTAGCCATGGACTAGAAGGGTAATAAAAGTTTTGAAGAGTACACTTCATCCAATTAATATTCATTCACTGAAGTTCAAGAAAAATTGTATAATACATCAATCAGAAAATGAAGGGATGCTCTCCATGAATCATTGGATAAAAAATTTACGGAAGATTTACAAATATTGACAGCAATTTTATAAAATTGATTTTTTAATCTCTAATTCAAACACTTAGGAATTAACAATCTCTACTAGCACTTAAATTACCAATATTATGTGATGGATGAGTTAAGAGCATCTGCATCAGGCTACAAAATGCAGGCCTAGTAAAGAGTTTAGGATGGTCAATCAATGTCCACCAAGTGTAAATCCCGCATATTTTTTATGTTCAAGTTTTGGCCTTCACGCTTCTACTTGTCATGGCCCATACGTTTGACCTACGCCACAATGGCACAATTTGACATGAAGACCATGGCATTTTAAAATATATATTTTTCAGGTAGTGCAGAAATCAATCTTCACTAAAGTGATGAAGCTATTTACATCCAAAAAATGGATGAAATTTGTAGTAAATAGATTTAAAAAATAAATCATCTAATAAAGTATACATTCATCCAAAATAGAGCAATATTGTCCGTAAATTTAGTAGCATTTTGCAATTTTATCTACTACAATGGGAAGAATATCTCACCAAATATTCCTTATAAAACAATTTGTATTCCTTTTTAGTAAAAATTTGCGCCCCCCACCATCAGGGTTTCGGGTATTGTTGCCAAGCTTTGGCCATTCCACGTTACTAATATCATTTAAGGTAGACAAGCCTATTACCACCCTGATTTGTGATCTGACTATGTTGGAGTCAACTTCAATGGGGGCACCTATTTTTCAAAGGTGTATGCATGTTTCACGAATCAAACCCAAGTGGAATTATAATTTTCTGATGAAAATTGAAATTTCTATGAATTTTTAAAGTTGACTGCCCTGAAATTACAAATCCGCCCATGGATTAATTTATAAAAGTCAGATCATCAACCCATTACCGCCATAGATTGTATCTATGAGTACTTGGATATCCACCAATCAATGGTAGACACGTTACCCAAGCTGAATTAATGAGCTGATTTGGCCAGAAAAATAGATGGACTTAGATGAGTTTCAGGGTGGTAATGGGGCCAAAAGTCAGATGTCGGACATACGAAGCTGACGGGAATAGGCTGGTTTACCTTATGAGTTGTGGTCCTGGCACCTGAGAAGTCGGGCTGCAACTGCTTTTTCCGTTTTCTTGCAATCTGTTGGTGGGGGAGCCAGCCCCAAAACAGATTGGTCCCCACCCAACAGCTGGGGAGTGGGGACAATGGACATGATAAGAGACTGTCCAGCAGCATATTTTCTGTCCAACTTACGTGTGAGGTTTGCGTCAAGACACTTGGCTTGTTCTCTTAACTTAATCAGGTTAAGTTAGTGGAAGAACAGTCAACATACAGCAAACTTCCATGCCTGTACTCCCTGTAGTGATGCCAGTGGTATTTTTGTAAGGCATTTAGAGCATCCCTACCTGTCTTGTAAAATGGATGACTTGTTGCCACTGGCTTGCAAAATTGTCCCACCCGTCTTGCATAATGGATGAACTTGTTAAGAGGTTTAGCCAAAAAGTTTCTTGTGGCTTGCAAAACCGAGCTCTTTTGCAAGCCAAAGGGTAGCTTGCAAACCGCATGAGACAAGCACCTTTTGCACTTTTCCAACAAAGAAGGACTTGATCCGTAAATGTGGACGTAGCCGATTGGGTGGCAATGGCCTCTTAACCCCTAAAGCCCCGAGGCCTTTTCTCCATCAAAACACACTCAAAACTGCCACTTCTATTGCAAAGAGCAAAAAACTATAAAAATTGTGTTTTTTTTGCATATCTAACCGTAGGATCTAGTATGAGAATGTGTGCAAGAAATTTCAGAAACTTTGACCAAATAGATTGCAAGATATTTGCATTCAAAGTGAAGAAAGACAAGTTTTTTTGCACCTTGCTTGACTAGATTTTTGGGCTTTGAACCTATTTAACTTAAATTTTTTGTATTGTTGGTTTTGATTTTCTAAGTTTATATGTTGAATAATTAGGTTGAGAATCTAGGAAAAAAAATTCAAGAAAAAAACACTAACTTTTTACTCATTAAAAAATTGTTAAGTAGAAGTAGGTTCAAGATTGAAGGAATAATTTTATCGTTAATAGCTCTAAGACAAAATTGAAATACCATAATCCCAACGATGAGATTGTTCTAGCAAGAAAATTCAACCTTGTCTAACAATTTTTTTCTGAAAATTGTAAAAATTGCATTCAAAAATGAATCCTAAAAGTTATTTTTTCAAGAAGATGCTTAGATTGCCTGAAAAACTAAGATTGTCCATAACTTTTTCATTATTAGTCCAAATAGAATGAATCAAAGCTTCAAATGTAGACAAAAAGACATAGATTTGGGAAAAAATATTTAAGAAATTTATTTTGACTTTTTGTGATTTTTTTGTGTTGCCCGCCAAACTCTATTTTTGGCATAACTTTTTTCTCTCGGGCACCAATTGAAATAAAGATGATATATCCACAAAGCTCTTGCAGAACTGCACAACCTCAAAAAATCCCAAAAAAATTCTCTTCAAATTGAGGTCACAGGAACCTATCCGGACCCAAATTGTCCCCCGAGGGGACAAACGGGCCTTTAGGGGTTAAGAGGCCATGAATAGGGTGACCCATCTTCCTCCTGGCTTGCAAACTGGATTGACCGGCTTGCAAATTGGCTTGCATTTTGTAGGACGGGTGGTGATGCTCTTAAATGCTTAAAAACACCACAAACAATTGGGGAGCACCAAGCTTTCAGGAAAAATTTGAACAAAAATTGGATGATGATGTTACTTTGTTTCAAATTTGAAAATAATCTGGATGAAATTGCCCATTTATAGTTAAATTCATCCCAATATGTGGATGAAAAGATAGTTCTATCCAAAATATAGATGAATACTAAAATATTTGGCTACATCATTTTCTTGTATGTTGTCACTGCAACACTGTTCAAAAAATAAAAGCAAAAACTTGTAATTCATGTTGTGGCATAATGGGAAAGTTTATGAGTTTCTTAGTGTGAATTTCCTTTTTCCAATTTTATGATTCTATGTGAGTAGGGAGAAATTACATTCCACAAATAGCTTTGCCTTATTGTCAAAATATTGTACAATAACAATACCTGAAAATATTGATGAGGTTGTTAATGAATTCAAGAGATAAAACTCAAGTGGGTTTGTAATTTTCCAAGGCTTTAGTGATATTTTACAAATTTTCAAAGTTGAAAATACACCTTGGCTTCAAATTCACCTTGAATGAATACCCTTGAAGCACAAAGTTTCTCAACTTTCATTGGTTGCTTCTCAAAAGTTGTATTGGTTTTGAGTCATCAAAGAGTTTGTTTAAGGCCATTTTTTAGATGTCAAAGAACAAGAACGTGTTGCAATTAGGTGCTTCTACCTTAAAAACAACCCAAAAATTCAAATCCAATATTAAGCTGTGTTTTGCAAAAGTTAGAAAATTAACTCCTTTGCTTTTCACAAGCCTCCTACAAGAATTTGATTGTCCAACCAATCCCATTCTCATGCAATTGTTGTACACTTCCATGTAGAATTTGTAATTTTATATAATCTTTCAAGCAAGGTTTAGCCATTCTAAGTGCCTAGATGTTCGGATTTGTTTTGCAATCAAATTAGTTGAAGAATAACTCCAATCCTAATAAGGTTAGTAAGAATGAAGAGTATGTAGGGGTAATTCATGATCATAAATAATGTTTGAAGGAGTGGAACAAATTTTGTCAATACTTCCTTAATGTAAAGTTTCAGCTTTGACTTTTAAAAGAAAATATAGATGCCTTCCATCATTGGAAAAATAAATATTTTCTTTGGCATAATGAGTTGATAATTTATCATAAAAATCTCATTGTAAGATAATTTGATTTAAACTTAAATCATTATGTAGATGGATGTACAATAGAAGATGCTAATAAATTTAATATGGACTAACAAACCATATAAATCCTAAATACTTTTTAGTTTTGAAATTACAAAAGATGATTTTAAAAATGAACCAAATGTAATCTTTTATCTAGAGATTTTTTGATTGCCTTTTTAAACAAAAAGCTTCATACTTTTGAGTAATTATAACAGATTAAATTAATCCTTTAAAGACGGGGAGTGTAAGCACTTGAGCATAGAATTTATGAGCTTACAAGCTTAGGAATCTATAGTATAGACAATTTCTATGGTTACAGGTATCTAGATTAAAAGTACCTATGTTTTCAACAACATTAGTATATGAGCCTTGAAATGCGAGCCTACAAGCCTTGAACCTAAGTGTAAGTAGGTATCTATAACTATTGAAGGTGTCTATAACATACATACTTATAATATAAGTACGGTATAACCATGGAAGGTGCCTATAACATAGATAACTACAACATAGACACCTATAATATAAATATCCTATAACTATGGAAGGTGCCTATAATATAGGTACCTGTAATATAGGAGCCTAGGCTCCTAAGCTCTTGGGCTCATGATCCTAGGTTCACATACTAGCAACGAGAGGTATATACCTACAGTTAGATTTAAGGCTCATAGACTCATGTGTTTGTGTTCACACACTAGCATTGTTGTTTACTCCCTAAAGGGCCATTTGTTCTCTCGGGGGACGATTTTGGACTGGGTAGATTCCTATGACCTTAATTTTTAGTGAATGTTTTTAAATTTTTTTGAAGATATGCAATTTGTGAGAGCTTTGTGGATATCATTTTTTTTTCAATTGGTGCCTAGAAGAAAAATTTATGGCATGATAAGCCAAAAATGGAGGTCAGTGGACAACACAAAAAAATCATGAAAAGTCAAAATAATATATATATATATTTTTTAATTCCTAAAACTATATAATTTTGTCTACATTTGAAGTTTTGATTCATTCTATTTGGAATTTTGGACCAGTAATGAGAAAGTTATGGACAATCTTAGTTTTGGGGGCAATCTAAGCATTTTCTTGAAAAAATAACTTATAGGATTCATTTTTTAATGCAATTTTTACAATTTTCCAAAATTTTTTGTTAGAAAAGGTTGTATTTGCTTGATAGACAATCTCACCTTTGGAATTATTGTATTCCAATTTCATCTCAGAGCTATTAACAATTTAGTTTTTCCTTCAATCTTGAACCTACTTCTACTTAACAATTTCTTAATGAATAAAAATTAAGTGTTTTTTTCTTGAATTTTTTTCTTAGATTCTCGACTCAAATATTCAACATAAAAATTCAAAAATTCAAAATTAATAGTACAAAAAATTTAAGTTAAGAAGATTCAAAGCCAAAAAATCTAGTCAAGCAAGGTGCATAAAAACTTGTTTTCTTCACTTTGGATGCAAATATCTTGCAATCTATGCAGTCAAAGTTTCTAAAATTTCTTGCATACATTCTTATACTAGTCTAATATAAAATCCTATGGTTAGATATGCAAAAAAATAATTTTAAAAGCTTTTTTCTTTTTGCAATAGAAGTGGCAATTTTGAATGTGTTTTGATGGAAAAAAGGCCTTAGTCTTTTAGGGGTTAAGGACTAAATGTTCAAATTTTGAACAATGGATGAATACAAATACATTGCAAGTACACAATTTTTTTTTATCCACCAATTTTTTTGAAGATTCTTGTATTAATTTTTTGACATTTGTATGGTATAGGTTCTAAAGATTTTGCTTTGCAATATTTTATAATTCAAAAGGTATTAGTAGGTATGACCTGAAGAAATAACTTTTTCAATTCAAAATATGACTTGAATAAAAAAATAAAAAATAAAAATTCAAAATAATTATGTTTAGAACTTAACATTTAGAACTTAAAGTAATAAAGTTCTTGTGAAAATCACAAATATTCAATCTACAATTGATTCATTTTTTTAAAATATTATTTTTCCTACTAGTTGATCTAACCATGTAGATACGATCTAAAAAAAAATCGTATTTTACAACTATTGTTTGAGATTCATCTTAAATTATTATTCTAAGTTGTATTTTCTAATACACCTTCACAATTTTGAAAATATGGACTATCCTTGGTCTTTAAAGGGTTGAAGCTTTTAAAAAAAATTAAGGATCTATTATATACAAAATTTATTTTTTTAAATAAAAAAATATTTAATTTGGAGTGTTCAATATTTTGAGTATTCCCAAAACAATATGAATTTCTAACCACTTGTTTAAATTGCAAACTGACTTGTTGAAAAGTAGAAGAAATTTTTCCTCTACATTCATAGCAATTATCCCAAAATATCAATATATACCATGTTGTGCAAGCCCAAAAATCACTATAGTTGGGTTAGAAGAATGGCTATAAAAATCGTTTTAATCTTTAGAGCTTTTTAAAATCTAAAATGGTTTTTAGGTGTTCTAGGCATCCAAAGTGAAGTATCAAATTTTGGTTTTATTCTTTCATTTTTTTGAGATGAATAAATCAAATGACCTTATGAGGAATTTGATTTTTACAAAGATTCAATGATTGATTAAAATGTTATGTTAAATTGGTTTATTTTGACCTCCGATTTGGGCAGATGGAGTAGAGCATTGTTTTGCTTTGAAAATTTGCATGCTTCTTCCTAATTTGAGACTCAACTCAATTATAAAGTATTTAGATCTTTTTGCAAAGTATAAATTGAGTTATGGGGCTCAAAAGCTTGGCAAAGTCACGTTGTTAAAAGCTCAAGCAATCTTAAAAAAATATTGTGCTGCTCTTTGTTTAATCATATCACACATACATTATCTTTAAACCCCAATTTTTATGCAAGTCCTTTGTACTAGTCAAAAATTAAATTTTATCATTACAAATTCTAAAAAATGAATAAAATTTGATTTATATAACTATTTTTAGAAGGCAATATTTTTTGATAATTTTGGGAATAATTTTAAATATTGGACGCAAATAACTTTAGGAATTAAGCATTAATTAATGCGGGATAAACATATAAATATATACCAAATGGACATGACTGAGTGGGTAGTTTGTATTTGCACCTTCTTCTAGAAAGAAAGGTTACTTCATTTTTGAATTAAAAAAAAATATTTTGTTGAAATCATTTATTAAATAAACAATAAACTTCATTTACTTGAGGTTGTATAAATGTAGTATAGTAACTTGCTTTTTTTAGTGAGGTCTTAGGTATCCAAACTTCCTAACATGTAATGTGGGTACATCCAAAAATCTCACCCCAACTAAAAAAGCCTCATCATCTCGCTCATCATTCTATGTACATCTACAAAATCAATATGTACATAATTATGTTGATAAAACAATTTCATAACATCTACCAAGAAAACTTTGACCCTTTATAATTTTGCATATTGTATCCAGATGCCGTGTTCTAATCTCATAATAACAACTAGCAACTAGGAATATTATCAAAAAGTGGCGGTTTTGGAGATACTACCCTTAAGGTATGTTCACACTTGGTGTTAGCCAGGGTGATGTTTGCAATGTGAATCTAGTCCAGAAGTAGGTCTAAATTTGTTCCTAAGACCCTCAATATCTACATTCTTTTAACACCAAGTGATAACATAGACTTCATCTAGAGCCAACAAGTCAACAAACTCAACATTCTAAACTTGCTAATAAGTCTACACTAAATAGTGAAATTAGGTTGCCTTAACAATTAGGTTGCTCTATTCCATGAAAGTTATTGAACAAGCCATCAAAGTCAACACATATTTCTACAAATATTTCTACAAATATTTCTATTTGCACACGTGGTGGTTCATGAGTTGCAATTACAAAAATAATCTAATTCAGAAGTAGTACATTCTTATATGGTAACAGTAACTATTTATATAGTGTCAAATGTTGATAAATTAGTGTGGGGCAACCTAATTTCACTATTTAGTGTAGCTCATTTTAAAGACCCCCACCCCTCCGATAACAATGTACTGTCCAACCCTTTGTCACTAGCCTAGGAATATTCACATGATTTGAATTTTTGAAATCCAGAAACTCATGGCAACCTTGATTCCCTGACCCAAAGAATTACCATCCTATTAAAAAAAAGGGCCCCAACTTCATATGACTTTTATTAGCCACCCTTTCCAGCGATGGAATTCATTTCATTGGAGGAAGCAGATATCCATTTTCACTTGTTCTGCATAATTGGGGAATCGGATGACCCAAAGATTGACTCTTCAAACTTATTAGAATATTTTCCTTAATAAACTTTCAATCTTAAAACTAGGCTAGTACTAGCATGCCTTGTGCCCTTGCTACAGTATAATTAAATAAAGTAAGTAATTTCTTAAATTTTTAATTCATAATTTATTTTTAATTCAATATTTTTCACACCGCAGGTCCATATGCCACAAAAACAAAGCTTGTGCACCCCTCCTTATGGAGAGCTTTTCGATGGTACAAATAACTCAACTAGGAGACTCACAGTCCAAGAGATCTCAACGTAACAAACAAAACAAAACAACTTAACGTAAGGTATGGACTAGTATGATCTGTGCCGTTGTCACAATATAATAAAATAAAGTGAAAGTAAATTTTTAAACTTTTTAGTTCATGAAAATTTCAAATTCAATATCTTTTCTGTTGTGAGTTGGAATGCCACAAAACAAAAACGTGCACCCTTCCTTGTAGAGAGCTTTCCGATGGTGCCAAGAACATGATCAAGGAATACATAGTTCCAGAGATCTCAACTCAGTAAACAAAACCAACAGCCTAATTTAATGTATGAACTTTGTAAAATCCTATTAAAAATGAGACCATTTCTTACTTCATGTAATATAGCTATAGTCAATTGTTTTGTAATTGCTTCAATTTCATTACTTATTGAAAATTGACATGGAATTGAAACGGGAATTGAAGACTTATTACAGTGGTAGTTGAATCCAAATGAGCTTGGCCTAGGGATCTTGGACAAAATTGGAAATGCAACACAATATGAGTTTCATAAAAAAGAAATATTGAAGTTGGCACTCAAAGAGGAGTTATTAAAAAAAATTGGTTAGAAGCTATTTATACGGCCAAAATTTGAAAAACATTTAATTTATATTGAATAAAACTTGAAGTTCAGTTTTTATTTTTTATTTTATTTTAAACAGATGGAAACCCATTGCAACAATTTGGATATTTATCAAAAAATAAATAAAATTCCATAATATTTAGCATTCGATCTTTTTAGAATTAGATAAATGTTTATTTTACATTGATTTGGTACAAAAGAAAAAAATAATAATGATTAAAACATCAATGATTTTTTTGTTACAGTAAAGATTTCATTTTGAATTAATGGTGAATATGTTTCATATTGAAAAAGTTGAAAAAGAACAACAAAATAGTGCATTTAATTTGGAGAATGCTTAATTATAGATAATGACTATAAAATTGTAGTTTGGGCTTTCTAGGATTGATTCATAAGAAGAGTGAACTTAGAAATTTCTTTTTCCTATATTTGTTAAGGACCACCTCTATGGCCAAATATAATTTCTAAGTTCAATTTGGCCTTTTGAATTATACACAAATTTTAGTTTTTTGTATTTTAATCACATAAGATCATACATTGCTTGTAGATGTAGATAATTTCAATTGCTTCTATAAAAAAATGTCATAAATTATTATAGATTTTAAGAAAATAATAAAAATAATTTGGTTGATACAACAAAAGTTCATTTAATTATAAATCTCTCCTCAAAAGAGAAGTGCGGTAGCAATAAAGAATAGTGTGAAGATTTCTCAAACAATTGTTTCAATTTTTGTTCTTTAATCACTTTTAAACATGAACTTCAATTTGGATTTGATTTACATATTTTGGTCATTTATACCCACAACAATTTGTAAATGAAGATTATTGAAGCCATTAAGTGGTGAAGTTACAACTATTTTTTTATGCTTTCTATCTTTTCAAGCTCCATAACTTTGAAGTTACAATTGAGAATTCTCTTGAAGTTTGTCCTTCTTTTCAAGTGTCTTTTTGTCCTTAAAGAGTTAGGTTGGTCATCATTTGAGTTTGTTTCTATCAAGGACATGCCAAGTTCCAAATCAACTTCCAAACTTGAAACCAACTTTTAGAAATTCATTTCTAATAGCTGAATCTCTACCAAAGTATTTGAAATTCCACCATCTCTAAATTGCAAAAATTGCAATTTATTATGACTAATATTGTGGAAAGAAGTAGATTCCTAAATCATTGTTAAAATATTTCATTTTATATTGAAAACAAACCTTTTCATAGTTTTTAATAGAAAGGTCTTCCATTCATTTGAAACTAAAATATACTAATAAACAAAACTAAATGATGTCTAGTTTTTACATTGGAATTCTAAGTAATTATGAATAATTATATTATATTAAATGCATTTCAAATCTACACAAAATACATAAAAATAATATAATTGAGGTATGAATCAACTTGTAGCCATTGATTTCTAAAATTAAATCTGGACTATTCATTCAAATATTTTTTTTAATTACTTATATTATTTAAGTTGGTGCATAGGTTTAAGGCCTAAAAATGTAAGCAATACTTTGAATGATTCCAATACAAGGTGAAAACACCCCAAATTGTCCTTGCAATCACTCATGACAAGTAGACTTCCATTAAATTGTGTCTTCCAAAGTGTCACTAAATCATTTCCACCAAGGCTTTTTATTTGGCATTATAGTGCCAAATTGCACTAAAAGAATTAATTTGACTAAAAAATGGCAACAAATCATTAAGTTTTTGGCCAAAAAAATTCAAATTAAAACAGATGTTAGATGAAATTACCAAATTGTGGATAAAATGGAAATATATACATGTGATATGTGCTAATGAGATATTTTCTATGCACTATGTGGATGAATGTTAAAATTTGAAGCACCACTATAACATTTTATATTGCCACTTTAAGACTTCATAAATTTATAAAAAATAAACAAATGGTTCCCATATGTAACTGAAATTAGTTGACTACTGATTTCTCTAAATTTTGATTTAAGCACCAAGTTTTGTGATGGTTTTAGTGACCTAGGGAGTTTTACTTTGGAAATTCATAAATATTACAAGTCTTATCCAAAAATTCTAATTTTTTTAATTCATGATTATCAATTGCTAATACTACTAAAATATTTTTCAAAGAAAAATACCCCCACCTATGCTAAGTTATTTATTTTGGTAATTTTAGGTATTTTCACCTTAGATCTTACAAATTCATCTTTACTAATCTTGTATGATGAAGTGGTAGGATCAAAATTAAAAATATCTATTTTAGACAGACAATCAATATCCAACTACCTCACAAACTTCGTTCAAGCACATTTGACTAAAAACTTCCTAGATCAATCTTTGCATCCTACAAACCTAAACATAGATATAAAATCTATAGTTTCTAAAAATTATATGATATTATATCTTAGAGTATATCCACTTGTACAAGGCTTGCAACTCGTTGGAAAGAATCTAGTTTCACCTTGGGGAGTTCACTTAGAGTATCCATTAGAAACCACGTGCAAACAAAACTTTGGACCCCCTATATACTTTTTGAATTTTAAATTAAAAAAATTAAAAAATATGAATAGATTTTCCTATTTTGAAAGTTTATGTTTTGAATTATTGATATTTTTATTTGTTAATAATAATTAGTTACAAATTTTTGAAGTAAAAAGATACAATGTAGATCTAAAAAATTAACTTTTCACACCCCTATATTAATATATTATATAAGAAAAAATTGTCTAAAAAATGAACAAAAAATTCTTAAAAATAACTCTCTATTGAAAGCTTATTTTGAGTTGAATATTGATTCAATGGTCATCTAAATGTGTTCTATATAATTATTTGAGTTGAAAATCATGCCATTTTAGTTCATTTTCAACCTCTTCTAGAAATCATTTCAAATTTTATTTGAGTTGGAAATTTTGGCAATAGAAACCTATAGTCATTATTAAAAAATGCTCAAAATTTTAGGTTGAAATTATAGTTTATTAGAAACCACTTGTTCGCACGTGGTTTGTTGTCGTAGAACTAAGTGCACCCCCCCGAGAGTTTCACCCTATGTATATTGCAAAACCTTGAGCCATGTATCCATTTGGTTGCTTGTTATTCTCTCTACCCCCCTTTGTTTATGAAAAAGAACATGAAAAGATAATAGACAAGACTA
Source organism: Antitrichia curtipendula (assembly GCA_951230915.1). Classification (NCBI taxonomy): domain Eukaryota; kingdom Viridiplantae; phylum Streptophyta; class Bryopsida; order Hypnales; family Leucodontaceae; genus Antitrichia; species Antitrichia curtipendula. Next base: position 25,341,352 of record OX579638.1, on the reverse strand, counting down.
TCGCTCTAAACTCTTTCCACCTTCTACTATCTTGAACAATCCAAAATATAAAAATATAAGAAGAGATATGTAGAAATGCAAGAGGAAGTTGATAAATTCTCAAAATTTCACGTTCTAACTTTACAAAACTCAACCCCCATTCAGATGATGAAGCACATGCAATGCAAGTGAAGCAAGAAAGTGGTTGACAATACACAAAAGTTTGCACAAATATATGTCAAAATCCCATACGGGTGGAGATACTCAAAACACCCTATATTTACAAGTATTCAATGTCACTGGCTCTCCTCTACTATCCCTCCAAAACATATAAATCATCATTTTGTGTAAAACAATGGTTTTCCTTGTCTTTGATATGTTTCATGATTCTCCTTGGAGCTAAATGAACGAGTGGATGATGATTAGTACACTTTTCAGAACATTTTATCATCCAGAGCTTGGATGGTTGAGCATTTAGGGGTTAGATGTCGGGTTGTGGCTATGGCGCGTCGTTTGCCTCTTCTTCCCCGCCCTCTTCTTCCCCCCAAGAGTGAGCCGCATTGCCGTCTCTTTTCTTTTCTTTTCGCTGGCACCTGAGTGGAGCTCAAGAGGTTTGTCTGTCGTTGGAAAAGACATCGACGTGTGCTTGAACCCCGAATTCGCGGACTGAGAGGTGGCTGATGAGTGAATGGGCGGGCGGCTGAAGATTAAAAGGTTTTTTATTTCAAAATTTCAAAATTCTTGGGATATTCTGGTGATTGTGAGGATTGCAAGAGCTGGAGGAAGGCGGTGGGAATGTGAGATGCGTGGTGAGGAATGATTCTCTGGGAAATTATTATTGTGGCAGCTGGATTGCAGGCGCGATCGATGGTTCTTGAGCTTCTTGGATTTCGCGGTTCTGTATTGTGTTTTGGGACGGGATAGGCCTGCCTGGGGGCGCTTTCCTTGGATGCAGACATTCCCTATGCCAATCTGAGATTTGAGAGTTTGAAGTGGTCTAGGTCGCGAGCTTGCTCCGTTCTACTGCCCCTCATTTCCGACATTTGGAGGTGATTTGATCATCAATGACTTGTATGTCGTCTTTTCCTGAATCTCATCGTACCTTTTGTCGCGTTCGTTCTTTGGTAGGAACTGGCAAGCTACGTGAATGAGATTGGCTGTTCACAGCTCTGTGTTTGGAGAATGACTAGGTTAACTTTCAGTCAGGGTTAGGGCCCGGAGCTCCTCTTCTCTTCTCATGTAGAGGGTTCAATGTACTCGATGGATGTCTGTGGGTGATACTTTTAAGAGGCGGACCGGAGTATGTTTAGTTTTTTGTAATTAGACGTGTACTATACTTATACTCGTACTAGCCGATCGCAGTATCTTTGGACCAGATTGATAGAGGCCGGGTTCATGCTTTAAGAAAGAGGATTCTATTTGCGTCTCTTGAAGCATTTTGTGTGAGGATGGGTTCATGTTGTACGGCAGAGGATGACATTTGCGTTACGTCAAACTTTTTATCCAGCATGAAGGAGTGTGATTATTGGGAGATCAGTATAGAGCCGGGGAGAAATCACTTCTGATGCAAGAGTCAAATTTGCTGAGATCAAATTTTATAACTAATGAACTTGCGCATTGCGTATCATTCAAAGTTGGAGGTTCTACACTGACAACCCCATTTCCATTCATAGTCAACCAATTCATGTTTGCGCCAGTCGCTCATAAGCCAACAACTTTTATGAATAGATGAGATGTTGTTGGTTACAGGGGTCAGTCAGGAGGAGACGGGATCAGGACCGTGTGAGAAGTTTTATTATCCTCTCCTTTTAATGCTAGACCTGCGAGATGTAGATTCAACCAGCTGATTCTTATCTGTTTTTACAGTGCAATTGGTATTTTACAGAATTTCATATGAAGTTGCCTGGATTGGCTCTCTTGCAGGTTGAAGTTCCAGTTGCAGCGGCATCGCAAGGAGCTGGAGTCGAACTCCATAATCTGTTCATACGGTATGAATGGGAGCCAAGCACAGCAAGAGAGAGGTGTTTCTTCTGCACCCTGGCTTTGGCTTCAGATTCTATCTAGACATCGAGAGGATTTGGTTGCAATTGTGTTTTGTGAACACCAGTCGAGTGGGCTATCGAGAATTAGCTTGCAGATGAGAGCATATCAGAGTGTGACTGCTATCAGTGAAGGGGAGAAGGGGAGGTATTTCTGCTGCTTTTTCCAAATGCGGGACAAATTGGTTTCTGAGCGCATTGCGTGTCTTGAACACAAACCAGGCGCTTCTCGATTGTACAGCAGCCAGTGGATCTCCATCTTCAAGGATCTCGCGGACTAGATCACTTCCTAGCAAAATCTTCTCCAGGAATCTCAGTCGCGAGCATGGGCGATTTTTCAGAGGAAGGCCTCTGCTGGAGGATGTGGACGGCATCGATCACATTGAAGAGTTTAAGAGACTAGTAGAATTCGAGAAGTTGCATGAAAAAGAAAGTACAGGTTCCTCAACTAAGCCAGAATTTGTACATAGCTGTATCGGCTCTCTCCGGGGCTCTAGAGAAGAGATCATCTACGAAGAAGAAGATGACGGTATTGTAGTAGCTGCTGGAGATCAGCTACAGACCCCAGTAGGAAGCGTGCAAGCTAGCCCTTCTTCTAGTCGATCGTCATCTCAGGCTCCCTCTTTCCTTGCTGAAATTTTGGCTGAAGCTGAAAACTTTGAGGCAGTTGATGTGTCTCCGGAAGCTATTGTGGTCGACATCCTAGTTGTAGTTGCCGATGACGGGGATTCTAGAAAGCCCGTTATGGACCAGGGATATCTGCTGGGTTCACCTAAGAACTGTGACAGTACTGACAGCGATCTAATCTCAGCCGCTGAATTTGTTGACAAGCCTTTGCAGATAGAGTCGTGGAGTGTTGACAATGTTTCTAATCTAGAAGTGACATGCAACCCAAATGGCTTGGGTGTATGTGAGGGTCAGACCTTTCTGGAGGGGAATTCTTTGACAGCTAGGGACGAAGACGGGGAGAGATCCATTGCGTCCTGTAGTGGGGCACCTGTTTTGACAGAGGTTTACTATTTTACTTTTCAGGCCCAGAAACATTCTGGGCCACGCGGAACCTGGAAACGACTGAAGAGAATTACTTGTGATCTGCAAAATTCTGGTTGCCAGATTGAAACAAAGATGACTGGGAAGGGGAAAGTTAGTTTATCTTTCAACAATTCTGGGAAGCAGTCAAGGAGGCACAGTTTCACGGATTCCAGAGACTTTGTTTGGGATTCCAGAGATTTGTTTGGGAAGAGGATCAAGGATGAAGAGGAAGAAGTGGATGATGCTACTCCCGATGACATGCAGCCTGGTGATTTTCCATATGGTATGCCGGGACAAAGGAATCCTTTTTTGAAATATGATGCTGGTTTTCTCGGGAATATTCCTGAACAAGGTTACAAGAGATGGTCTCCAAAGAAGACCAGCAAAGGGACAGCTTTGGCTCGGAAAGTGCGAGGACTTGGGGGTTCGCCGAAGCCTGTGACATCGTTGGAGAGCTGTCTCAGGGCTCAGATGGTCGATGCACTCATCAGTTACAGACTCAAGTCAGAGCCTGTCCGAGTGAACCCACAGATGGCTAATACGCTCACCAGTAACCGAGTTAGCCGACCACTTTACTTCCCATCAACAGTAGATGAGGAAGGCGTCCTTGAGGATGCGGTTGACAACAGTATAACTTCGTCTCCTTATTTTCGCAATGTGGTTGATGAAAGCAGCAATTCCGAACCCAAACAAAGTGCTCTTCCAAAACTGCCAAATCTCTCCAAATTCTTGAAGGAGTATGCTACAAAGCTTTCTAAATCTAGCAAGTATGAGCGTTGCACTCCGAGCCGTAGTAGAGCTCGAGAAAACGATCAGAAGGCTTCGAGCAGCACTTGTAAGGATACCCTTTTTCTTCTAGTCCTCAAGAAACCAGAAGGCACTTTCTTTCAGATAGTTCTGGTCTTGTACTTCATTGTATTTTTTAAGCGGGTGTTCCACGAGTGTATTATATAATCACATTGGTCTGCTGACTTCCTAGGTCCTTAATTGGAAAATCGAACCTTCTCTAGAACAAATTCGGAGATTTTCCAAGGTTCTTGTTGAAGAAAAATCTGGGGAGCAGTAAGTATTATCAAGTAGGCATGACCGTCTGGAGCTTGGTCGATTCAGAGTTACTTTAGGTCCTTCGAATTTGGTTTGATTAACATCATTATTATAATCTTTTCTTTGTTATCCTGTTGTTCAAACCGAGATTCTTACTGGACTGGCCGGATCTAAAGGGCGTTTGACTAATATCATTGTAACTTCCTGTTATGTGTTGCCCCTTGTTGACTGACCAAATGGCGTACACACTCCCTAACATTCATTTTCTGTTGTTTTGTTTCAGCTTCAACGATGCCTTCTTTCGAGACTCTCCTTTTCAGTTTTGGAGTGGGACTTGGGGTGTTTGCTTCCGGTGATCAAAAACTTGAAGTGAAAAGGCTGAATCAGTTGTTGGAGCAGTCGCAAGCGGAACTGGAGACCTTGAAGTTGGAACTTGAAAGAGGGAAAAGTCCTTTACGCACTAATAGATCTGAATCAGCTACGGTAAGCGACATCGTGCATTTGCTTGCCTTTCAGCGGAGGGCAGTTTCTGCAGGGGAGTTCACGGTTGGAGTGACTTAGAATGTTCAGATTTTTTCTCCTTACTGAACTCAAATCATTCTCTCGTTCTTTTCTCGTTGTTTTTGTTCGTGATTGTCTATTAGTTTGGCGCCAAGAGCGAACATGGAGTGCAAAATTTTGCACATCCTACTTTGAAGTGGTTTTAATACTTCTGCCTCATGTCTTTTAGAGATTGCAGTTCAGTATTGCATGAGATTCGCAGATAAGGTTCACCTCAGTATCCATGCTATCTTTGATCAGTGTGGAGATGTAATTCTTTTAATATTCATGCTCTTAGTAAGTCGTAGTGCTTGCTGTAGACTATCAGAACGGAATATCTGAATGTGAAAATCCTCACCATGTTATCACTGGTTTGGGGCTTGCTCAGCAGGGAATAGTTAGTAAAGGTCAGTGTTCTGTGAGGAGCTATTATGGATCAGAGCAGCAAGAAGATCAAATGGCTGAACTCGAAGCGGAGTTGGAGGCTGAACTTGATCAACTTACTGGGGGGGATTCCGCAACGATGACCAGTCAATACTCAGCTATGGACGAGGTATTGACTGACCTTTTTGAACTTCGTACAGCTATCGGTGGGCTAGCTAGACACCTCTGCCGATTCTCATGTCTTATTGCGTGTCAGATAAGCAACTACCAGATATATGTCGTCTGTCATCTGTCAGGTAGGCAATTGTCATGTCTTATACTATGGGTATCCAATTGCAGTGGGTGAGAAATTAAGTGTCGCCTACAAGAATTCTGTCAAAGGAGATTGTAAGCCACTTTGCAGTTTCCAAGCTGGTCAAAAATGCCACACTGAATATGAAAAATATGTAATACTGTGGCGTCTTGTAATTAATGTGGTTCATAGTATATAGTGCATTTTGGTGTCGGTGCAGTGTGTAGATACTGTAGGCAATGGGATAGTTTCCAGATGAATGGTGATGAATGAGTTGTTGGTGGTGATGGTTGTGGCAGCTGGACATGGATACGTCGGTGGTTTACGGTGATCTAGAACCAGCAGGTCTGCCTGCAGGGATCGAGGAAGATTCTGATGGGACGCCTCCTGGTCAACCTGCATGCTTGAACAATTATGCAGTTTCACCACGAGAGCTCACGCGCTTGTTGCACAAACTACAGGTTTGTGGAGCTCTGTGTGGTGTAGTCACTTGAGTTAAATTTCATTCCTGTGATCATTTCCCGTGCGGGGATCCTTGACAGTTTTGATGTTGCTGTGAGGTTGTCCGAATTTTATGATCCTCGTTGGCATTTATGCTAACGACTGATATTTATGGGGAAAATACAGACATCTCGACAAGACAATTTAATTGCTGACTTGGAAGAAGACCTGGAAGCAGCGCTGTCAAAATTACAAAGTAGAGAAAAGGAGCTTGAGCTTTGGAAGGATAGAGTCAAGCGGTTGACGAAGGTTTCGTTTGTTTCTGCTTCAGGTGAGTTTTTATACCTTTTCTTATTTGAACTTCATTGCCAAATATTTTTTCAGTAACGTTAGATGTCCATTACCTTATCACACTGAATTTGTAAGGGTGAAATGTCAATGTTACTATTAATGCTGACGTTATTGTGTATCGGCCATGTTCTAATTTGCTCCTCATAAAGTCTTCTAATAGGGTTCATACCTGCAGCTGATGAATATTTGACCCCAGGTGTACCCACTGAGAGCGTGGCTACAGAAGTATCAACTGCTCCGAGAAGTGTCGATCCTCTCGGCAGCCAAGAATGCCCTCCAATTCTAATGCAGAAACACGAGGCACCAGCTACCGGCATTGTGTTAGAGGAAGACCCAGCAAGGCCTGGTTCACATCCATCCACCGTACCTGTAACGCAAATTGGTTTGAAATCAAGTTTGCACAAGCAGGTGGGTCTCAAGTGTCTTTTTGGTGTTCTCTAATGGTAGACGGTCTGCCATATTGAATTACCTGCAAGTGAACACTATCGTTTTGACTTGACAATTTTTTTTCAGACGCTGTCTCGACTATACAAATTTCAGACTAAATAACACGATATTAACTTCCTTCGTGTGGTATTTGCCACAGGAACCCGCAGACATGGGTGGGGAGGGGTTTTCCGACGGCAGCTCTGAAATTACTGCTAGGGACTGTAAACCAATATTGGACAATGCTCAGATTATTTCGCAGCTGATTGATTCTGTTCATGGATTGGAGTCGTATGGCGATCGTGCGGAGAGTGTAGAGATGGGCAGTACCACTCCTAGTCAAGGTCTCTTCTCAAGTTCCGTCTCAATTTCAGATATCTTGGATGAGACTCCTGAAAGACATAGAGATAGAGGTAATTTGATGCCTCGAGCAAAACTCGTGGTGCCCCATCCAAGCAGACGAACCTCATACAACTCTGACGTAGGCAATCCAGTGCTTATCAGGAACGTATTAGAAAACGAGACCCCTACAGCTGACGTAAGATATACCGAGTCGTCGTCTGACATGTCAGAGGCAGATTACAGGACAATGGAGATTCCTTATTCTATTAAGTACATAGATTCGACAACTGGGCCAGCTTCTGAGCCTGGGGTCCCTGCCGGGGAGAATCCTTCCTACTGGGTGGGCCAGGCAGGACTGACCACACCTGTTGAGAAAGCGAGGCAGCAATTGTTCAAGTCACCACAAAGTGCGCCTGCAGAGTGGCCAGGGGAACTGAGCCCCACAGTTTCAGAAAAAATTGCGCGGTGGGAAGGGTTAATGGATGGGGAGACGCCTGGTCCTGCGACAGGTTCTGATTGGGAGTGCCAATCTCGGGCCTCAGAGTTGGATGATGCCAATGTGTTCAGCGAGGAAAATTTGGTGTTGGAGGCTGAAGAGATGCTTGGAAGGATGTTAATCAAGCGGATTGTGGAGAAGTCCAGGCTCGGGTCTGACTCGCTTGTCAAGAAGGCACAATCTGCACTTGCCACCCTGGAGAGAGATGATGGAGTTGAGGTTGATGCATATCATGGAGACGATACCTTTATGAACGAAAGGACAGATTCTGAGGCGGATTTCTCAGAGACAAGTGACGACCATGAGAAACAGCAGCAGACAGGCTTTTTGGATGAAGCTGTGCGTGAAGAATACGAGTTCTTCCGTAGGCTGGAAATCAACAACAAAGACAGAAAAAGTGCCAAGGAGAAGGTCACGAAAGAAATAGCTGATGCTGGTGGTGTAGCTTTTGATACAGTTCCGGAGTTGAATGCACAACTGTCTCCAGGTACTGGGCCTATCCCACTTCTTCAGTCATGGTATATTAGACCCCTCTCTAATGACGCCCTCTAATTGCACATTCCTTGTATATCTTCAGATTCTGTCATGTAGGTACGCATTTGACTGGGTAGCTCCTGCATTTTGGAGCCCATTTGTCCCTCCAAGGCAGTGTCACTAGAGAGGGTTTAGTGTATCGATCAGATAGTGGTCAAATGTACCTTACTCACTGACCTGTTTTTCTCCTTGCAGCTACTCAACCTTCTGAAATCACAAAAGCATTGAGAAAAGATGTTCGAGAACAACAACCAGTTGACTTAGGTACAGAGCACAGGGTGAAGCAGTTGGTGAAGTCCAACATCAGTGGAAGGGAGGATTGGCTCTCTCGTGGAGATGCTCGCCCAGAGACGTTGAGAGCCAGAAGTGATTATAGAGAAGATGAAGTACGAAGTCGAAGGCGGTCGTGAGACAATAGCAGTGCACTTCTGGGATGGATTGAACTCCCAGATGATTTGGATACTGTGAACTCTCAAGGTCATTGCAATCAGAACCTGTGCATACACCCTTGCAGTAGATGGTGCAACCACTGGGAGTGAAAGCTGGGAGTGTTGCAGGTGACACGAAGAAATGTGTAACGTCTGCTGATCTGCTTGTACACTGTCGTAGAAAATTAACGTGTGAGTTTGGTGTTTAGCAGATTTCATCATCACTGTGTACCAGAGATGTGTAGCAGTCCCCATGCTTCGCACTGTATAGTAACATTTTTTGTTAGAATCATATTGATTGGACTGGTCAGTGCACACAACACTTGATCGGTACAGGAATTGGACGAAGTTAACTGTTGAGTGTTGACAGGCCATTTAACCTTGGAAGGACGGAGCCTATGACCATGTAATTTTTACCATTTTTTGTGTCTTTGTTTCCTCTATTTTGTAGTTAATTTTGTTTGAGAATTATTTTATTTCATTTTTCAGAGATGAAATTACATGTTTTTATAAGAAGTAGAATTTTAAGATTTATTAGTGACGATTTGAAATTATTGTGATATTTTTGAAGAAATAGTGAAAAAAATTGATACCTTTTTCAAAATTAGCTCCAAAAATTTGAATTTTTTATCATAAGTGTATATTTTAGTGAAGAATATTATAATGTAATCTAGTGTTCCATGTCATTCTACAAGTAGAAATTTAGTACATCATTATAAGGCCAGAGAGGATTGACCCATGTATTGCCCTGTGTTTTATCCTTGCAGAAAATACTGAAATAGTTTATTTGCTGCATATGATAAAATTTGCAAATTTTGAATTTATATTTGCAATCAGAGGTCCCAAATTAGCTAGATGGTGTGATGAAATAAAAAATTTAAGTGGTACAAAGTATGGGGGCAATTTTTACATTTACCCTTTGATGGGGCAATACAGGGGTCAATCTTCCTTGGCCATTATATTGTAATAGGTTTAATGTTCAAATTGTAATTAAATATATATATTTTGGACTTTTGAAAATTCGAAACGATTGAAAATTTTTCAAGTATGTAACTAACTTGCCTTGAAGAGGGAATCCAAACATTTTGAACATTTTTCAAACAAATGTGACCTTGTGAAGTGTAGTTGCCTGGTTCTTTGTAGGGCCAAAAAAGAATTTGCCACTTCAAATGTTAAAATCTTGTAGTTTGTACAGTGGAAATTTCTGAAAATTTTCCCACATCTTCTTAAACTAGTGCACTACAAGATCCTATAGTTTCATGTGTCCAAAAATGTTTTCTTTCAAAAATTTAATACTTGTGTTAGAAATGACAATTTTTGAATGTTTGTGGTGATAACATAGTCAAGGAACTTTAGGGATTAAATAGCCTCATGCCTACATACCCATCCTACTAGAAAGTGTAAGCAATGCAATACTTACATATTTGGTAACCTTAGATTCAAAGACATTGGAGGGGAATTGAAGCTTTGGAGAGCTTTGTTAGAGCATCTCCATTGTGGCTTGGGTTGCTTGGCACATAAAACTACTTCAAAAAGACACATGGAAAAGAAATATTCAAGGAGGGTGACTCATTCCCCAATGTGGAACAATGCCAAGGTTCAACAAATAGTGGCATTCCTTTTAAAAAGGAGCGATTTCCTTGGATTCACACCAAATGAAGTCACCCTTGACTATTCAATGTCTGTTATAAAGTTGTTCTCAAAAAGGCAATGATCCTCTACTTCATGGGTGCGCAAAAGATGAGACCGAGGATGGAAGGATTGTAAGGGTGGGGCAATACTTGGTGAGCCTGTCGAACTAGATTCCACTAGTGCATGTGGGGTAGGGGATACTTTCTACTATAGGCCTACTATCTTATTGTTACAGGGCACGATTCTAGGACACAATGTGGATGTTCTTAGTATTGATACTGTATTCTTCAACAAAAACACACATTTTTAGAGATTGTTTGCTTGTCAAGAGATTCAACAACAAATCTCACAATTTGTTTTCTAACATCAAAAGATCAATCTTGACCCAACTTTTAATTTCATATCATAATTCACATATTTGTCCAATACTAATATATTGTGCATTTTGATGAATTTTGCATTTCCAAGTTTTTAGAGGACACAATACACCATCCAGGGATAATCCCTAAATGACCAAGGCACATTTTAGATAGAAATTGTGAAAGAATGTCATTTTTTAGGATAGTGAGAAAAAAATAAAACATAATATTTCAATATCTAAATTTGAAATATCTCGACTTAAATTCAATAATCCAACTAGGAATTTCATAGCCAAAAACATTATTCCCTCCGTCCCAAAATGATCTTCATGTTAGACAAAATGTTCCGGATTAAGACTAAAAATAACATTTTTAAAGCCTGTTTTGCACTACATATGGAGTTTGGTGCACTGCTATTGCCCTTGAAACTTTGAGTTTTAAAGCCCTTTTTAAAGTGTAGTTTTGGATTATTGAAAAGTGAATCTTTTTGGGTATTTTCAAGGAGCACCAATGATTATTTAATTATTGAGTGTGAAGTCGTCATTTTGTGGGTAGTTAGTATAAGTCAAAGACCATATGTGGACCTATATTTTGCCTCCCAAAACTTTCATCTCGTTCAATTAGATAATATTCAAAGAGATGCAAAAAATAAAAACAAAAAGTGTTGATTGACCCCTTCAACCATTTTATTTGTCTTTTGATTAGTGATTGCATAGATGGAGGGGGAACTATCGCTTGAAATTGTTTTGTTAGTCCTAGAGAACAACCAAAAGTTAAATTTGACCAATTTGTAGCTCACAAAGTACAACAGGAAGATCATTTTGGGACAAAAAATGAAGGCCAAGAAGAAGAACATTTTGGGACGGAGGGAGTACTACATATCTCAATTGGAATTTAACATTATAATCATTTAATTTCACCAACTTTTACATTAAGCTCACACTACAAGAAAACAACGTCCGAATTGACATGTCTGAATTGACAGAAATTTGACAAAAAAAAGTGTTTGAATTGACAGAAAATGACAGCATTCCCTTGTAGTGTCATAACTCATCCATTTACAAACTTAATCAATTTTAAATCATAGACATGCATACACATCACCCAAGATCCAATTTGGCTAAACATATCTTCATATTAAACCAAATTGGTGAATAAATCATCGTTTAGAAATTAAATTCTGAAGGTCCAATTGATCACATTCTAATCTCATTCATACTTGCCTCATCACTTCTTCAACAAGCACTCTCATCCATCACTACAAACTCCTTCCAATTTAATCTCTTTATCTTGCCATTTGCTCGTAGACATTAATCTCTTACACTTCCATACTTCCAGTAACACACCAATTCGGTACACCTTTGTGTAACTTCAAATCCGGTTCAACTTCCACTCCATTCCAACTAGGACATAATTATAAACTTCCACACAAACCTTTAAACACTTGGATCACCCTCGTGATATTGTAGGCCTATACACTAACACATAAACACTCACCAAGCACCAATTTGGAATACACACAAAAAAAAAAAAAAATACGCAGTACAAACTGGCTGGGACACGACTGAACTTTCACTCAACAGACGGTGAAGAAAAATGAGAGAAAAGCACACCTAATAGGAACCACAAGGTAGCGGTTACCAAAAGGAGAAGGAGGATGACCTAACCACCTACAACTACCAACATTCATTCCTCCCTTCCAACTAGGCTTGACCAACTAGACACAATGCCAACTAGGACTAAAAATTCAATTGATACCTCTTTAACATACCTTAGACAAATGGATAGACAAATTGACACCTTCCAAATTGGGCAATTGACCTCGTTATAATCCTCCCTTCTTTGATTAGACATACATCACAAAGACTCCAACTAGATCAAAGCAACTCAACAAAATGATCCAATTGAACTCAAACTTAATAAATAAACTATCAAAATCTGGTAAAACATCCAAAATTCAACCCCAAAATTGCAAAATTAACAGTCCGACTAGGAGATTTACAGAATGCATGTGCAAGATGGAAAATAATGTTTTTAGAAAATCCTTTACTATAGCTTGAGGCCACCTGTAGCACATTTTTGCTAAATAATTATTTAAAAATTGGAAGGATTTGTTCAACAATTCATTTTTATTGCAAATAACCTTGGAAGCGGCTTTCAATGAACTCATTATTTTTTATAGTGTCCCTACTTTGTTGTAAAGTCATAGAAATGAATTTGGATTGAGCATTTTTTAGTGGATATGTCCTGAGGTCAAGTTGTATAGGTATCTTTTCCAACATTTGACTTTCTTTATGTTCAATTTTTCTTGGATTTGGCAAAGTGACTTATTAATTTCCAAAACCATTTGGCTTCAAATTTTTTTTGCCTAAGGTGACATCACACTACAATAGTCAAAATATGGCATTCATGTAGATGACCCATGATTCTAATTTTTAGCTTCTAATTTGTATTTTTGAATACAAAAATAGTACTAAAAAAACTTTAAAATGGTCATTAGGGTGACATATTGACATCTAATTTGGTATATTTTAAATTTTTTGATGAATGTGAAAAATTACCTAATGTGTATTATGGTCTTATCTACCAATTTGGGATCCTTATGTAGTTGGAAAAATTTCTCTCATTGTGGTAAGGTTGATGCTTAATCCATGGATCAACTTTGTAGTGTATTTGGTTTTCTTCATACTCCTTGCTCCTATTTGAACCATATTCATAAAAAAAGATTTAAAAAAAATTGGAGCTTAACTAATGAAATAAAGTCTATTAAGTCTAATTTTTGCTCCATTTCCAAATAAATATGAAAGCTCTGAGAATCTAAAATCAATAACCATGGTCAAACAATTATCTAATTATAAAAATACATGAGAAAATGCTTTGTTATCATGCATTCATGATGTTATTCTCTAATATACAGAAGTGGAGAAATTTTCAAAATTTTGTGCTAATTTTATTTGAATTACCTTCATTTTTTCTTCAAAAATCTATTGTAGATTCAATTATTCAAAAAAATAAAATAATGTTAAATTTTTCAATTAACACCAAGTTAGACATCCTTGCACTTTGTCAAGTGCATTGTTTGTATGTACTATCGTTTGTTGAAATGTATATTTCAAAACTATGGTACCCACAATTCCTACAAGTATATTTAATTTTTTCAAATATGTAGTTGATAAGTTGTATTGTACACTAGTGCATGTGTATTTTTGGATGGGGATTTCCCATTTTCCTTCATTTAAAACTTCTATACTTATATTGATATTGTTGTACTCTCAAATATTCTTATTGCTTGCATGATTTAATCCTTTGTTGTTATATAGTGCAATTACTTCAATATTACACCATTCACTTGTCAATTTTGAATATACAACAATAACTGTAGTGATTCATTCAAAAAATCATAATATCTAGTATATCTCCACTAGCTTTCCATTCTTGGTTTAAGGGTAAAAGCACACTACAGTTGTTCAAAATTGTAGTCACGGTAGAATTTTTGCACATAATGAAAGTTTGGAGTCAATTTTACTATAGTTTTGTTTTGTTGTTGTTAAAAGGTAAAATGAACCGAAGTCTTAAATCTTATGTACATTGAAAATTGAACAACAAAAAGTGACTTTCATCTATCCAAAGAGCTAAATTCAATGTTCTAATGTTTAGGTACAATGTTTTAGCACTTAATTAGGGTTTGGAAAACTTTATAAAAAAATATCCTTGCAAATATGTGATTTTTGTACGAGGCCCAAATTTTGACTTTAAAGTGTATTTTTTTAATTTTTAATTTAAAAATCTATCAAAATCTATTGAGGTAGACCAACATTGCATTTTAATTTTAAAATCTATTGAGGTAGACCAACATTGCATTTTGATATAAATAACATTTTGGCTCCATTTATTACCAATCTGTATACATTTTGTACCAATCTTCATACATTTTGTATTAGTTTTTAGTGGTTTGTATATTTGGTAAGGAGGTGACCGTAGTGTGCAATCACCCTTAGCTGTAATATAATGATTTTAAAAAGCACTTCAACAATTTCAAACAAGTTCAAAATACCCACAAGGTGCCCACATTCCTATACTTGCTACACTACATTAGCATGAACTATTCATCTATTGCAACATTGCATCCTTTGGTCTCTATCAAAGTCTATATGTATAGTTTTACAAGCTACTTGTTAGTGCCATTCCATGAATTTTGCATAAATTAAAGGACCATTGTCCCTTCGGAGGACCAATCACCAATGGAATTTTGGGCAGGTACCTACGGCTGAATTTTTGTCACAATTTTTTTTTTAAATTTGAAGATAAAAAAATTGATTATTTTCATGGGAATATAATTTTTTTTCATCTAGTGCTTGGAAATAAATGTTATGCCCAAATAACTTCAAAACAAGGGATAGGAGGCAGCAAAAAAATTCCAAAATTTGAATTTGAACTTTTTTGAACTTTTTTTTCTCATAGATTATATTTCTGTGTATACGGGAAGCTTTGATTAATTACATTTGGATTTGTTATGAGAAAGTTATGGACAATCTTGTTTTTTGGGCAATTAGAGCATCTTCTTGAAAAACTAACTTGTAGGATTCATTTCTGAATGCAATTTTTACATTAAAAATAAAATAAAAATTTCCACACAATTTAATTTGCTTCCTAGAATAATCTTATCATTGGAATTAGTGCATTTTAATTCCATTTTAGAGATATTAATAATTTAGATTTTCCTTCTATCTCATACCTACTTCTATTAAACAATTTTAGAAAGAATAAAAATTAAGTTTTTTTTAATGTTTTTTTTCCCCCTATACTCTCAATTCAATTCCCCACAATAAAGATTTAAACCTCAAAACTTTGAAGTGCAAAAGTTTTAATTTAAGAAGTTTCAAAGTCAAAGAATCTAGTTTGGCAATGTTCTGAAAAACTTGTTTTTTTCACTTTAAACACATGTATCTTGCAATCTGTGCGGTCAAAAAATTTGAAATTTTTTTCACACATTCTCATACTAGTTAGGTGAAAGATCCTATGGTTAGATGTGCAAAAAAAACATGTTTCAAGTTTTTTTACTCTTTGTTGTAGAAATGACAATTTTGAGTGTTTTTTGGCCTCCCAAAAGGCTATAGATCTTTAGAGGTTAAGCATACCAAATTTCAATTTCAAAAAAGAATCTCTATTTTGAGTGAATTTTTTTCATTTAATGTTCATGATTTTACATGAGAATTGATTGTAAAACATGAGTGATGGCTTTTTAAAATTTGATTGAATATTCATGTAGGAAACATCCATATACACATCTTTCATGTCAAAAACCACCTCCTTAAGTAACAAAAATATAATCCACGAAGAGTTCAATGTGCATTTGGCCAACCTTTGTAAACTAAATATCTCTATATTTTAACTAAATTATTTGAAAGTTAGCTGGTTCAATTTTGTAAGACCATAATATACATTACGTATTTTTATCTATGAATTTGGAATCCTTATGAGTTTTGAAACAAAGGTTATAGTTATGAAGATAAACAAAGTAGGATTTTGGATTATTTTAGGTAATTTTTTCTATATTGGATCAAATACCATTTTAGCATATAACATACCTGAGAACATACCTTATTTAGTTTAATACTTTTGGGATTTTTTTTGTATATAAAACTGGACTATGAGTCCCAAGTGACGAATGGAAATTCACATGCTACAATATTTGTGTAAAATTTCCATTGTCAAAGTCTCCCAATCTCCAAACATGGCTCCAAAACCTTCAGTCAGGGGCATCAATGGCAACAAGGAGAGCAATGGAGCCATAGTTTAAACTTTAAATATTGAAATGAATGAATATTCTTTGTATAGACAATCATTAGTTTTTTTTATTTTTGGTAGGAAATCAAATTATTGTGATATTATAAAGTGCAATGTTTGCATAAAATTATTTCAGTTAGGATAGATATTAGAATAATTTAGGATTTTGACCAAAATCAAGGTAAGAGTGAGAATCACTGTATTGTAATTTAATGCTTTCCAAACCGTTTTGACGTACCTTCCATTCAAGCAAATTGCAAAAAAGGAATTGGATGAATAAATAATTTGTCATCATGAGTTGATACTATTTTGGTGTCATCCATATGCCTCAAGAAGACCTTGGTGGCACTCTTGAATTAATCCCTAAAGGACCAAACACCATTTTTTGGCAACATAGTGATTTTAAGAAGCCCGCTATGAAAGTTATTTATTTATTTTATTTATTTGAAATTTTTACACAACATGTGCCCAAAGAGTAGCTTTAAGACCAAACAATTTCATAACTTTTGTCTACATAGTTAAAAAGTTATTGCATAATATGTAGTTTTTGTTGCTTGGCGTTTAGCTCAAAAAATTCTTTAAAAATAACTTTTTGAAAAATAAAAACTTGAAATTGATTTTCTATATTTATATATATGTGGAAAGCTTTGAATCACTCCATTTTGATTAATGGGATGAAAGTTATGAGGAGTTTTACTTTGTGGTTAGTTATGGAATCCCTATTCTAAAATAAACTTTGAAGTCCTTCATTGAACTCAAATTTCAAAAATTTGGGGAAAAAAATAAAAGCATTGGGTGTAAATTGTTTATTAGAACATTACAACCATTAGGATTGACATTTTTCAATTCCATAACTAAATTCTTGACAATTTAGTATTTTGAATTATTTTCTATTTTTTTCTACTTACTATTTGTTTTCTATATGTTGTACAATTCCAAATGATCTGAAAATTTCCAAGCATGTAGACAACTTGCCTTGAAAAATTAATGCAAAGAGTAAACACCATTTTCAACACTTTTTCATTAAAATGTGACCTTGTGAAGTGCAGCTGACCAATTTCTCTTAGGGACAAAAATAGAATTTTTGTCACTTCAAACACTAATATCTTGCAATCCACACGGTGGAAGTTTTTGAAACTTTTTTCAAAACTTCTCAAACCAGTATACAACAAGATCCTATGGTTACATGTATCAAAAGATGGGTTTTTTTCAAAACTTTGATACTTGTACTAGAAATGACAATTTTGGAATGTTTTTGGTAAAAGCATAGTCTCCGACCTTTACGGGGTAATCACAAATTTTGCAAATTTGACAAAGAGATGATGGATTGCAAGGAACACACTTGGTTATAACAATACAGATGTAGAACAAACAAACATACATACATACAAAATGTGAAACACACATGATTTTAACATTGTGTGACAAACATGGGACAAACAAACAAAGAAAAGTAATTTTTGAGTTCAGTCAAAGCCCACATACGTACCTCATCTTGTAAACTTGGATTTTTGAACAACTGGCCAAACCGAAATTTTGAACAAATTTTTAAGCAAACAAAACCCACTCAACACAACCGTTACAATGCCAATGCAACAAGATTCAAAGATCAATTTATTGACATCCATTTTTTCAATCAGTGACTATTTATGAATGGAAATTATTGTATTTTTTGTACAAACTTAAAAGATGATATTGCAATTTAATATGCAGATTATTATTATTTTTTAAAATTTGAAACTATCATAGATTTTTGAAGAAAAAATGAAGACACTTCATATTAGAATTAGCTCCAAAAATTTGAAAATTTCTGCACAGGCATACACTATAATATAGAGTAAAACATTATGATGACAAAGCATTTAATTTCTCATTTTCTTTTAATAACTAGAGAATGATTAGACTGTGGTTTTTGATTTCTGATTCTCTAAGCTTTCATAATTCCAAAATGGGAGAAAAAAAAAATAGACCTAATAGACTTTATTTCATTAGTGAAGCTCGAGTATTTCCCTAAGAAATCATTTTAATGGACAAAATCCAAACAAGAGCAATGGGTTAGAAGAAGACCAAATACACTCCAACTTGATCCGTGGATTAACCCTTAAACGACGGGCTCATAACCGTGGAAATCATCTGTTTTGACACCGTGGGAATTGTTGGATTAAAAATAATGCAAAAGCACTCGTTGGAAGTCCAACTACTCTAGATGATCTTCCCTTTTCCCACAAAATTGGGAGGATGAATAGTTGCACTTCTGTCCTACACAGGAGATTCTCTTGTCATTCATCGGCCGCAAAACGTCCGCCTCGACGTTTGAGGGTTAAGCATCCTCCTGGGTAGATAAATCAACCATAGCATATTAACAGAATATCCAACTCCAACTCCATACGAAAACATCCACTACAAATACGTCCAAGCAGCTCCCAAGAAAAAAAAATTGCACGAGAAACTTTCGTACCGTACTCCGTGGTGTTGAGGGCATCCAGATTCATGACACAAAACCGCCTTCTTTTCAGGTTTGACTTCAGAATTGGACCAGTTCTGGTCGAATTCAGCCGGGGCATCTTCGTGCTACACAGGGAACCTCAAGAGTACATCTTCCCAGTACGCCAAGCATGATACGCTGGACCCCATGAATTAAAATATATACTGGTGTCTGTGGCTTGTGATTAAAGAAAACACGAGTAGGTGCTTTCCAAAGTAGACAAGTTGGCAAATTGGCAACTTTGGAGAACAGTAACTTACTAAGGTAGGAGGTTTATAAACCGCTCATCTAAGAGCTGAAGCTGACTTTTGGGGAGGTAGAACTTCTTAAAATATTTTTCAATTAATTTTCCTTGAAAGGCAAGAGAAGTTGGCATCTAACCCAAGTTGTTTCATATTTTTTGAAGCTTTGTGAAATTAGTTATGAATTTCTGAAGTTGCAGAAAAGTGCATTTTTGTGGGCTCTAAAACCGACCACCTCCTCCTCAAATGCACACCACTTGTACATTGGAAAGTGCAAAATGTACCTCTAGAACTTGATTGGTTTTAGAACCCGCTCCATTTCAGGACCTCCTACCTTACCGATTTCAGAAAAGAGTGCAGGAAATCTGGATTTTTTAACCCCTTTAAGTTCCTTGACTATGTTTTTTTTATCAAAAGCTGCTCCAAAACTGTCATTTCTAGTACAAGTATAATTTTTTTTGAAAAAAAACTTTTTTGACACATGTAACCGTAGGATCTTGTATTATTCTGACTTGTGAACATGTGGTAAAAATTTCAGAAATTTCCACCGTGTGGATTGCAAGATATAAGCATTCAAATTCACTGAAATCATTTTTTTGACCCTGCGAAAAACAGGGCAGCTGCACTTCACAAGCTCACTTTTCTATGAAAAAATGTACAAAATGGTGTTCATTCTTTTCATTCTTTTTCCTAGACAAGTTGGCTACATGCTTAAAAAATTTCACATGATTTGGAATTGCACAACATATAGGAAAAAAATAGTAAGTAGAAAGAAGTAGAGAATGATTCAAAATACAAAATTGTTAAGAATTTGGTTATGGAATGGAAAGATGGCAATCCCAATGGTTGAAATGTTGTAATAAACAATCCACATCTTATAATTTTATATTTTCAAAAAATATTGAAAATTGAGTAAGACAAACTAAGGACTTCAAAGTTTACTATAGAGTAGAGAATCCATAACTACATGCAAACTAAAACTCCTCATAACTTTTGACTCATTGGTCAAAACGGAATGATCCAAAGCATTCCACATATATATAACTCTAGAAAACCAATTTCAAAACTTTTGTTTCTGAAAAAAGTGATTTTTTTTATCTGCCCAGACTGCCCAGCCAAAGATAAAAGTAACATATTAGGTCATAATTTTTTACTCGTATTTTCAAATGTCATGAAATTCAGTGCGTATAAAAGATATTCCTTGCGCACAACTTCTATTAAAATTGTAACCAAAAATATGAAAATCTCCAGTTACAGGTACCTGTCCAAAATTTCTATACTGCCAAAAACCGCATGCTGGACTGCTGGTCCTTTACGGGTTAAACAAGGAGCACATTTGCGTTGTAATTGTAGGCAAGAAGATCGATCAATTATCAAGAGTATCACACTCCACGTTTGTTCACCACAGTCTTGAATCGAGCGAGCAGCATTGCAGATCGAGCCTTGACGCAGAGCGGGTGCGGTTTGATCGAATTAGCCATGAGGAGGTATGAATATCATGAACCTCCCAATTCGATCTCCAACGTTGTGCGGAGTCGTTGTGGTCATGTGGAATTCGAACCCGTGTTAATTAGTTCCGTTTTGCTTCACACCAGGTGCAACAACATCTACATAAGTTGTCTGTAATACTGGGATGAAGTGTGTGCGAGAGCCAGAAACTAGCTAGCGGCTTCGATTTTGTAGTTTTGGGACGTCGACCTCACTGGAGCATCATTTGGTTTGCTTTGGTGCAGATCGAGCTATAAATCTTACAGCTCGGTGGGGAGAGCGAGGGAAATAGACCAGACGGAGGAAGAGCAGACTCCAGAAGATGTGGAGCTTGGGAACATACAAACCCCAGCAGCAGTGCAGACTACCCGACCAAATGTTCTACCAGAAGATGTGGAGCTTGGGAACAGAAAAATCCCGGCGCCAGTGCAGACTACCCCACCAAATGTTCTAGAGCACGCGAGGTTGGGAAGGCTTGACGAGTTCCGGATTGAACTGGAGAGCGGCAACCATCCTCTGGACTTCAAAGCTGGACCTGACGTGTACTTCAACCGAACTCCTCTCCACTTGGCGGCAATGGAGGGACACGAGGAGATTGTGAAATTCTTATTGAGTCGCCCACAGATTTCTAGAGAGGTTGTGAACGACAAAGATTCTTTTGGCTATACACCGCTGCACTTGGCCGTTCGGCACTCGCGAGAGAGCGTAGTGAGACTCCTCACGACGTCTTCGCGGGTGCTCCCGGACATTTTTCTTGCAGCCACCAGTGAGCCAGATGATGTCGGTGCGGACAACGGCGGCTGCACCCCACTCCATTTGGCTGCGGTGAGAGGACACGAAACCATAGCCACGCTCCTGCTGCGACAACCTCGTCAACTAGAGTCTGCGTATGCTCCTGTGAACATCTATGCGATGAGCTGGAATAGCGAGACGCCCTTGGACTTAGCACGTCAGAACAACTTTCGGCACCTTGTGGGGGTTCTGGAAAACTCAGATTTGAACTATCTACAGCAAGAAAGAGCGAGGAATGCCATGTCCGCGAATGCTATCCTGGTGGGTGCGGCCCTGGTGGCGGCAGCGGCCTTCGGAGCGTTCCTGCAGCCTCCGGGCGGCATCCCCAACCCAGATTCTGACGCACCATCTCCAAGCCCATCTGCGTCCACTTCGTCCCCAAGGTGGGAATCTGCATGGACCGCCATCTTTTTTGGCTTTGCTGCATCTGCTTTTTCGAGTTCGATGGTGGCCCTTGTGCATGGAACCTTGGCCTCTTTCCCGATTCCAGCTCCATCGTTGAAAGTGGAGGTGCAGCTGCTGCGGAGAGCGGTGGGTAGTGCACAATATTTTCTGGTGCTTGCCCTTGTATGTCTCATGGACTCCTTGTCGTTTGCTACCAGTTTAGTTCTCCACAAGTTTGCAGGAATCAATGGCACTGCGATTTATTTATTTATTACCTGGCTTCCTTTAATTACTCATGTTTATGTAGTATATTATTTCTCATCATGGTGGTCTAGAATGAGAGAGCAGTATGGGATCAAGGTACGATTGATCCTTTTGCTTCTTTTCGTCAGTCCTGCGATCAATTTTATTGGTGCGCGCCTAATAAAATTGTGACATAATGGATGAGAACTGGTGGTCTTGATGAGGTTGAATGAACTTGAGCAATCTTACTGAAAACTATTCCGACCCGGGATTGTCAGACACGGAAGGGATACTGCTAGAATGTGTTGCTTAGTAATTTAGATAGTTTGTGAACGATATGCTTCGAAGTTTAGCTTCAGGGAACATCAGCAGTGCAAAGTGGTGGACTGGTATTGCCAAATATTTAAAAGATTGCGCAGGACCCAGTGTCCAGGTAATAAAATCAGGGTCTGGTATATTCATTCACATTGTGATTTAGAAGTATTCTACTTGGAGGTTTTGTTGATTGTGGAGGACCCGGCAGTCTTACACCTTTCATTTGCATTACCTTCACCGGGATCAACACTTGACTAATGTTTTTGTTGCAGGTGATGCACTTGAAATAGAAATAATTTGAGCATGTGAGAGAATGTCAAATACACCAGTTGACAACCATATATGGCAATTACGTGCTCAACCCCTAATGACCCAAGCGACCATTTTCTAGTCACTACCCCTTTTTTACAGCCTCCTGTTCTCAAGGTTCAAGTTTTTGTTTAAATAATAATTCTGTATAGAAAATAGATTGCATTATGAATCCAGTGGCGGTAGTTTCATCAAATTTCAAGTAAAACTCTGCCTTGTGTGGAATTTTTTTAAGTTGAGTGGTGTAGTTTAGTTCATGGCTCATTTTAGGGGGGTAGTTTGGACATGGACTGAAGCGTCAACCAACCAATACGATTGTTGCCCACCTCAAAAATAGCATATCCAAGTAGAACAAAGAAAAGACAAGTGTGCCTATTGTTGTTTTTCTTACTCTTGTTTTAGTGACTACAGGGCATTGTAAGCTCCACCATGAATTGAAAATTGCTTGGATGTTGTGAAATTTTACATGAACAATCTCAAATCTCTTTTACTTCATTGAGCACTAAAGGTCATCATTTCAAAATATTCTGACTAAGATATGCTTCTTCAGAGTGCACTACCCTATTTTTCCATTGATCCAAATAAAACTTCAAACTTAATATATACTAAACTATGCGGTCAAATAATATAAAGTTTACTTAAGGTGCTCACTCTCAATGTGAACCTCAAGATCGTACGGTTACATTCTATCCAATCTCAAGGATAATGAACAAACAAATTGTTCAAGTTCTTGGCAGTTTTGGTGCATTTTGAAAGTATACTGCCCTTGGATCATTGGAAATTAAGCATGTTGAGGGTTGAACACAATCATTCATTACTTGTTGCTTTTTTCTACCACTCAATGATCATTAACCTATATAGGTTCAAAGATCTACATAAGGATTTTTTAGGATTTTAAACAAGTTCTTATGATGGTAGATTTTATTGAAACTTTTAGACATTTTTTTGGGAAGGTCAAAGAATATATTGTCTTTATGGGAATATAGTTTTCATTTTATTTGGTGTCTAGGAGAAGAAGTTATGCCTTTAGAAGCACAAAATGCTCAACTCCAGCAATACCCCTTCCTTGCTAAAAAAAAAGAGTTCTTATATTATACATGACATGTATGTATATATTCATATATATTTCTAAAATGCTTTGGTTCATTCCATTTGGATAAGTGATGTAAAAGTTACGAAGTGCCTTATATAGACGACAATTTGGAAATATCCTTGAAAAATATTGCTTATAATTCATTTATGTATTCAAATTTCACAATTTATCAAACTAAAGCATCCCTGGGGGGAGATTACTTGCTACAGTAATTTGAGCATTAGCCTTGATATATTTCAATTCAATATTAGAAAAATTAACATTAAGATTTTTGTTCTCTCATCTTATAGCTACTTAGAAATAACAAGTATTTTAGAATGAAATTTTTTAGTTTTTCTTAAAGAAAAACAATTCCTAGATTTCTACTGAAATTCACACTAGAAAGATTTTAACCTCAAAACTCTATAGTATAGAAAAGTTAAGTTAAAGGATATCAAAGTCTAAAATCCTAGTTATGTGAGTTAGAAAGAAAAATGATTTTCACTTTGAACACCAATGTCTTACACATGCATGATCTACAATACATGGCCAAAGTGTAGGAATTTTTTTCACACATTCTCATACATGCCTTGTGTAAGATCTTATGGCTCAATATCCAAAAAAAGTAGTGTTTTTTCGTTAAAGCTCTTTACATTAGAAATGGTAGTTTTGAAGTCTTTTTGGTGAAATATAGTCATGAACCTTTAAAGGTTAATACTATATGCACCCATCAATACAAGAACACAATCACATTACAGTGTTGAAGATAAACTAAGAGAAGTACAAGGCTATTTCTCTAATCTACATTGCAATCCTAGCCCCATTTTCAAAGTAAAAATACTTTAATGTAGTCTACTCTAAAAGTGATCATCTCCTTGATTTGAAGCCTACAATTAGGTTAAAAATGGAATTGAAGTGGTTCTAAAATCAATATATGATAGACAAGAATGGACCAAGGATAAAGTGGAAACACATTAAAGTTTGTTAGATATTGCTTTAAAGTTAAAGTATGGATTGTAAAAACATGTGCTTGGGTCTATTTTCAAATGTAATGAGAAGTAGACATTCATTTATTTAAATTGAAAGTTGGCAAGCCAACTATTTTATTATAGAGAATGCAAGATCTATGAAATTCAATTGACACAAACATGGGCCAGACTTTGAAAATGAAATAACACATATAGAACCCTTGTTTGTTATTTATTGCAAGTCCCAATGCTTCTTTTTAGTTCCCCATCTTTCTTTACAGGCAAGTTTACAAACTGTGTGTGTGTGCATTTTGTCAAACCTATTGTCATAAACAGGTGTCTAGGACAAAAATCTTTGAAAATTTATAAGTAATTCAATAATGCTCAAAGAAATACAAAACCACTTGTGTTACATGCCGCATCTGTTTTCTTCATCTAAATAATGAGATAAAAATCTTCCAATCCAAGGAAGCCCATGAGAAAAGTGGTCTAATCTTTAACCCCTAAAGTTTTTCTATACTTTCACCAAAAATGCTCCTAAATTCCATTTCTAATACAAGCACCAAATTTTAGAAGAAAAATAAAGTTTGGATACATGTTACCAAAGCAACTTGTTTGTACACTAGTTTGAGATGATGTGGGAAAAAATTCAAAAATCTCCACCATATAGATTGCAAGATGTTAGCGTTTGAAGTGACAAGAATCTTTTTTTTGGCCCTTCGAGAAATTGGGCAGCTGCACTTCACAAGGTCACATTTATATGAAAAAATGTCCAAAATGATGATGCTTCTATGGATTCATTCTTCAAGGCAAGCTAGCAAAGCAAAAATTCAAATCATTTGGAACTGTACAACATATAGGAAAAATATACCAAGTAGAAAGAAGTAGAGAATGATTCAAAATACTAAGTTGTTCAAAATTTAATTATGGAATTGAATTGCCAAAAAATCGCAATTTGATGCTTTAGGGTCAAATGGTCGCTTTTATAGCAGACTACCTTGATTTTGTCCAAAATCACTATTTAATAATTAGAGACCACTGTCAGTTTTGCTCTCCAACTCCCGTGAAAATTGAGAGTTTGTTATCTGATTGGTAACATTGATGAAACTTCAAGAAACTAGCACTTTTCTAGTTGTAGTCTTTTGGTCAGTTTTAGAACCTCAATTGTTTTAGTCCTACTTTTAAGACCTCTAAGTATGTGCTTGAATATCACAATTTTTGCTCTTTGAATCGTGTCTTTAAATTGGGTTTGGACATCAATGCAATTCGACTCATTTCTTCAAAGAACTAGGGTATTCACACTTAAAAAGACAAACCAATTCTAAACAAAATCTGGGAAAATCATATCGTGATTTTAGCAAATCTTAGCAAAAGTAAATGTAATTGGCTTCATAATTTTTAGAGTTTGTGTGAGTATGAGCCTACAAATTCTCAAAGTTGAGGTCATTAAGATACCTATTGTTGATACTGGACTACCCTTAATTGGAAATCTTTGAAGTACATAATGCTTCAACTTCCATTATTTGTTCCTTTTAAAAACTACTATTGGAATTGAGGAATCAGTTTGCCATATTTGGATCAATGAGCAAGTTGCGAAAAACTCTATTCTGTCATCTTGTAGCAAATGGTTGGTGTTGCAAAAGGATTAAGACACTCTAAGGGTTGTGCTCCCAAAATCATTCGAATTTACAGTTGAACATAAATTATTTTAAATACACACATCACTAGCAACCTAAAGAGGATTAATTATGTTCAATCACCAATCTTATATTTTTATTATGTGATTAGCGGTTGGCGCTTGCTATGCTACGCATTCATCATTAGAATTTTATTAGAATTTTTATGTATTAGATAAAATGCAAAACAAAAATTTCAATAAATCTTTGAATAAAAATTACTAAAGTATTTGTATAATTTTGTTTATAAATAAGCATATATTGAAATGTACAATAGAAATTTATTGAATGATGAATGAAACATATGCTATGGTGAATACTGTAAAAGATACACATTTATTGTAATGCATTCAAAAGTTGACTCAATTGTTACGATCGATGGCAACCCAATAACTTGGTGAATTGAAAAGAAAAACTTGTAAATTTCAAAAACTTCATGAACAACTTAATTGTTGTGAAATCAAAAATCGCTTCAATTGAATAAATTTCTCAAATCATTATGTAGTAGCAATAGAATTTTGAAATCATAAAAGCTAAAAAAGTGATATTACAAAGGTGATTGCGAACTACTACTCTATTTCTGTAATATAACATATTATTTTGATGTATGCATGATTGAAAATATTTTTACAAAATATTAGAATTAATTATTTTAAAGACTTATTGAAATCATTATCATGCATTCTATTCAAATATATCAAAATTTTACTAATATGTGATACAATGAATGCGTAGCATAGCAAGCATGAGCCCCTATTATTAATGGTAGCATTTGTGATATTACAGAGGGAGTTATGATTTTAGTAGTATGATAGTACGAACTATCAATTATTTTTAAAATTCTCATTTTATTTCATAAAAAATTAGTATAGTTATAATTTTTGTGATTTAATTATAACTATTAATTTGGTTTTATTTAAAGAAGTACAAATAGCAATGCAAATTATTATAAAAAATTATGAGTAAGTTGTTTTACTTTTTATACCCAAAACACCCCTAGCAATGGCCTTAAAGGCAAATTTCACTATCAAGCTAAATTTATCTTATTATACAACTGATATATAAAATCTTGATATTGATGTTTATAAATTTTTTTTTTCAAAATCATGTGTGAAAAAGAGAATTTTCAATTGACATTGATTTTTAAAATTTTTATGGAAAAATCAAATAATTGTAAATTTCTTAAATAAAAGGTGGAAATAAAATTATATCAATTATAATATATAATTGAATAATTTGGAAATTTTACCATAAAAAAAATTTATAATAAAAAAATATAATTTTGTAATTTAAATAGAAAAAACTTTTCAAGAGAAGAAAATTCGATTGAAAAACACACACCATGGTGTAACAAGGAATTTGACACTTGGAACTTGCAATTGCAATCATTCTTTTAATTTTTTAGTTTTTTCAAAATTTTACAATGGAATTGAACTAAAACTTGTCAAGCTTCATTTTCTTAGTTAAAACACATACCAATAATGAATATTTTGAAAGTTACAATCAAAGTTGACCAAAGCACATCCATTTGGGAGATGCGCAAATCTTAAAGGATTAAAGGACAATCTTCCAAACCTCAATGTCCTTTGAAAAACAACCAATATACTCTTATGACCTTTTATGTTTTAGATTGTAAACATCTTGTGTACTAATCAACATCTTAGTGTCATTTTTTTGTCTATATGTAGGTGTTTCATTTCGGATTATAAAACGTCTTTATGTAGAATTCTTGAGGAACTCACGGTAACCCTAGAATTTTTGGGGTCAAAATGACCATGTGAGTATGCAAAGCTATGTTTTCAATTCTTTATAAGTTTAACTAGTGGTTGAAATACTTTTCCAATTTGACTCTAAGGTAGTGTGCTCATAAAGAGACACTTTAAAGGTTGGTCGGCCTTTTTGATGCCTGACAATATATTCCATTATTTTTCACTTGAAGAAAAATTGATGCGGAATCTAAAACAAGTGGTTTCATATTTATCGAAGCATTTATGAATTACTCATGAATGTCCAAAGAATTTTGCGGTTATCACCTATTCTCCATCATAGGCCTTGCAAAACCCACACACGTGCAGTTTCAAAAAAGATATAGCTTGACCAAAAACAAGCATTGCCGCATTCAAAAAGTAATGCATAAGGTTCTTAAATGTGACCATTACTAAACTTAAAAAGATCCCACATTCTTTTGACATTTGTAAGAAGGCAACTGGACAATCAATTTCCATTTTAAGAAATTACATAGACACACCCTAGCTTTGAAATAGACCCTGGGGGGGGGGGGGGTAACTTAGAGTATCCATTAAAAACCACATGCGAACAAAACTTTGGACCTCCTATATACTTTTAGAATTTTAAATAAAAATAAATAAATAAAATATGAATAGATTTTCCTACTTTGAAAGTTTATATTGAATTATTGATATATTTTTTTGTTAATAATATTTAATTACAAATTATTGAAGTAAAAAGATACATTGTAGAATTGAAAAATAACTTTTACACCCTTATATTAGATAAGAAAAAATTGTCTAAAAAATGAACAAAAAATTCCTAAAAATAAATCTCTACTGAAAGCTCATTTTGAGCGAATATTGATTCAATGGTCATCTAAATGTATTCTCTATAATTATTTGAGTTGAAAAACATGCTATTTTAGTTCATTTTCAACCTCTTCTAGAAATCATTTTATATTTTATTTGAGTTGGAAATTTTGGCAATAGATATCTATAGTCATTATTAAACAATGCCCAAAATTTTAGATTGAAATTATAGTTTATTAGAAACCACTTATTCGCATGTGGTTTGTTGTAGTAGAACTAAGTGCACCCCCCGAGAGTAGACTCTCCCTGTCTCTTATTCCATCCATTGGTGAAGTATGAACCAATATCTTACAAATCTTATTATACTCTCAAATTGTTGGCAATCCATTTTAGAACCACTTACTATTCATTTTAGAGCTCTTTATAGGGATTGTTTGAAGAAGAGGGTCACAATAAGAATTTCCTCCTATATAGTGATTTTCAATTATAGAATCCCAATTGCTCGAGCCTAATAAGAATGTCAATTCATGGTAAAAGTTTGGAATCTATGTTTGAAACAACTTTTTTTGTTGGCCAAATTTGAGAAGGTAACTTCATCTCAAAATCAACACCATCTTAAAACCGACATCTATAGATTCTTGCCTAAAATGTAGTCCCATCATTTATGAGAACCTACTAATTGTTTTAGAAACACTCATTTTCAACATTTTAAAAATCCATTGTTCATTCATCTAGTCTTTAAAAAATGCATTATAAGATCGTCTTTAATCCCCTTTGACCACCAATAAAATCCACAAAAAAAATTCATTACAATAACAAAACCATGCTTAATTGCTTATTTTGTCAATTTTAGATGTACTTACATCATCCCTCTATTGTTAGCGGAAGTTGAATCGAGGTCTAGCATATTTGCCAACAATGTGGCGCAAAGAAATAAGCAAATTGTGTTTATGCAATTAACATACACACGTCTCGTCGGAAAAAAAAGTCATTGATCTGGATTAACCCCTAAGGGATTGCTTGTTCCCTCATGAGACAATTTTGGTCCAAGTAGTTTCCTTGGTGGTGTCAAGAAAGACCAAACAATCTTGGTAGTGTTTGCCAAAACTATATTTATGGCGCTCAAAACTATGAGTACTACAAGTACTATGAAATAAAACAATCTTAGCCATTCATCTGAAAAATTGACGGCTACTAGTACCATAGACTACTTGCAAGTACTAAAAAAGTATTATTTGAAAAAAAGACAGTTTGTCACGGAAAATAGATACAATTAGGTATAAATTAATAATAATTGGAATATCATGAACACAAAAAAACTAAAAATTGGCCATTTGTAAAGACTTGATAGTGATCACATTTTACAAAAAAATGGAAGTTGAAACCATCTTCAATGTTCAAAAGTGTGTGCGCAAGGAAGCCCTATTTATACAAATATGGAGGCAATAAAACAATGTACTTTTAGATTTCCTTTGATAGGCACATGTCTCCCTACAGTCGATAGTGGAAATAGACCATAAAAAATTTAGCTCAAGATCGTTCATTTTGGGTACTCTCAAGTACTTCAAAATCCTAAAATACAAAATGTGACAAGTTAGCTAATTAAATTGAAATTTAGTTATAGAATATTTTTCAATTTTTTTGGAAAATAAGGAATCTCATGACTCCAAATTATCCATCTCAAATCAAAATTTCAAGAATGCCAGTTTCATTTTCCAAAAATTATGGCTAATAGCAACTCCATCACTCCACTAAAAAAACAAAGTAGTATAAGTCTTTCTTGCAATCACCCTCCCATTGTCCCAATTTGTAGTGAATGTTTTTGAAACATTTTGAAGATGGGTAGTTGTGCAAGAGTTTTGTGGATATAAATTTTTTATTTTGATCGGTGCCTGAGAGAAAAAGTTATGGCACAAAGAAAAAAATGGAGGTTGGCGAGTAGTACAAAAGAATCACAAAGTCAAAAATCAATTTTTAAAATTAATTTTCTTAAAACTTTATATTTTTGTCTACATTTGAAGCTTTGATTCATTCTATTTGGACTAGTGATGAGAAAATTATGGACGATCTTAGTTTTCTAGGCAATCTAATCATCTTCTTGAAAAAATAACTAATTGTAGGATTCATTTTTTAATGCAATTTTTACAATTTTCCAAAAACAATTCTTAGACGAGGTTAGGTTGCTTGCTAGAATAATCTTACCTTTGGAATTATTGTATTTGAATTTCATCTTAAAGCTATTAATGATTTAGTTTTTCCTTCAATCTTGAACCTACTTCTACTTAACAATTTTTTAATGAGTAAAAATTAAGTGTTTTTTTCTTTAATTTTTTTTCCTAGATTCTCAAATCAAGTATTCAACAAAAAAACATAGAAAATCAAAACCAGTAGTACAAAAAATTTAAGTTAAGAAGATTTAAGGTCAAAGAATGTAGTCCAGCAAGGTGCAAAAAAACTTATTTCTTCACTTTATATGCAAATATCTTGCAATCTACGCAATTAATGTTTTTGAAAGTTCTTCCATACATTCTTATACTAGTCTAGTATAAGATCCTATGGTTAGATATGAAAAAAAAATAAAAATTCTTAAATTTTTTTGCTTTGCAATAGAAATGGCAATTTTGAGTGTTTTTTGATTGAAAAAAGGCCTTAGTCCATTAGGAGTCAAAAAAATGTGCCCACCTTCAATGTTGTCAATCTACAGAATGTCCAAAAAAATGTATGGCTGTTGATGGCATCCACATTGAATACAATATTAAAGATGATATTGAATACAATACATTATATTTCATACAAATATGTACAAATATATAAAATATGGTGGCAATATCCCATATTGATTGCCACCACAAGAGCTTATAAAAAATATTTATAGGGGGGAAGGGGTACAATTGAATTTTACAATGACAATCTGCCAATTCATTAATTAATTGGCAAAGCACACTTTTGTCACAATGATAATGAGCTCAAAAGAGGCAATAACTATGTGGGCCTTTTCAACTATGTGGGGAAAATAAACTAGGGCAATTGAATGGAAGGACTTAGGAAAACAATCTAGTTAGGATTATCATTCATCTTGTAACTCTACAACAAATTTCATAAAATGGTTGCTTTCAAATGAAATGGGTGAAGTTTCAACAGGATGTTGTCTCCTACATGTGTATACATGGCACGTGTATGCAGATGTGTAGGGTTTAAACTGTGGGCGCAAGATTATCCACCCTTGGTAATCAGGCGAACACCGACCAGGTTTTATGCCTTTATCCACCTTTTAAATATATGGGGGGTGTTGTGAGCGCGGTCCACTGTGCCTTCCGAGCAATGGATCTTTTTTTGCTAACGTCTCCTAAGTGTCGTGGATGGCAGCGAAACTACTAGAGATACATGGGTAACTAACAGGCTAACTGCAATGATCGGGGTTGATAGTAGAATCCTAAAGTCCTAATTATCTATCCTATGTCTAGGGTTGGCTGGGTAGTTGGCGTCATTTCTAATATCCCTAACTACGTGAAAAGGGAACCCTCACGTTCCTTCTGTGAACCTTTAAGGCTATCTTTGGAGGTTTTACACTTCTCTCGGAAGTTTTAACTCTACAGGCTAATCCCAAGCTTAGTTTTTACTCTAGGTTCCAACTCCCAAATGTAACTCTAGATTTTGACCCCTGAGTGCTAACTCTCACTTTTACTTCCCATTTTGACTTTATGATTTGACTTTTATCCTCGGGTTTTTACTCCTAGAATTAATCCTAATTTTTTACTCCTAAATTAATTCTAGATGGTTACTCCTAATTTAACTCTAAATTTTTACTCCTAGAGTTAACCCTAACTTTTTACTCCTAAATTAATTCTAGATTGTTACTCTTGATTTTAACTCCAAATTGTTACCCCTAGAATTAACCCTAAATCTTTATCCCTAAATTTAACTCTAAATTTTCATTCCTAGAGTTAACCTTAACTTTTTACTCCTAATTTTAACTCTAAATTTTAACTCCTAGAATTAACCCAATTTTTACTCCTAAATTTTAACTCCTAGAATTAGCCCAATTTTTTACTCCTAAATTAACTTTAGATTGTTACTCCTAATTTAACTCTAGATGTTGACTCCTAATTTAGCTCTAAATTTTTACTCCTAGAATTAACTCTAATTTAACACCCCCGAATCTAACACATACTTGTACTAATCAAGGCTTGCTTAATCATGTATCAGAACTAATTAAAGAATCAATGCTAATTAGAAAAAAATACCAGGGATTGATTCAAAATCTCACCTCGTCACTGCTGGTGTCGGAATTAATTTTATCTCTGTCCACATACGCATCTTCATGCTCCATGGTGGTCCTTGGTCTTGGTTGAATTTTCGCAAAGTTCACCGCTTATGTTTCGAATATTAGGACCCCGTGCGATCTAAACCTCTTCTTTCCCTTCCTCCTTCTTTCTCCTTCCCTTTTCTCTCCTTTTCTTTTCCTTTCTCTCTTTTTACACTAACACTATTCTACCTAAACTTTTATGGGTGTCTTACACTATAGATTCAAACCCCAAGGAGGTTTTAATGTCCCTCCTACCCTCTTACACTACCTTATCTTTGTATCATCCTAATCCTACCTCTTAATGGTCACTATGAATTCTCGAGATTTTCCTCCTAACACCTACTTAGCTAAACCTAGGTCACTATTTATCATCTCTCTCCCCCTTCTCCTATTTCACCCCATCTTCCTCTAATCCTCATTCATTCTTGTGGGCTTCAATTTGATATAGGGCAAGAGGTGATATGTGAAGGTTGTATGCAGGGTTATCTTCCAAGACAATTGAATGTGCGGCCTCTATTTTTTCTCCCTTTCTCTCCTTTCCCCCTAAATCTCTCCTTCCCCCCTTCTCCTCTTGGTATTTTGAGGTAGTTTTTTTTTTCTTTCTTAAGATAACTCAACCCTTAGACTTAGATCTAGAACCCGAATTGAAGAAATCCCCCCAAAAAAGAAGGACCTGGACTTCCCTGGACTCCCTGGACCACCCGGACTCCCTGGACTGCCCAACTGCGACCCTGCAACCCAGCGACCCCCTCTATGACCTAACGACCCCCTCTGCAACCAGCGACCCCCTCTTGTGACCATCGACCACCGGACTGAGCCCCGTCCCTTAACTGAAGCCCCGCCCCTCAGACTGAAGCCCGACTCTCTGATTGAAGCCCCGATCCCTTAGACTGAAGCCCAACTCCCTGATTGGAAAAGGGGGTTTGGCTGGGTCGGTCTTTTATGAATTCGAATTCTGGATGTTGGGCTCGGGTTGAACTTGGGTTGGGTTTAACTTGGGGTTGATTTTTTTGCAATAATAACTAAGGTTTGCCAAACCGTGGGGAACTAAGTGCTAGAACTAAGGGAAATCGGACTTGTTGGGTTAAGACAACAGGAACTAGGTGGCTACAACTTGACAATTGGACTTCTCTACAAACCTACATATCTTGGAAGCTAAACTCTGGAGGTTTTCACAAAGGTCTTGGAAACTAAACACTGGAATGGGACACTGGAAAGGGCCAAGGTTTTGCCGCTAGGTTGGTTTTAACACCAACTTTAGGACTTTTTGGCACTATGGGGGTTCAAAGCTCCGCCGCCTAACTTTTAACACGCACTTTAGGACTCCAAATTTTGTTTACAAGTTCAAAGCTTCGTCATTCTCACGAGGGTCTACATGTTGAGAGAGACTTTAGGAGAGGGAAAGATAAGGACGCTCCCAAGACAACTACACATAAGTTCAAAGCTTTGCCGTCCCGGAGGGGGACCCACTCAACAGGAAAAATATTAGCAGAGGGATGTCAAAAATTTACATATAGAAAACATGCAAGTTAAGGCCACGTGGCCATCCAAAGCTCATATGCTAAAGATCCCCGAGAGCGGCATCGCCAAGGTACGGTAGGGGATTGCTTTAGGATTAGTACAAGATCCACAAAAAGACTCCTAACCCCACACTATAAGAAAACGGATATTTTATGACTGCAAAAATATGACTGAGGATGACTGACGACTAGTTGCAGTCATATTCTTGAAGGCCAACACATTGAGGAAAAATATGACTGCAAAATATGACTGTCAGTCATTTTTGAGCCTTCTACTTCATAAGTATACACTATACGACCATTAGGAACACCAAAGTACTTCATAGGGAACATAGGGAACATATTTGGGGAACGTTGAGTCATATTGTCAGTCATATTTCCATAGTAGTGACATTTTTTTGTTTTGGGCAACCCAAGAAAAATACGGGCAATTCAAAAAAAAATTAGAAAAACCATTGTTTAAGATTTTGAAATCCTACTCACCTATTTTTTAGGATTTTGAAACCTAGTCACCACTTTTTTAGGGTTTTGAGATCCTAGCCGCCACTTTTTTTAGGATTTTGAAACCCTAGCCGTCACTATTTGGGGTTTTGAAATCCTAGCCGCCACTTTTTTAGGGTTTTGAAACCCTAACCGCCACTTTTTAGGATCTTGAAACCCTAGCCGCCACTTCTTTTGGCCCTTCTTCCTTGCCTTTTATTGTCTCTTAGTTCATACTTGTTATTGTTTCTTAAATGTTGTCTTTTGTTGCATCTTATCTCTTCTTTCTTGTTGCTTCTTAGTTCTAATCATGCTTCTTGTTTCTTGTTATTGCATCTAAACTCATTCTTTCTCTACCATTTTAACTCTTATCTTCTTCTTAGTTTTTTTTTTTGTTTCTTCTTGTTGTTTTTTAATTCTTACTTCTTGTTTCTTTTTGTTGGATCTTAACTCTTGTTTCTTGTTGTGTCTTAGTTGTTGCTTCTTGTTTCTTGTTGTATCTTAGTTGTTGTTTCTTGTTTCTTGTTGTGTCCTAATTGTTGTTTTTTGTTTCTTGTTGTATCCTAGTTGTTGCTTCTTGTTTCTTATTGTGTCTTAGTTGTTGTTTCTTGTTTCTTGTTGCATCTTAACTCTTGCTTATTGTTATCTCTTAGTACTTGTCTATTTCTTCTTCTTGTTTTCTCCATCATCATTCTTATTTTTCCTACCCTAAACTTGAGCTACATATTTTGTGTTGTTGTAAGCCTTTGAAGGTTGAGCTTTGTTTTTCATTCACTAAAAATTAACCTCCCATTTCTTTATTTGTTTATGCAGGCACCAAAAGTTGAAACAAAGTCATTGGAGGCTACTTGCAACCCAATAGAGCCATCTTCACATTATTGTAAGGATATAGGCCTTTTTGAATTTTGTGAATGATTCATTGTAGTATATATGTTTTGTATTGGTGATTAATAAATGTTAATGATGAGAGTTGCTTTCCTTCTTACATTCTTTCTTTCCAATATGATTATCTCTTGTATATCTTTAAAATCATACGTATTCATTTTTAACTACATGGAGTCTTTTCCAATATATGACTTTGTATTTTCCAAAATATAACTGCAATTAGTCATAAACTACCAATGACATCCACATGAAGTACCACATCAACCAAAATATGACTTATAAGAGTCATATTTCACATTAATAAAATATGACTCACAAGAGTCATATTCCACATAATTCAAAAATATGATTAACAAGAGTCATATTCCACATCTACAAAAAATATGATTGTACAAAGTCATATGCCACATTAGCCAAAATATGACTGATCGCAGTCATATGCCACATTAGCCAAAATATGACTCACCGCAGTCATATGCCACATGAGCCAAAATATGACTCACCGCAGTCATATTCCACGTCATCCAAAAAAATTGACTACGTGGAGTCACATGCCACGTAGGATTTATTTTTGTTTGCCCGAGCAAATCAATAAAAAGTCAAGCCCTCAAAGATAGTCAAAATATACGCCTTGTTGGCAAAATACGGCTAATTATGGATAATTATACCCCCCAAAAAATATGACTGCCAATATGACTGATGTCCGAAGCGACTCGTCGGTAATGACTCATGTCAGTCATATTGCAGTCATCTACAGTAATTTCTGCGGCCAATCATATTTTTTGATTTTACGACTCATTGCAGTCGTATTTTGCAATCATAAAACATTGGTTTTGTTGTAGTGCCACAAAGGTTAGCTTACAAGGACACAAGGAAGACATACAATGTATAAGAAGACGCTCAATCTTACAACAAGAGCACCAGGAGTACAAAGCAAGGTAGAAGGCCCCCCAAGGACCTTCAAAGCTTGACAAACAACAACAAAAGGAGCAAAAAGTGCTCCAAAAACACCGTAGAGTTTTTTGGCTTCAAACGCCAAAATATCCAAAATAACTTGGACCCACGGACCCAAAACAAGAATTGGGGGTATTCTTGAGAGAAAAATGGGGACCTTAAATAGGTTTCCAAGGCCCCACCTCTCCCTCAAGAGTTCTAAGGTAACCTTATCAACTTGGATTTTCATCCTCATCATCAAAGATTTTCATCCTAATCCTACAAAACTACTTTTTACTTATCTACGCTGGACCAACCTCCTAACTTTTGGAGATTAACTCCAATCGTCAAAAGGATTGCGCCGTTGGATCCAGATCGCCGTGATTTGTCTAAAATCCTCCTACCCCCCATACCGAGGCCAAAAAACCATCGTAGGCTAATTTAGTTTAAAAACCAAATTGTAGTAAAATTCTAGATCTTGGGGGTCTCCTATTTTGAGAAATGTGAATAGCCTAGGGTCTCCGGTAGGTATGAGAGAGTCGGAAAGGACTCTTGGTTGACTTCGTTTCGCCATAATATGGTCCCGGGATGCCGGTCAACGCGGCAGGGACCTTGCCACATGATTAATTCCTGAGGAATCTCACCGGTTCGGGTACTTGCCGCTATCGAAATGTTGTGAAACTTCATGGAGCGCATTATTAACATAAAATAAGCTAGTCTAATTTTTAGTGAGATTTTCTAGCAACCTGGATAATTTCCATGAAATTCCAGCCGGAGATTATCAAGGTTGACCATCTGCAAAAGGTTCTTCTGCAAGTCGGAAGATGACGGGATTTTTCACGTGACCTCTCAGGGAGTCATGTGAAGGACGTGTAGGTGTGTTTCCGTACCTGGCACGATTGGTTAGTGGAGATGAAATTGGCCATCTCCTTGAATTAGCGATGGTGCAAGAATCTTTTGCAAATAGAGGAATCTTGGCGAATCGATTTCGTCGTTGGACTCCTGGCATGGGATTTACCCTAGGACACCATCCTTGGGCTGTAGATTCCTCCACGGGCCCGATCTTGCGTAAGTGGCTCCTACATGCTAACAATCAGGGTTGGGGGAATTCTAAACCTAACTCTAGGACCCAACCTAGTGGCCTTGTTGTGGATCCCTTGGACCGACTTAGCCATGAAGTGCCACATTCATGGTGGAATCTAGCCCTTTTGGGGCTATGTGACTCGAACCCTCTAAATCTAGCTGGTTCATATCTTTCTATCTATTTTTAGGTCAGATTTGGTGGGATTCTAAGTCTAAACACAAATCTAGACCAAAAACTATAATGGGTATGTTACAACCCTATTTTGGTTCTACACTCTTTTTATGTCTTTTTGTATATTTTTCTTAACTTTAAATTGCAAATTTCCAAAAAAATAATTCTACGAGTCCCAAGTGACAAATTGGGAGCTCACAGGTTTGTTATTAGCCTTGAAATTCCAAGGCCTATTCACCGCTCAATATAGGGACACTTTTTGCACTGTATATAAATACAATGCACCCACAATTGCATTCCTTTTCTAATAGTAGCCCAAATCCGTACTAATTCTAAGTTTAGCACTTTGGACACTTAACTATGAAAACTTTGGGCACTTTAAAGCATGACATTTAATGCCTAAAGTCTTTCAATGATCAAAACGGAGTTTTAGTTTCAACTCCTATA
The DNA here is from genome assembly GCA_951230915.1 of Antitrichia curtipendula. NCBI lineage: Eukaryota > Viridiplantae > Streptophyta > Bryopsida > Hypnales > Leucodontaceae > Antitrichia > Antitrichia curtipendula. The sequence goes on along the minus strand of OX579638.1, from coordinate 25,302,906 downwards.
AATACAATTTTTTATGGTATTTTTTGAAGCATTTGTGTATAGTAGAGATTTCTTCTAGGTTTCCAATGTTCAAGCTAATTTGCAAAAGAAACAAGTTTCTGGTTTAGAGATTTTTGTGTTTTTTAAAAGAAAAATTCTCAACTTTCGGGCATGCAAAAAAAATACTTTTGAAACAATGAAGACAAGAGACATAACCAGCACTAGGGGCAACGAGTCTCCATTGGATGTGGAAATTGGGAACGGAGAATACTTGGCACCACTGCAGACTGCCCCTCCAAATGTTTTTGAGCAAGTGAGGTTAGGGGATCTTGAGCATCCCCACCAATGAGTTAGGTTCCGGACTAAGAGCATTCCCACCAATGAGTTTTGTATTCCTAAAGGTTTACAGGCAGGACCTCAGATGGAGATGGGGATATAAAAACCTGCACCCACTAAGGTCGTGTGCTCTAAAAGCACCCATCTTCTTCAAACCGCCCCTATTTTTAGATGGAAAATGGAGATGGGGTGATCTTTAAATGGACCAGTTTAGCAATTAAATGCATCGAGGAAAAATTATTTTTCTATTGTAAGAGCCAATCATTGTCTTTGATTTCTACACATCTCTTTACAAGTTGCAAGAAGACAAATTTAGGAAGACCTATGTTCACAAATAGGTGTCTATACCCCAAATCTTTGAAAATTTATAAGTAATTAAAAAATGATCTAAAAATATTTTTGTCCACGGAAGCCTATAAAAAAGGCGGACCAGCCCTCAAATGGTTGCTTTAAGAGCATATTACATTAGTTGTTTTTCAAAGTTTGTATCCCTAAAATATACAAATATCTGTAACAGTTGGGCCCAATTCTCCATACTGAAGCTCATATAGAGAACTTGCGAGGTCTCATCTGTATAAAGTCAAGGTTGATTGCTTTGAGACCTCTTTTACAGTACAAATTTAGGGATACAAAACACATTGGTGGGGATGCTCTAAACTGGAGAGCGGCAACTATTCTTTGGACTTCAAAGCTGAACATGGCCAGTTCTTCAACCGAAGTCCTCTCCACTTGGTGGCAATGAAGTGGAATAAAGAGATTGTGGAATTCATATTAGGGGTAGTCACAGTCCCTCAGAGAAGAGCAAATTCTCAGAGGCTGCAACCTCGGAGGTTGTATTAACCCTAGACCGCCCATGGCCGTTTTTTGGGTAAAAAACATCCTAGCTTTTGAAGTGCTATAAATCTAAATGTGACTAAGTAATAAAGATCTTAACCGTACAATCATGTAGTACACATGTTGTAGATGTCATGGATCAAATTTGAAGTCATTTGGCCGTGTAGATTGCAAGATTATAATGTTTTAGTGTTGAAAAAGAATGCTGAAATTTTCCTAAAAACACATTTAGAGGCCAAATTTGATTTCTAAACCTAATCAAATGAAAAAACTTTAAACTACAAAGTGATTCAAAACCAGGATACAATCACATTGGTGAAAAAAAATATCATTCAATTGACTCAATGTGTTTGCAAAATGGCTTGCAAATGTCAAAAATAAGCCAATCAAAGTTGCAAAAAACACATCTAGGGCTGAACCTCCTTCTACTAAAATGCTTCTCAGTCATTCATAAATTCTTGGATTGATATGAAAATTTAGCCACACAAACTAGACTAGTATGCGCAATTTTCTCAAAAACATTTATTGGAAACGGACATTTTATGAAGAAGATACAAGCCGCCGAAGTTCACTATAGTCCATAAATGGCGGGATTTTGAATTTTGAATTGCTCCCAAACATTCAAAGCAACTTGGATTGACAAGAAAATTTCACCACAATAACTGGAATTCAAGGGAAACACAACCCAACAAATTTTATTGAAATCAAACATTGGATGAAGGAGATACAAGACCCCAAAGTTGCAGCCATGAAGTGCACTTTGGTGAATCAAATTGAGCCTGTGAACTTTTATTGGCTTCCAGAAAATCATTACCTCTTGGATTGATCTGAAAATTTTACCACACAAACTAGAAGAAAAGGCTCAACTTTCCCAACAAGTTTTATTGAATTTGGACATCGGATGCAAAAGTTACAGTATTTTGATTTAACTTAAAACTATGTGAAGACATTTTTTGTCCTCTTGGGCGGTCTAGGGTTAACTTGCACAGAGGGGGTAAGTTAAGCTTTTGAATACAGATAAAATCTGCAAAGGGTGGGCAAAAGATGGGCAGAAGGTGAAACTCCAAAGCGCAGGGGTTAAATTTTCTACAGGAAAATGACATCTGAGCCTGTTTCTTCACCTGCGCAGGAGCAGAACCCCAAATCTCTGAAGTTCGTCATCTCAAAATTACCAAAAATCCAATCGGCGACTGCAGCCTCCGAGGTTCACCAACTTCTCCAAAGGGCTGTGACTACCCCTATTGAGTCGTTAAGAGAACTCCATGAACGTCAAGGATGGCTTTGGCTACACCCCGGTGTTCGCCACTAGCGCGAGAGCGTCATGAGACTCTTCACGACGTCTTCATGGGTGCTACCGGACAGATTTCTTACAGTGAGCAGTCAGTGCAAGACTGATGTCGGTGCATACCGCGCGACTGCCACTGGGCTGCGATGAGCCTGGCTATGGCTCCTGCTACGTACGACAACCTCTTAAACTCGAGTTTGCGTATGCTCCATTGCATATGCTCCTGTGAACATCTGTGCCATGAGCTGGAATAGTGAGACGTCCTTGGACTTAGCACGGCAGAACAATTCAGAGCATCTGGTGGGGGGGCCAGGGAGGATTGACCCGCTCATCTCCAAATTTCATCATGAGTTGCAAATTAAAAATTCCAGTGCTTTCCCTAGGGGGGGAAACCGCGAGGCAATGAGGCGGGTCACTCAATTCATTCTGGCCCTCGAGGGGTTTCTGGAAAGCGAGGAATGCTACATCCGCGAATGCTGTTCTGGTGGGTGCCGCCCTGGTGGCAGCAGGGCCGTCGCTGTAGCCTCCTCGTGGCATCCCGAACCCAGATTCACCGTCCACTTCGTCCTCAATTCGGGAAACTATGTGCAGCAGTGCAGCACCCTCTTTTTTTGGCCATGCTTGGAACGTTGGCCACTTTCCCGGTTCCAGCTGCATCGGTGGAAGTGGAAGTGGAGGTGAAGCTGCATGTTGCGGAGAGCAGTGTTGCTTGCATATGTTTTTCTGGTGATGGCCCTCGTGTTTCTCATGGACACCTTCTCGCTTGCTGTCAGTTTAGTTCTCCACAAGTTTGCAGGAACCTATGGCACTGCGTCTCATTCTATTATTACCTGACTTCCTTTAATCACTCATCTTTAAGTACTAGACTACGGTAGAACCACCTGTAGTTGACGGCCGGGGTGAACTGGCCCCCTCGCTCGTCCTGCCAAAGTCCATCCTGGGGTGCATATAAAAAAAAAAGCCCCCTATTTTGTGCCGTGAAAAATCTATTTTCTAAAGCCCCTCTAGCTAATTTGGGGCCTCTGATTACAAATATGAATTCAGAATTTGCAAAAAAAGTAATGCATGGAAAATAAAAAAATTTCAGGGTTTTCCCAAGGGGACGAGCGAGGGGGTCAGTTCACCCCGGCCTAGTTGACCACTTAAGCGTAAATACTCATTTTTTAGGACATGTAGAGTTGTAGGTAGAACATGAGTATTTCAAACGTTTGTATTTTTAATTAATTATAGTGAAATAAAAAAATCTAAAAATAGACCATTGGTAAGGACATTATGGTGATGAGATTTCATCAAAAGAATGAACTTCAAACCATCTTCTATATTCAAAAGCGTGTGCGCAATGGAACCCCTTTTTTGGCCTATTTGGACAAACGTGGAGGACATAAAATAATGTATTTTTTGATGCCCCTCACATGGGACATGTCCAACTAGTGTAGGAATAGACCACCAAAATTTCTTTCCTAAATCATTAAATTTGGATACTCTTTAGTACAAAAAACAAAAAACGTTGAAAACGTGACAAATTAGAAAAATTTACTTTTAAATATAAAATTATTTTTGAAATTTTCTAAAAAATAAGTGATACAATTTCAATCAAAACATCTAGAAATAGATCTTTTGCTTTTGGCATTGGGCTTGAAACTCAAAAGTTATAGCTTGGACAAAAATTGGTTTTGCAAAACCAGACCAAAATCGGCCGGTGTTTCTTGCAATGACCCTCTTTTTCTTTGCCTTCAATCTTTGATTAAGCCCTTCCGTGTATTTGGAAGAAGATGAGGTGGGACATTATAGAGTGTTTATTATTATTATTTTTTAAATATAGTATTTGAACCAAGTGCTTTGAAACAAACACCATTGTAATAAAAATAGATATTTGCTTTCATTGGTAGAAAGTAAGTTTATAAATTCTATGAATTGCAATTCCATTAAGCCTTTGAAGTTTACATTTGTTAAAAATCCTAGCCTACATCTCCAAATGTATATTCACATTGAGAATTTGGAAGCATGCTTTATGCCCTTAAAAACACATTTTGAGATTCTTTGCTCTACATTCTTCACAATATTACACTTTTAAACCTTTGATAGTCTTCAAAATATTTTTGTAGTTTTTAGAACCTTCACAAAAAACTTCCAAAGTCATCTAAAACCTTTCCTAACCTTACGTAGTCTTCTTAAACCTTTTATACTTTCTATATAATTATGTAGTTTCCTAAAATCTATTCTTTCTGTGTAAACATTCATAAATGAATGTAGAAATATGTATAAATGTAAAAAACTTGTAGATTACAATAGGACCTTTTAAAAGCCTTTATAAAGTTTCAAAGTATTTGTATCTTCAAGAAGCAAGACAAGGGAATCTTGAATATCTAAATTAACATAAATTCATTAAGTTCATTTGGATGGAATTGGGTATAGGAATGGAGTAAGGTGTTTCTACTTGACATATCCACTCATATGTTAATATAAGATTTATTTATTTTTCAATACATTAATAGTTATAAAGATAGGACATTCAAATTTGATTTTCCAATAATTATCGTTTTGACTTCTATCTACTTTTGAGGAGGACAAAAATCTTCTTAAAAGGAAGGTGGATTTCTTCAAAAATCATCAAGTAGTCGACAAGATTTTGAAAATCATCTAAATTTTAAACATTGTTTCTCTTCCATGTACGTCACCTCTTCATCAATTCATGTTAGACATCTTGATGTCAGTTCTTGCCATTTTCATACATAAATAACCTCCTCATGTTGATTGCTACCATTTTTTTGACATAATTAACCTCTTCATGTCTAACCTCTTCGTGTCAATTCCTACCATTTTCTTACACAAATAACCTCCTCTTATCAATTCTTACTATTTGATGACATAATTAACCTCTTTATGTTCATACAATTTTCTTACATAATTTTGAGGAGAACTAAAATCATTTAAAAAAATATATATTTCAACAAAGATCATTTAGCAGGATAAGATTTAAAAAGCATCTAAGGTTTAAACATCATTTCCTTGCCATGTATGTCAACTCTTCACCACTTTATACCAATTCTTGTCATATTTTTACATAATTAACCTCCTCTTGTTAGTTCCTACTGTTTACTGATATAATGAAATCATTACATGTTTTTCAGCCCTTGTGGAAAGCTATAAATTCCCCTAGGGTTCCCAGACTCTGGAACTATCTTAAACTGCACCCCAACGATTGAATGACGTTGTAGAGGGATTGCCACATCATCTATGTAGAGAGATTTTATAATATTTTTTATTTTTTATTTTATTTTATTTTATTTTTTATTTTAAGATAATCATTTTTTTTATTTTCAGAATTTAAAAAAAAAAAAATTATGACAATAGTTGTTCTTTTACTACCGAAGGGACAACACCAAGAATAGGCCCGAAACGGCCCTCTAGACCCCTTTAAAAACATCTAATGGTTTGATGTCCAGTCCTACCATTTTCTTGCACAAATAACCTCCTCTTGTCATTTCCTACCATTTGTTGACATAATTAACCTCTTTATGTTAATTCCTACCATTTTCTTACACAAATAACCTCTTTTTGTCAAGTCCTACCATTTGTTGACATAACCTCTTTATGTTAGTTCCTACCATTTTCTTACATAATTAACCTTTTCAATTCCTACCATTTTTTTGGACATAATTGATTTCTTTGTGTCATTTCCTACCATTTTCCTCTTCTTGCTATTTAATTCCATTCTCTTACACAAATAACTTCTACCTGTGAGTTCCTACCATTTTTTAATATAATTAAACTCCTCCTTGATAGTTCCTATCATTTTGTTACATAATTAACCTCCTCCTTGATAGTTCCTACCATTTTCTTACAAAATTAACATGGTTCCTTTGAGGGTCAAGTCTTTTGGGAAAAGTCGAAGCTTCAACCTTGACTTTCCTTGTAAATTGGCAACAATCACAACTAGAATTTGCAACATCTAGTTTCATCACCCACTGAATTATTGCTAAATAATTCCAAGAAGCCCATCTAGACAGGCATTGAAAATGGCTGTAAACCGAATTACGAGCAGGTTTCGACCCAAAGAAAATGCAAGAATCAATTTAGGCTGTGATCAAAATAATACAATATTTCATTCATGGATGAATTTGCAGATATTCATCCACCTAAGGAGCGGGGGCGCGGAAAAAGAACGGCGAGATCATCATCAAAGCGCGTGTTCGTGCCGCCCTAATTACCTGTCCGATCAAACCTGTCTCTGTCGACGTGGCGTTGATATTCCATCGCGGGCCAAGTTTAAACCATTCATGTTCATTCATTCATACATCCCATTCCTTCCATTCATCCATCCCTCCGTCATCCTCTTCGTCGTCTCTCTCCCAGCAGTGTGGGCAAGCCGTCTCTCACCGTCGCCACTTCCAGTTTCGCAGCCTCGATGTTCACGACTTTCAGTTAGTGATTTCCCATGAATTCAGTGTTTTTCTTAAGAAGATTTACAGAAGAGTGAAACATGAACAGGTACTGGAGAGCGTCTATGCTTTTCCGTAAAAATTCTTGTGGATTTTAGTTAGACTGTCGTTTGGCAATTTTCTTTTTCATTTCAGGTATGATTCCTGCTTGTGTGAGCAAGCTTACGGCTATAAATACTTGCATCGCCACACAGACGTGTTTTCTTTTCGTGCGAACATGAGCGTAGATATCTTTCTTTGGCAACAATGCGATGGTGCCAGAATCTGTGGTTGAATTTTTTCTTGATAATCGGAGTGATGAGGCGATTTCTTTAAAATGTCAAGTAGTCAGTGAAAAACGTTAGTAACCGGTGTCTTAGTTGCTTTCGGAAGGATATCTTTTCCGTTTCGCACGAAGATGATGAGAATAGAGAGATTTTCATGGAAATAATGCGCCGTTTTACGGATTCGTAGTTGAATTTTCTTGTTGTCGAAGGCGCGATGTGGTGTTATAAATGTGTTCCCTCTTAGAATTAATGCACAGTTCTAATTTAGATGCGGTGGTTCACAAATTTCGTAGTCTAATTTTTTTGGAAATCGAAGGTGCAAATGGCGCTAGCGGAAACATGTTAGTTCCAGTCTGTACGCCGATCACCAAGAAAATGTGTTACTGTCCGGCGTCCCATTTGGTTTTCGAACAAATGTGTATTTCCGCATCGTACTGAATGTGCACCTAGTTCTGTATCAGCAAGATTTATTCTATGTTCGTCGGAGTGTTTTCGAATCCAATTCTTTATTGCTTTATTTGTATTACTGACGTTCGTGGTGATTGTCTAAATTTCGGCGAAGATAGGGGATTACTCGGTAAACGATATTTGTGCTTCCGAAAGCAGGACCGGAAACACTTCCGGATACTTTTATAGTAGGTTAATAATATTTGCTCTCATTACTATTTTTAGATTCATCTTGAAATCGAAACTTTACGGCTTCAAGTTGATAATTATCGATTCTAGATAGGAGATTGCTGTACTTGCCAATTTGTGTCCTCTTCAGTTCATTACCCTTTTCTTGGGACTATTCCATTGGGACAGTTGCAGTCTCTAACTGTTGTCTTGAATATGTCCACAGGAAGAGGGTCAACGTGGTGCACATGATTCCGATTACACGTGTACACAAAGCAGTGTAAGTGATATGTCCGATTCATTCGGCATGTCGCACAGCACAGAGTATGACGTGGAAGCTGCTGTCGAAATGAAGTCCGGCGCTGTGGTGCAGGAGCATGTCATTCAAGCTTTCATGCCCGCAGGCGTTGGCATCAGTTACAGCGAACAGCACGTGCTAAATCGAGGAAGGAAGGGAATTCGGACCTCTCAGCGGGACAAACCTCACCACCAATCTTTCTATCATCTGCAACATCGATATACAAAATTTCTTTCATGGCCTGTCATAGTCGTAGTGATTGGAGTTCTTGTGGCCCTCTTGGTATTCCGGGGATTCTACTATCCATCGACAAGGGGCATCGCGAGTAGGGCAAGCCCTTTGAGTCGAATTTCCAATGTCCAAGATGCAGCAATTGATAACAGACTGCATGGTGAATTCCGGCCTCAATTGTCCGAATTTTCCAAGAACAACCGTAATCGAGCTGCGAGAGCGGGCATGGTGTTTAGACGAAAGGTTTTGGACACCCTTCAGGGAATGCTCTGGGTACGCTGAGTTCTCGACACAGTTTATCATCTTCATTTAATGAGGCGAGGCCAAGTTTTTAGAGAGCTCTTCCGGTATCCCTCTACTTAGATTCTGAATTAATTAGTTAGTGATTGCCCTTCCATTTCTGTGACATTGTTCTCAAAATTGCTATGCAGGGAGCGCAACAAAACAAATTGACGGAGGCAGAAGTAGGAGACGTGCGAGGAGAAGCAGAAATCACTCCCTCCAACATCGTCGAGTTGCGCGACGAAGAATTAGTTTATCGGAACTTCACTCATTTTACAAAGTGAGTTTGACCTTATTTGAGTAACAATGTCGTTCTTCGATGAAACAAGCTATTGCATATCTATTAACATTGTGGATAATTGGCACTAATTGTTTTAAAGCATGCTTTATATTGTGCATTTTCTATCAGGACATATGCAGAAATGAAGAAGAGATTGAAGATATATGTGTACAAAGAAGGATACAAGCCGCTCGTACATGGAGCTAAAACTGGGGGAATTTACGCAACCGAGGGTCTTTTTTTGAAGCGCATGGAAGATCCTGGAAATAGTTTTACTGTGTCCGATCCCAAAGAAGCCCACATGTTTTTCCTCCCGTATAGTGTGCGCCAGTTGGTGGACTTTGTGCAGGATCCGTACTCTCGAAGTATGCGGCCTATGAAGACTTTCATTTCAAATTATATTCAAACAATTGCATCTAAGTACCCTTACTGGAACCGGACACGAGGCTATGACCACTTTTTCTTATCTTGCCACGATTGGGTAAGTATTCTACTTCAGAGAGTTCGAAGTTGTGCTGCAACGTAGAGCTCAAAGAAGTATTGTATACAGTTTCATCAATTGACGTACTCAAGTTCCACGTGGAACAGGACCTTACTTGACAGAACTGCTTGAAATTTTGCCTTGGGCAAGTGTCTCCATTTGCTTTGAAATTGTATTCATCTTAAGATTGAGGTTAGGGCTTAGTACGTATTGACCGATGTTATTCTCTTTGCCACAGGCCCCACATTCGACCATGTTTAACGCAGAGCTTCACAAAAACGCCATGAAAGTGGTTTGCAATGCTGATCTCAAAGCGAATTTCGATGCACTGAAGGATGTTTCTATTCCGCAGACGCTTAAGGGAGGAAATCAATCAGACTTGGAGACTGGTAATCTCCCACCAGATGAGCGTGATTTTTTAGCTTTCTATGCTGGTCAAATGCACGGCCTAGTGCGACCAGTGCTAACTCGTCACTGGAAAGACAAGGATCCGAGTATGAAGGTCTACGAGATCCTACCTCCCGAAATTGCCTCGAACATCTCTTATGCCGATCATATGAAACGCAGCAAGTATTGTTTATGTCCTAAAGGCTTCGAGGTGAACAGTCCCAGGATTGTTGAGGCCATCTTGAGTGGCTGTGTCCCTGTTATCGTAGCTGATAATTTTGTGCTCCCGTTTCGCGATGTTTTGGATTGGACGAAGTTTTCCATTGTTGTGGCGGAGAAGGACATCCCTCATTTGAAAAGCATCTTGACCAGTATACCAGATGATACTTACCGCTCTATGCAAAGTCGACTGAGGCTCATCAAGAGACATTTTCTTTGGCTCGAAGATCCTGAAGATGCACAGTATGATTCTTTTCACATGATCTTGTATTCTATTTGGAGGCAGAGCGTGAAAATACGCAAGGGAAAGTCCGAAGCTGATTAGGACCTGATCCGAGTTAGATTGTGCAGGCTTTTCACGGAGGGTATTGTCTCACAACCTAGCTGTCAATTCTTCTTCTCCAATCTAGTTGGCACCAATGCCAGTGCTCGCTCTATTCAGAGCCCTCCAATGAGCAAATTTTGTTATCTCGTAGACATTTCGACCATGCAAACGTTCAGAATCAGATTGCGGAAGGCAGCACATGACATGCGTTGTTCGTGATCCATGACAGCATATTGACTTTCTGCCCGTGCAGCTGACTTCAACAATGAGTGTAGAGAAGAGATTGACTCTCAACATGAGCGACTTTTTGTGACATTCCTTGTAATATAAGGTTACTCCCACATGCACATTTTAAGCATGTTTGTACCCGGACTATGCTTTCAAATTCATTACTGTATTGTAGTTTCTTTTTCCAGTACCAATCCTGTTAGCTGTACAGGTTTCTCTTTAGGAATTCTTGTGGAGCTCATCATGATCTGTACTCTGCACTAAGAGGGAATATGCATGTAACTCACGCACTCTGGCTGCTGACCGTCTGGTGTTGCTGTGTTTCCATGGTATAACTTACTAATAGGGTCTTTACACATACCAACTCTGTTGGCAGTCTGTTGGAGTAGCAGATCAGAACTATGTTTCCGTCTGAGAACAGTCCACCAACTGCTAGCAGGGGCAGATTTGACTTGTGTTTCGGTGATGATATTCCTACCCATGATATTCAACCCTGGAATCTCCTTTGTATGCTGTACTCTCTACACATTTACTTAAAAGAGTTAGCACATCTGATGTTAGGATAATCGCAAGCATGTTGTTGAGCATTTTATTTAATGTTCAGTCAGTCGAGTACTCAGCTAGCTTTTGTGAACACTTGACCCCTTCCAAGTGTTCGATTGCTTAAAGTTGCAAATATATCCTGTGAGCCTCAAGCGCAACCAGGGTAAGTGTTCCTATTCCATGTCAATTGCAGATTTAGGTCATCTCATTCATGCCACCAGGTAAGACGCGACCTGGTAAGTTAAATGGAACAGAGTTTGTCCTAGCTGCTTAATTTTCAAAAGAAGGGTTCGGATTGCCTCGAAGGGGCATGTGCACTAGCAGCAAGGTTTGGATGAAATTCATGTATGAAATTCTTGAGCCTTGCTCGTGAGTCTGATTAGCTGTGCTAAATGTCTACCCCGAAAAACACTGAAAGAAGAGTCGACGGCAACCCAACTTCGTAATTCAGGTCGCGTGGTCAGACGAAATTGCTTTCAAATGGATTTTCCTGGCAGCTAGTGGAGTTTCCAGCAACATAAAATTAGAGTTATTGCACTGTAGTGGTATGTAGGCAATCCCATCTCATGTGACCTGATCATTATGATGTGTTTTGGTGTAGCTCAATTCAGGTTCTTCTTCTTTGTCTTGGGAATGCCTTTTTCACAGTAGTATTCTTTGTTCGCTCCTTTGATGCCGTAGAATTTGTGATAGGGGCCCTGACGCTTCAACGGAGTCTTGTTCTCTGTGTTGACTTTCTTGGCCACGTTTTTGAATCGGGACAGCATGAACATTGGCTTGGAAGGGGGCGGCTCCAATCGGTTTCGGATGACTTGGTGGAGAAGATCGGTGGCTTTGTTGGTGATCACCTCCATTCGTGCTGGCGGTTCGGTGTAGCGGTCGGGATACTTCGATTTGAAGTACTCGTTCATGTCAATCCAGGCATCTTGGTATGCACCTCCTATTATCGCATTGAAATTCCCGTCTCTGCGAACCACAGCACCGATTCAATTTTTTATGTAATGCTGTGGTTGAAAATCAACTGGAGCTTATTCTTGTTGTCCTTGCAAGGTTTTCAAGACGAATGCTGTGGTTGAAAAGCAACTGTTACAAGTTTTGGACTAGAAAGTAGAGCTCAAAGTGTACGTAGTATGAGAAATTAGGGTTCGTCACTGAAGCACCTTATTCATGCAATTTTTTCTTGGATGAGTGGAGAGAGTTGTTACCCTGGTATTGATAGCCCGTATCTATGGTTAGGGTTCTTGTCCGAGGGGAGTTTAGACTTCGTGTTCTGCACAATGTATCAAAATCAAGGTCACTCATTGCTCTCAAGTTTTCATCATGCTCTTAGTCTTCCAGTCAGTTCAGACTGATACCCGGAATCAGCACATCAGATATTTCATAATACTAATGACGTTTTTTCTATTCCAGAGCAAGACGAATCATCACGAGGTATGGAGCTTTGTCTCTATTACAAGGGTGTGCTTGCGTTGGAGATGGAAGTAAAATCGCTCCCGGGCAGCCCTTTGCTCATTTGCTCTACAATAATGGCTGCAGATTCACACCAAACAGTGAGTTTCACCAGCACATCACTCGTGCCTTTGAAACATAGATACTGTACCACGTAACCGGATAATGATAATGATAAGTCCCTGAGAAAAGGCCCTGGTGGTAAACTCACTGAATAGCAGCTGCCTTGTTCATTTTCTTGAAATCAGGACCATAGCGTTCCTCCTGAGATGATGGAACTGTTTCGATGTGCACTATCACTGTCCACATGACCAGGTTAAGGTGAGTAACATGCCTCAGAAAATATTTCTCGTCTTTCTTTGAAGCAGTTTATTCATGTGATGAAAATATTTGCAGTGACACCAGATCACAGATAAGGGGTTGGCAGTACAGGGTCGTCTTAGGTCACGCACCTTCTTTGACGCCGAGAGCACCTCGCTCACCGGGTTTTCCGTATATGAACAAGGGATCACGGATTCTATGCGTTGCTCTTCTTCCCTGAAAGAAACTCCATAATGCACTCCATATCAGGACCACATGTGTTTTATATTGACTTGATTCATTGCAACTCAGCCATGCAATAAGCTTCAGCACTATTTGCTGATACAGGAAGGAGATAAGAAGCGTTGAGGTTTTTACATGACCAAGCTCAGCTTTGACAAGATTCCAGTTCCATTTGGAAGATTGACGCGTCATCCCACATCGGGGATTGTCCGACTCGGCATACAAATGTAATAACCCCATCTTTGTGCAGTTTGATAACTTGCGAATCTTGATGTCTCCTGCTTTACCTTTCCATCGCCTCTCTTGTGCCTGCTTCTGTCTGTCCTCTAGTTCTTTGATCGAGTTCCAAGAAAATGAAATTCCCTCTCTTCTTCATCTTAGCTTGCTTCCATGTTTGCACCGATTAGCACACTTCTCCGAGTATCACATCTAGTGTCATCGTCTTCCTCTTGCTTGCTTTTCCAGTTCTTCAATGCCTGGAGTACTTTGAAATATGTTTCTCTTTTGTAAAGACAGCTCATTGGGTGAATCTTTGTTCATTTACCTCAGAAAAATTCCTGCGTCAGTGGCTCGTACAATGTACTCCCCTGCGGTTAAGTAGGGCTCACCCCACAGGCATCGGCCATCTCATCGCTTTGCTAATCGTGGGTGTTCTTTACTTTCTGATTCAGGGAGGCTAAAGCATGTGAAATCTTCGACTACTCCACAAACTTAAGAAAGGTGGTGATGATGGTGATCATTGCTTCCTCAGGCCTGTTGCATGCCTGCCTGGCCTGGCCACTTGTGGAAGAAAGAGACTCTATGTTGCAACTGATTCTTCTCAGAGCTAATTTTTCCTCCTTTGGTTTGAGATGTTGCAACCCAAGGTCATTTGATTTCATTTATTTCCACCATCCTTTCAAGCCAGTGTATAATTCGTGGGCATGTTCCTCCAAGGATCTCTGAAGTTTGAATGGTCATGGCGTTCAGCTGACCCTCGCAGTTCTTCGTTTAACCCGGTAAACCCCCTCACGGTTTCACGGTTTTTGCGGTTTTTGCGGTTGCTATTGAGGGTTTCACGAGTAACGGTCCTTCCCTATCAAGAAGAGGGCTCACGCGTTGGCTTCCTGGGCTTACTAAACGACCTTTCAGTGTTGTTTATATGTCGCTGCTGTTAAGTCTCTGTAATTTCCACCATAATTTTAAGCGAAGACTCTTCGACTCTTCCCATTCCGGATTCAAAGTCCAAACCGCCATTGAGTATTTCCTTCTAAGAATTCTTACCCTAGAGTAGACTAGTGTACTGCAGGGGAAGATGAAGTCACAGATGAAATGACTGGGTACTGCCCACACCACGAGACGTTGGATGCATGTGAATAATGAAGTGAGAATTTGAATTCTGCTTTCTGTACTTACAAGGTGACAACAAGGACGCTAAGGTACACATTAACTAGAAAGACTACAAAGAGTGTTTTCATCTCCCTATACAGTCCCCTTCTCTCCAGGCTCATCATCCAGCTCTGGACTCATGTACTGATTACATTAGAAATACAGCCTCATCTGGATATACTAAAAGAGTGTGAGTGTGTGTGCCTGCGAAAGTCTATGAGACGGGGGTAGGGTCACCAACGGTCGTGAAAGAATCATGCACTTTCCTCAACATATCTTTGTCTCGGGCCCAGTCTGATGCAGGTGCCTTGACGAAGTGGGAATACAGCTTGTTCTTTGCACAAGTGACCTTGATCAGTTCATGCCCCACTGGACTGTCGATTTCAAAGATGTAGTAAAGCTGCCCATCCTGCGTCAGGTTGTCTGATTTCACATCCTCTGCTGATCCCAGAAAGTCTTGCAACTCCACATCGGACAGAGCCAGGTTGTTGAGCACGTTGTCTCGGGGTCCTAACTTGCGAAAGCCAGATAGGTAGGTCAGATACACCTTCTCCTGTTTTTTCCTAGGGTTGTAAAACTCTGCATCTGTTCCATTTGTCCCTTTCTCAACTTTCGAAATCTGACGCTCCTTCCATCCCTGAAACGCACCATCCCACTTCTTAGCATCGTGCACATGAACAGTTCAGCAAACTGCGCAAACTGTTCGTTTTGCACTACAAAGTGTTCAGCAGGAAATTAAGTGTACTTGTTGAACTTATGAGACCTACGACGCAATGCAGTAGCCCAATAGGGTGTGTGACTTTGATCACGAGATTTCTCTCCTTACTTTCCACTTACAAGAGTTCTGCAGGATTCTAAGTCCCAAATTCCCGTCAAAATACTAGCCCACAAGTAGAATTTCAAGTAGAATTTCAAGTCTTGATCAAGAAAGGCCTGTTATTGTTATTGCGAAACACACGTCTTACAATTAAGCACCTTTAAAGGCTGTTTTATGGCTAAGGAGTTTCTAAATAAATCAAACGGACACCTCTGAGCCCCTAGTGGCTGTTTTTTGGGATAAAGAATTTCTAACGAAAACGTAAATCCTGCCGGCTTCAACGCCCGACAGGCACGTTAAGTGCAGAAGATGGCCTAACGCAGAACTGTGGCCAATATCCCACAGGGCAGAACACCTTATGGTCTAAGACAACTTAGGCTGCAAAATTTACGACAATAAGGCGTCTCCCCTCATCCAGAACTAGACAGAATTACTAAAAAAGCGGTGTGAGAGAGCAACCCCACAGAAGAAGGCGAGTTCAGAAACGCATTCTGAAACTCTAGGAGGAGTTAATACTTCGGGGAAAGAAGAATCGTGTTGTGCTTAATTAGTAAAAAACCTGCAATTGCTTTTCAACCCTATGATAAATTGTCAGCAGTGAACCCTAGAATTGAACTGCATAAGTAGACTTCGAGATCTCGAAGATTCACAACAGCGGACTGGATTCAATCGTTACTATCCAAATAGTTAACGTATTCTTGACGAAGTGATGATCTTCAGGTGAGCTGACCTACCCTACTACATTTCTAAATTCGAGACAAAATAGACTCTCGAAACCTAAAAACATCAGTGTTTCCCAGTCGCTGAACAAGTCGAGGATAATTCTACATTGCCTTTCAAGAAGGTCAATGTCTCCTGCACAACACGAGGTGGGGATACCATATACTCCTTGACCAAAACTTTAAAATCTAAACAATGGGTACGTATTGACGTAGATTACTGGGATACATTAGGAGGATATAGATCACTTAAACATTTGTTCAGTGCCCAGTGTTCAGTATCAGTTTTGGGACAACTACCTATAGAGATCTGATCTTTCATAACATTAGCGAACACTTCCCAAAATACTGCATTTAGTGTCTTGGAGCAAAAAAAAATTCTCAATCTAATAAGTAGTAATCTTGAGTGTCCCTGTCCTACTGCTTTACATCCTTATATCCTTAAATCATGCTGAATAGGCCGCATAAGAGCATCTTCAGCCCTTTAAACACTCAAGTGAAATTTGAGCTTGAGAGCACCTTCATTGGAAGTGCATTAGAAAATCACGAGAAAAAAATAGAAGACAATCCGAATTCGGATATTGAATAATCGGAATACGCCGCATTCAAGCACACTCTCTTCAAAACTTCCAAATCATTCTAAATCATTCAGTGTCCCTATCCGAAACTTTCTCCTGTGATTCCCAATGCGCTTCGAATTGCGTCACTCCAGAATTCTAATTCCATGCGAGACTCGAGTTCCTGAGTGAGTGAAGATGACCTAATGCATTCCAAAAGAAACGCACGATCCCGTGCTCACTCAATACCAAACCCTTTGATGCTACCACCACTTCAATTTCTAAACCGAATCCCACACGCGGCCGATCTCGCAGCAACAAAACTCACTCAATCCCGAACCCATCGGCACCCAAACCAAAAGCCAAACCAAGAAAAGAAGGCCGGTGTACCTGCGGCACGTCAAAAATGTACTCTGCGCTGTCCTTCTTGTTGGCATTGCCGCCATATCCCCCATAACTGGAAGCACTGGCGGCAGTCCCATAGTACGTCTGGAACGGAGGACCATCAACGCCGCTCTCGTCCGCCAGCGCCAGGGTGGGAGGGGACAGAAGCACCATGGCCGCAGCGCCAATCGCCACTGCGCCATTCCGCACCCAATCCCCCTTGGGCTCCGTCCACGCCGAGCATGTTACATTGCAAGCACTCTTCCGAGTAGAGCAGAGAGCGACCTTCCCAAGGGACGGGACACTGGTAAAGGTGGTGCGCGTGAGATTGGGAGTGGCTAAGGAGGAAGAAGAAGACGACGACGACGCCATGGGTGTTGCCACGAGAAGCGCCATCGCTGGAAGCTTGGGAGAAAATTTGCAACAGGGGAGGGCGAGTGTTGGGAAGGAGAAGGCTATTCGGAACAAGGGGACTGTTGCGGATTTGCTGGATTTTGTGGGATGTGGATAAGGCGCCCAACTCAGTCCTTTCCAGTGATTTTATTTTTATCATTTGGGAGAAGAAAAATAAGTAACCAGCTATTTCCTCAATACTCGTGTGATACTTGGGTGGTACTCATGTGATACTCATGTGATACTTGGTGACATCTATATCAAAACTAGGTGACACTTACGTAAACTTTGCCTATTGGTCTTTAAAAAACAATAATCTATAATCTAGCTATTTGGATTGACAAAAATGAAAATTTCCTTCACAAAAAATAGCCAATATCTTTTGGTTGTAACCAAATGGCTAATAAACGCATTGTACCTTTCTGCCAAAGGGCATTTTGTACAATTTTTCTAATATAGAAAGAATGAGTTTCAATGATATTGTAGTGCATAGTACACTTGATATGTCATAATACATACATTATTATTGTTACAAAATAAACTTACCTATGGTTCTATTTGTCTATACAAGGGAAATTTTCTTTCCAATGCTATTTGTGAAGATTCTTCACCATGAATAGAACTACGTTAATAACAAAATTTAGTGTTAACTATACTAATTGATTTAAATAATGCTAAAAGTGTTTACTATTTAATGAATATTTTTATCTAGATTTTACTATCTATTGATTATGTTGACTAAAAAATTTATTGCATTTTGGGTAGGCTTTTGTCTCTTCAAGGTGCATTAACATCAATGGTAATGAAAAAGTAGGATAAAAATTACAACATCATATGTGATCGTGGAAGGACCTAGAGGACAATAAGTGTTTGATGGATGATTAAACACAAGAACACAAAATGCACCTCTTGGTTCAAAAATTTGAATAATTTTTTACATGAGTACCTATTATCAAGGCAATTGGAATTTAAAATATGACTTAGTAGATGAATAAACATTCCATACATATTTACTCTTCTTTGAAGGTTATATTTGCCTTGTCACTGAGAATTGAGTTCGTTTTTAAAAAGAGAGAAATACTACCTTTAAGAAGGAAGTAAGAAACTAAAAGACTCTATCTGTCCCATATGGGGCCATGGACTTTACTATTTCTTTTCAACTTAGAATCATTTTGTAGATTATTCTGTGAGGGCAATATATAATCATCAAAAGTGATAGATGTAACCACATGCCATGAAATGAGCTACATCAGATTTTGATGAAAACATTCCTTTATGTTGCAACACTTACATTGAATTTAAAATCTTTACTTCCTAAGTAATATATTTTTTACCTTCTGGTGAAAAAGTGACCCTAATATACAAAAGCAAAAAAATCTCCACTATTTATTATACAACAATATTCATTGCAAAAGAAATTGTGTTAATTGAAGGGTTATCCTACCTCCAAAAAATTATTGATTTAGCTTAGCATAGAGAATATAAAGTCAAGTCCAAGCATTACTTATGCACTTTTCATCCAAAATTTGTCAATGTTTTGGGGTTGACTTTTAGGTTGTTTTGCAATACTTTACACTAATATTCATAATTGCCTATGATTATTTAGGGTTTTCCTCCAAATTTTGAAGAGTAGCCAAACCTTTCACATTATTCAACAACTCTTGATGTTTTCTTCAAGCAAGTTCAAGATTTAGGATGTTCTCAACTATTCACTAAGAATAATCAAGCAAATCCAACTTATTAATTTTCTCCTCCCCCAAAATGAAGACAAAAATAAATACATTCATTGAAGTTTAATCTTGCAATTCACCCACCTACCTCCGAAAATAAATAAAAAACAAAAAACAAAAAAACTTTGACATATAGTACAACATACAACATGGATACGATTACAAGTCAATTGTCCCATATTGATTATACTTAAACATTGTTACAAAAATATACATACATGGTTACAAGGATGGAACAGGTTGTAGTGAAAAAATACAATTCACTAGAAGGTAATTAATTAAATAAGATTGAGTGGGTAGTAAATTGATCCCTTACTACCCACTCAAAAGAGTCCAGTAGTAATTCTAGCCATCAATTATCAAGTGGAAATTTCAATTATAAAATTAAGCTTTTGGAAGAAACTATAGCATTTTACTATAGAATAGCATCTTATCCTAAAGTGGCATCTTATTATTTTATTATAAAATTATAAATAATTTTTTAGGATGGTCATGCAAAAAAGGTTTAGGAGCATAATTAAAAATGGATCTAGGAAGCATGACAATCAATTAATTATTGAATTTCTTCTAAAAAATCAACAACACTAGCTAATGTACGTAATAAGCTTAATCCCAAAATCACATCAAACTGATGCTTACTCTAATATTTTGCATTCAAAACAAAATGGGGTAATTCATAGCTTCTTGGATTAATTTGGTTTATAAACACGAATGAAACTTAACCATTTAAAGACAAAGAATTTCATATTGGACTCACATTCTTTTCAATATTTCAGTTGTTATGAAAAAAGTTAATGAAATTTTTTATTAGGTCTATTTTTTTTCTCAAATATATGCAATTATATTCACTAACCTACTGACACAAAGATTTTTCTACATTTTTATTACAATTTCTACAATGTAATAAGTCAGAATGGTCATTGATTTATAAAATCATGAATATTTTGTACTTAAACCTTAACTAACTAATTCTATACTCACGGTTGCTACTTGCTAGCATGTGAGTCTAGAAGCCTAGGTTCCTGTATTCTAAGTATCTTCCATGGTTATAGGATATTTATATCCTAGATGTCTATGTTATAAGCACCTTCCATAGTTATAGGGTACTTAACTCCTAAAGCCCCACTTGTCCCCTCGAGGGATAATTTGGGTCCGGGTAGGTTTCTATTGTCTCAATTTGAAGTGAAATTTTTGAGATTTTTTGAGGTTGTGTAGCTTTGCAAGAGATTTGTGGATATATAATTTTTGTTTCAATCGGATGCCGGATGAAACAGTTATGGCACAATGAGCAAGAAATGGAGATTGGTAGGCAGCCCAAAAAAAATTACAAAAGTCAAAATAATTTTTTAAAATTTTTTTTCCTAAAAGATTATGTTTTTACCTATACGTGAAGCTTTGATTAATCCTATTTGGACAAGGGATGAGAAAGTTATGGACAATCTTAGTTTTTTGGGCAATTTAAGCATCATCTTGAAAAAAACTTTTTGTTCAACTTTGAATGCTAATATCTTCCAATCCGTACGGTTAAATTTGATGAAATTTTTACTACATGATCTCAGACAAGTTAAATACAAGATCCTACAGTTAAATTCCCAAAAAAACAAAAAAATTGTTTTCCTTAAGTGAATACAACAAAAGTGGTAGTTTTGAGTGATTTTTGGCAAAAAACACCCTCGGGGCTTTAGGGGTTAAGTTATAGGTACGTATGTTATAGGCACCTTCAATAGCTGTAGAATACCTACTTACACCTAAGCTCAAGGCTTGCACTTCTAGGCTCACATGTTAATGTCGTTGATTTTAGACTTTTATGGTTGTATAGTCAAACTTCATTTTCTAAATTCAATTTAGCCTTTTAAATAATATTTGAATTTCAATGTAATATTTTTGTTACACAAGACTATATATTATCTATTAGTGTATAAATTTCTATTAGTTTTGTAATAAACTATAACAAATTTAAATTTTATAATATTAAGTGTGAATAAATTGGTAAATAAAACAAAAACAATCCTATGAATTAAAAACTTCTCCAACAAATTATAGTAGCCATAAAGAATATTGTGAATTTTATTAAGTAGTTATTCTTTTTTTACACCTATAACATTGTTCATGATAACCTTCAATCAAATTATTACTATCAAGATTAATTCAACCTTCAAAAAATTAATTGATAAAATTATGACAATTTTCATATTTGAATTAACAATTTCTACATTTGAGAAATTTTGATGGAAAGATCAAAATCATTTTGATTTTCTAAACAATAATTTGTATATGAAAGTATATCAATATAAGTATTTATTAGAATAATTTGGGATTGTGACCAAAACTGAAGGTTAGATTGATAAACAATGTTGGCTAATTTAAACTTCAAAATCAGATTTAAAGAGGAAAATAAGAATAAAATACATACCATATAAATATTGTTTTTTGGATTTTAACACATGGAACTTCCAGTTGCAATAACTCATTAAATCTTGGGTTTTTTTTTTAACTTTTTAAATGGAGTAGAAGTATAACTTAATAGACTTCATTTTCTGAGTTTGAGTCAAATGCAAAAGAATACTTTGAAAGTTGCAATCATCTTCGACCAAAGGACATCCACTTTTGGGATGCGGCCTCCTTTTGCGGTTAAAGGGATAATGAAAACAAAGGCAGCACTGGCTCACATCTCGAAGCAGAGACTGCTCAAACTTCCTCGAGTTTCACTGCCCATGCTGCTTCCGTTGCAGTCAAGCTTCCAAAGATTCGGTCCAGGGTCAAGAATTCTTTAGAGCATCTCCAGTCCACAAATAACAGCACAACATCTACAAGCACAACAAATTCTCTTCCACATCCAGCACAGAATCATGCAATCCAGCATCACACTCAATGCTCAAATCCCTCATCAAATGTGTTCCAGAGACAACAAATTGCTTACATCTTTTCTCCATGAGAGATGCCGGAGTTCCCTGTAATAAAAAAATGTTTTGGTGACCAGGAACTCCTTCAAATTGCTCAACATTCAGATGATGAGCCTTCCTCATGCACCATGCTGTCATGCCACGAGCTCAGACCCAAAAAAAGATCAAAGCTGACAGCAACCTGAACCGTAATATAGATACACAGACACGGAATCGCCACATTGGGCCACCTTCTGCCACCACTTCTCTCTTCTCGCACGTCAGCAACGACGGAAAAGAAAACGAGGGAGGAAACGTATCGAGGCAGCTGCAGTCCTTTCGGAAAATATGACCACCAGAGGCACTCCAGCGAAAGCTAGCAACATGGAAAACAGGCCTACTTCGTGGGAGACCAGGCTCCAACCTACTGGACTCAGAAACCACTATTATTCAATACTATGGTACAAAATCATCCCGCTCGCAATACTGGAGGCTCTAACAATGTGCTAGCCAAAAGAATCAAGCCATCACGAATCTGCTATCCTATCAGATCCCGAAGTAGGTTGGAGCTCTTCACCCCGTTCGAGCTCGACAAACCCTTAGACGCGTTCACGGCGCCTGCAATCAGCGCTCGCTCGCTGGCTCGCTGGCTGGCTCGGTCGAAACGTTCATCGTCGGAAGGTTCTCAAGAAAGGAAAACTCAGGTGCACATTGTCCTGCAAAATTCAACTCAACTCAAAAACACGCTTCACAACACACAACACACAATTCAAGAAACACAGAAAAAGGAGGCCAAAAAACCAGCAGGTGCAAAACAAGACCACGGCGCTCCCAGAAATCAACGCATCCACTGCACCTCACACAAACTCGAAACCCCAAACCACGAAGGGAGTTCAAGAAAACCTACATTGGGGTTCATTCAGATAGCGAATCGAAGACGGGCATGTCAAAGCTGTACACAAACCCAGACCCTGCAAGATAGGCACACAAATGCTCCTCAGAACTGCCTTCTTCCGCACGTCGATTACAACAAACGAAGTTCAAACCCGGGCACATCCACAAGAAACGATCCACACATTCTTCATACAAGTCCACGGACAAGAAAACTACTCATTACCGGAGATCCCAAAACGTACCCGGCTCACAAGTGTGGACTTCCGAGGTTTGCCGGCGTACTTGTGGCCTGTGATATTCAACCAGTCCTCCTGGATCTCTTTCCGGGTCAGAACGAGGTGCAGTTTCGGAAGCTTCAACGGCGGTGGAGCCGGCTCTTCGTTGGCCAAACGCTGAGCCACTCGTTTGGACCGCTTCGTGGCTCCTTTGCTGCTGTTCGTTGGTACTGCTCTCGTCGCAGCAGGGACAGCCTCACTACCACGATTCCTGCACCCATTCTCCCATTTATTTGATACACTCATCACAAATTCGAACTGCTTAGGGTGCTGATAGTGTAGCTCTTGCCACAGTCTGAGTGTCGGAAGGGTTGCTCAGATGTGCTGACGGAACATCGAAAAGGAAGGGGAACCCTAAATATAAACTCTGACATCAGCACGCAACAGGTCAACTTTTCATGCCAACTGTAGCTTGGACCGCCTGAAACGAGACGAATAAAGAAATCGGTCTTCGGGCATCATCAGAAATATTTAGTCCACTTTGGCAACGCAACACAACAGACTATCATAATCCGTCTAACCTGAAACTAATGATTCCTTCCATAAGAGAAACTTTCGTAATTGCCAAATGGACTCTAAACACTACATGAGCTCCTCAACGGCAAGTACTTCCGTGTCCGTCAAGCTTCTTGCAAGAAGAACACTTCATAGAGGTCTCCAATCGAACGTTGATACTCAGAAACTGGACCGCGCCGGCACTAGTGAGACATTGCCCTCGTTACAACCCCCATATCCTGAAGGTACCATCACATGAGGGTCGTCCTTAATCCTTACTAATGCTGCCGACATGCATCTCGTGTAGGATAATTAATATCACTTTTATGCTGGTTGCACTTTGATCAATAGATTAGCGGCGATCACAGCAGAAAATGACCTCGAAAAGCTCTTGCACGAGAAGATCGCTTCGAAAAAACAGCCAAAATCATCTTCTCATCACCAGATAAAACTCCGGATGATACACCAGCAGCAAAACCATAGGGACCTAATTCCCACTTCTATCAATCACCCGTCACGGTACCTTGCCTTCCATTCACGTCCACTCTCAAAATTCCGAAAACTAGTTGGGGGAATTCCCTCGCAATCCAAGGGTCGACTAGAACAAAACCGTCATTGATGCACGACAAACCCTAGCGCCCTATAACTTCAATAAGCTGAATAGGTCAGGGTTTGAGTTTGCACGTCACAATATCGAGAACAAGAGATGGCCAGTCTCATGAAGGTTCCACGGCCTAGTAAATGAGGCCCTCCATAACAGAGGAGTTAACTAACAGAAGAAGATAACGGAAGCACTACCTGGTCAACGACCGCAATCCTCGCTCCACGTCTTCCTTGGGAGGGGTGAAAGGCCGAGGCAGACGACGTTGCCTCCTTCGCGCCAGAGGTTGGGGCAACTCATGCTGCTGCTGGACCGACGAAGGAGGGACCGAACGACGCACGACGCTCACTGCGTGCACCTGCTGCTTGCAACGTCTCATCCTTACAACGTCACCCTCACCTAACGCAGACGAATCCTTACCCACGCTCAAAATGATCTTCTTAGGATCCAACTCCTCCTCCTTAAGAGACTTCTTCGCATCCGATCGATGACGCTGCTGTTGCGTCTTCTTACCCTTCGAATTCGCTCGATGCTCGTTCGAGGCTGCCACATCCGCAACTCCTGGCGAGTCGACCACAGGAAAATCAACTTCTCCCTCCCTCCCTTCCGACACCTCGCGGAGATGCATCTTTACATTGTCCTCCTCGCTCGAAAGCCTGAAAAGAAGGACGAAACATCGGGGTCACTGCAATAAAACTACACAGAAAAAACCCAAGCCGTTGTGGAATTCCATGTCCCATCACGTACAACACATTCACAACCCCTACTTCCAGACTCACAGAGAGACTCCACGTTAATTGGTCCCCGGAAACGAAACGAAACTCGTTTAGGACAAAGCCACGGTGGGACCCCGGTGGTCATGCTCCTAATCCACTCAAAACACTCCGCAGCACAATAACAACAGGGACACAAACAACACCCTTCGACACACAGGACACGTCCACCGAAGGCACCGGAAAAACACGTAGCCACGACAACTCCCACACCCTCCCATCTCATCCGGACGCACGGAGCAACCGACACATGGACAAACAAAACAATCAAACTCACACAACACGACGCACGAAACACGCACAAAGGCGCATTGCGGATCATGGCACTCCAGGGCTTCCCACACACATCACTCTCAACACCCAGCGCTCCATGCAAACTCTCGGCAAGAAACACCCACCAACAACACTCGGAGGACGGTGAAGAAAAAAACTTCTACCTTTCAGTTGTTACCAATGCACTGGGAGGCCCAAGCTTACGAACTGCAGACACGGACCTGCTTATTTCACGCTGCCACTCCATGAATTTCTCGCTCCTCACCACCGCACGACGTGTTCCCGTCCCCGTTCCTGTTGCCTGCATTTCTCCAACACACAACACCACACACACACGCACGCTTCCACATTCACAATCCGGCGGCACAGGAATAATCAACACCATTCCACACATACCCGAAACGAGAACCAACACACATTCCACCCATGGACATCCGCTACTCACAATCCCACAAACAGACCAAAACCAAACAAGCTTACGCAGGCCCAACAAAACATCCCACGCACATCCAACACGCACACTCACATCCCAACAACCCAACACGCTACAATACCCCGCGCCAGCCAATCGAATTCTGTCCTCCACGTCAATTCCCAGCAGCTCCCTCCGACCACAAGCGCTCAAAACACACACGCCCAACGCCACGCACATGACACGACACCACAAAACCTCAAACACACCCACCAGCGCCTAATTCAGCCTCACCGACCGCTGCCACGATTGCCCAAAGGCTCCTCCCATCCCCGCAAGGAGAATCCCCGCACCCAAAGAACCAAAGAAGCAAGGAAGAAGGCACTGCGAACGAACCAGCAAGTCCACCATCCATACATCCATACATCCCCATAACATACTTACCGCATCAACCGCAGTGGCGGCCATAGCCTGGCAATCCCCGTCGTCTGCTGCTGCGAGCCCGATGTGGAGGCCGAAGCGCAAGACTGGTCAAGAAGTGTGCCGCGCCCCCCGGCTCCCCCTGAAAGTCGGGGCATGAGAGCATCCCTGGTCCCCGTACACCCCTGCCAGGCAGCACCCACAAACGGAAGATTAAAAAAAAAATTAAAAAAAACCCACAGTCCAGCAAAGGAAAGGGAAAAAGAATAATAACGAAACGAAACGAAACAGAACAGAAATACAATACAACGACAGTGGCTCCAAGGAAGTGGAGAGAGAAGGAATGATGAAGCAGGCGAACTTACTTCCAACACAGACAGACACAGACAGGCAGACAGGCAGAGCGAGAGAGCGAGAGAGCGAGAGAGCCACTGAGACGAATATAAGAGAAAAGTGATTGCAAACAACAGCGGCAGGAATACCGACGACTGACTCGACTCCCTCCCAAGAGCAGAGAGGTGTAGCGAGATAACTGGGTGGGGAGCTTGAAGACGGCCTACGTTATTAATTATTAAGTTACGGTATGAGGCAACGTAGAAAGAGACTGGGCAGGTCCGGAGGGGAGGCGACCAGGAACCGTAAAGACGGACAAGCGTCAAAGATAAGGAAACGACGACGGGTGCCCAACTGTGATCATTCTTATTCTATGTTAAGAACAGCAGTCACAGTACCTTACTCTACCATGCCCTTCTTCCCGTAAACTGGCGGGGTCCGGAGACAAAACCGACTGACACGACCGCGGGTCCAGGCAACGTCCCAAGCAGACACATTGCGGTGCGCCTCCGTTGGACCCGGGATGGAGTGGGAGTGGAATCGGGCCAGCATTCAGGCGGTGTCCGTCACGTCTTGGGCTTCGCAGTGCTTGCTCATTGGCCTCCGCATTGACGCTGGATCTCAAAGGGGGAGGGGCGTCTGTAGCTTACGTCATGGGAGGGAGGCACGGTTTTGTCGATTTTATCGAGTTCAACCGAGTGTACCGTACGTGAGGTGCAGGTGCTGGAATTGAAATACCACGCCGGAATTTCAGAGGTTCATGCCACTGTGAACCAGTCGCAGGATGGCATGTGGCAAACTGACATGTGGCAAGGTGACATATGATGACGCTTTCCTGACAAAATGACTTTTAAGGGAGGAGGAGGCCCATGAACTGTCCCTTTTAACCCTGAAACGCCTCAATCCTTTTTCAAATTTTGGCACATTTTTGCTTATACAGAAATGCTTATATACAGATTTGTACATAAGTATCATGTATTGCAATTTCGTGAAATTGGTCATTAAGGAAGGTTGTCTCTTTCAGCATTCAAGTATTACACTGGATGAATGAGAAGTTGGTTGGACGAGACAGTGCTTGCAATGCCTCTGTTTATCATTCAAAATATGGACGATGGAGTGCTTTAGGGTTAAGCTAATAACTCCTTTAGGATGTTTGATGAAGTTAACCTCATTAGGATGTTTGATGCCAGAATTGGCCTACGGTTTACGATACAAAAAAAAATCTACGTACATGACCATGTGAGTGTGAATATTGATGAGATCTCTAACTAATTGATGTGGGGTATTAATTATTATTACAAATTTGATGCCCCCGCCTAGCTGCTTTTACTTGGAGGCAATTGATTCGGTTTAGTTTTTTTTCTTTTCAAACTAAAAAAACTTTGTGACTAGTGGGGATGGTGTGCAATCACATGGGGCCAACACATTCACTTGCATCCACCATTTAAAGTTAGTCAGGAATTATAGGTGGATAGGACTGGCAAGTTGTGCTTGTGTAGGGCGGATTGTATGTAGATTTTTTTTTTGTATTGTAGACCGTAGGCCAATTTTGGCATCGAACATCCTAAAAGGGTTAAGATAGTCTGATTTTAAGGCGACTTTTTTAGGAGCTGATTGCATTTGGGGGAAGCTAAACTCCATCCTTGATATAATTTTTAGTAGATTTTTGTAGGAAAAAAAAATGGATTTGGCATCTAATCCAAAAATTGTTTCATTGATTTTTGGACCTTCGTGGAATTAGTTTCAAGTTTTTGAAGTTGAAGTGCACTAGGGATTAAATGCGACCACCTCCTAAAATGTACATTGTTGGTACATTGTAGAAAGCAAAATGCACCTTTGTGTAGTGGTCACTTTCAGAGCACGGTTGCTTTCAAAGCACCCTATTTTTATCCTACCTACTTCATCAACTTCATCAATGGCAGTTTTAGATATTTTTAGGAACATGTTATTCATTTCTAGATCGAAGATACATCTAGAACCTGGTTAGTTTATGAACCTCCTATCTTAAGTTATATCAAATCTAACTGACATCAAGTACCCTGTGCAAGGGTCAAATTCGTCATTTGTGTAAAAATTTGCCACGTGTGTGATCTTATGATTGATGTGAGATAATGTTAATCCTTGGGAATCCAATTTGAACATTCAATTTGACACATCTTTGATGTATCAAATCCTCACTTACTGTATTCAGAATACCACTTTTGGAGAAGGTGTTGGTTTTGGAATAAAGTTAATGTACTCGTAATCAACACTAATAGTAACTGAGCAAATTTACTATTATAAAATATAAATTATTTACAGTAGTGTCTCATTAGAAAGAAAAAGAAAATTCCAACTCACTTTACAATGCATTATTTGGACATCGGATGAATAAGTTACGGAAATTCAAAGTATTGTTAATTGGTATACCAAAAATTGACACTAGGCTCTACTAAACTCTCATGTTTAAACTGTGTACTTTTTATATAATCAATGTTTAGACTTTATAGTTAAATTGTAGGTATTTCATTTTGGGCAATGACAATTATGAGTGCCCATACCTAAATCTTAACATTATTCATTTAAACAAGATTAAAAGGAAAGAAGATGAAAATTTTGCTTTAAATTCAACAAACAAATTTTCAATACTAGAATAATTGCTCATTAGGTTTTGAAATATTAGACTCATTCAATTGGACAGAGAATATAGAGTCAACAAGTAATTGTAAGGTGATTTGGTACATGTTAAACTAACAAAATTAGTTAAAAGTCTAACTAACTTCTATTGATACCAGTGGCTAATTATTGAAATAATTTTATTGTGTGTAAATTGTATAATAGTGTTTGACATTGGATTGTGTAAATATATTATAAATTAATTATTTTATAAAATATTTTCTTGATTATTTTTATATTAGAATGAGTAATTATAAATTTGAATGTGTGGTAGGATCTAAAGTCCATGCAATTGTATGTTTTTATATACATATACATATAATAGAATTATACATACATTAAAAAAAAATTATATTTATATATATATATATATTTATAAATATTTATAATATATTTGGGGGGGATTACAATCTTGCAATTATTAGGGATTTTTACTTTTAAAATATAGAAATAAATTCTTGAAAAATTAACTAGGATTTGTGTTTAAAATCTTTACTATATTCTAGTATTACTTTCAGAAAAAATATTTGGAACAATTTAAATCCTAAATACAACAAAGAACTAAAAAAATTGCAGGGATTAAAATCAGTTTCTTTTATTCACTTGACACTGAATTTTCACAACTTAAAATAGCTATAAGTTGGTAGAGACTAGAGAGAGTTTTATGAATGATTTTAAATGAACATTTAAGGATGAAGAATTGTAATTTTTCCTTCAATTTGTTTTAGACTTCCTTAAGAGTGTTTGAAGTGACTGATGGGAGAAGTTCTTCATTGGGTTGTTAAAGATTATTTTATTGAAGCAAATGCTTAATCCATAGATTACAAATGAAGCTTTGGTAGAGTATTTTGGCAACTTCAGTAGTTTTTTGCTCTATTAATACATTGAATTTCACTCATGATAATGGTCCTTTTTTTAATTTGAACGCAACTATTGAAATGAAGTTAATTAAATCTAGTTTCAACTCCAATTTGAAGATTTCAAAAATAAACTATTATATTGCAATTTGAACTTTAACTCTATTACCATAGTCTCTTGTTTTATTATCTTTACAGTATCATAGAAACTTATTTATACTATAATATTCTTTATTATAATGTACACCAATGGTTGAAAATATATAAGTTGCAAGTCAAAGCATTGCCAAATTCTTTTTGTACAATATTGAATATGTATGTCAATTCTTTTATAATTTCAAGGGTGTAAGAACTTAACTTCCAAAATATTGTAGGACCTAATTAAATTGCTTCAAAACATCTCATTAAAAAACAAACCCTCAAATCTTCATCTTTTTACTGAAGTAAATGACCTTGGTATCTTCATTAACATATTGATGTCCATTGGTAAATTTAGACTAAATATAAGCCAATTGAGGTGAAGTGTATGAGATTCAACTTTAAATTTTGAAGCGACACATATGACTAAAGCTTCATAAATTTGAATTCAAGTATGGTTTGTCGCCCTTTCTTTGTATCATATCATGTATGATGTAAATGGACTATGTCGCTTGTATCTCAAATTCTATCTAAGACAAATGAGAACGTTAGTTGTTTGATTGAGTCCATTTGAAGTTTAGCTGTTGCAAGCCTTATGAATTTCTTTTCTAATGCTGTAAGCTCAATTAGGTACCAAACTTTATATTGGAGTTGGAATATGTATTTTTTTTGGTATTGACATGTACAAGGTGCATTTGTGGAGTTTGAGGCAAAAATGCAGCACATTTAGGTGGAAGAGATACCAATGAAACCATGAAAATTTGAAACCATTTGACTACAACTCCATAATTTTGAAGGCACAAGTCTTTGGACGTCATTTTAAAGATTTAATGGTTTTGAAGGCATTACCATGTATTCTTGCATATATGATGCATTTGAACTCTACATTGCAGTTGGCTTTTATTGCTTCAAAGTTAGTTGTTTTTTTATTTATCTTAAATGTCCTTTCATCCACAATGCATGCAATTTTGAACCCTTGATCAAACCCATCTATTACTCTTTTGCATAGGCTAAAATGCTAAAATTTATGAACTCACAAATTATAAAATTATAAAATTATAAAATTTTAAAAATTTTAATTTTTTAATTAGCAAATTCACACTACCAAATTACAAACTAGAAATCAACAAATTTCATATTTCAAATTTTACAATTCATATATTTATGGCTTTTTAGGATTTAAGATTTCAAAATTTTAACATTTCAAAATTCCAAAAATATTCATTTGTCATCCTTGGTAGTGCAAGGTGCTAGAAAACCTTAGTAAAACAAAATGAGTTTTATAAATTCAATATTTTTACAAAATTTTAAGTTTAAAACATTAGTGATTAATAAATTCAATTTAAAATTTCTAAATGTATAATTTACATGCTTTATACTCCATATCTTTTGAAATTTCTTCATTTGAAAACTCCAAAACCTCCAATCAGTTGCCATTGGTACTCTAATTCTAAATTTTCCATAATGACACTTGTCCAAAGACATCATCTCCCAATGGCTTCTTGTCTCTGAACCAATAACTAGGCCTAACCTTCCTTTCTATTCATGCTCGTACTTCAGTTGTTGATACATAGGCTGAGGTTAATAATGGGCGTTGATGTCTTACCCCTTAAATGACATCAATTGATGTCGAAACTTGGATTTGAGAATCATTCTTAACATACAAGCATCATTAATTGAGCTTCCACCAGTGATCACCTAGTGATGAGCTTCCACCAGTGATCACCTAGTGATGAGCTTCCACCTTCCTCGTAGCAACATGCAACCTCGGAGCTACCACTCTTCATAAACTCTAACAACTTTTCAATGCAAATATGGTAGAGTACCTACTTCGGACACTCTGACAACTTTTCAATGCAAATATGGTAGAAGTACCTACTTCGGACAACCTCCTCCTCCCTGTGATGACTTTACAAGGTGACCTATTGTAGACAACACTTGGATATGCACTATTCATTGAAAAAGATTCTCTTGTTTGTACCTTCCTGTCCATTCATCTCTCTTCCCTCTTTGCTTTGAGAGAAGTGCCAAAGCTGATTGTAATAATAGGTGAGTCTATGAGACTAGAATTGGTCCATATGAAAAAAAAAACCCATTCATAATGAGTAAAAATATTCATTCTTTGGAAGAAGAAGAAAATCATTTATTTTTTAAAATCTTTTTGCATTCTTCCTCGTCCTTACGGTGTTTGCATACATTGAGCTCAATTTCTCAACGAATTTCCCATACCCTACAACTTGAAATACTTCTTTAGTTATCATAAATAGGTACTTTCTACCTCTCACTACCCGTTCAGAAGTTGTGATTTCAAAACATAAAAAAAAACAAGGAACTCCACAGATGCATCTGTTGGAGACCAAAGAGATGCTCTCCTCAAGATTCCCAATCAGAAAACCAAGTTGGGTCTGACGTTTCAAAGTAGAAAGTTTATGGAATAGTAGATGACCTCAAGCCAAAAATGATGTAAAGCCAATCAGCAAATACCAACAGGACAACCCAACAACAACAACAACAACAACAGAGAAACCAGCGACACTGGGAACAAAAGGAAAAAATTCCAGATGCGGCAGACTGCTACTCCCAATCCACTCATTACTGATCCCGGGCAGAAAGGGCCGCACTCACAAACTCAACCGGCTCTGGCTCCACAAGCGGCGACGCTGGACCCGCGGTTGTGTCAGTCCCGTTTGTCTGAGAGAAACCCGTCCACTTTTTTTTCGGGTAAGTTCGACTGGCGATCTGTCCATGGAACTGTTGTTGTTATTACTTTCGAATGATCGCGGTTGGACCCTGCCGTGAGTGAGTCCAGCTTCTTCTTCTTCTTCTTCTTCTCTTTTTCCTTTCGCTTTTTTTTTCCCCCTGGTCTCTTTCCACAGTGGCTGGGCTTCCCGTTCCTCACGGCTCATACCATAAAACTTTTTTCCATAACGTAGGCATTCTTATTATTATTATTCTTATTTTTTATTTTTATAACAGGCCCTGCAAGTCTCCAGCCTATTCGCACTCTCCCCGCCAGACCAGGCCAGTGAGTCAGTCGTCGGTGTTGCTGCTTGCTGCTGCTGCTGCTGCTGCTGTTGTTGCAATCACTTTTTCTTTTTTATATTCGTCTCATCAGTTGCTCGTTCTCTCGCTCTTTCTGTGCCTGTCTGTCTGTGTCCGTGTCTGTCTGTGTTGGAAGTAAGTTCGCCTGCTTCATCATTCCTTCTCTCTCCCACTTCATTGGAGCCACTGTCGTTGTATTTCTGTTTCGTTTCGTTTCGTTTCGTTTCGTTGTTATTCTTTTTTCCTTTCCTTTGCTGGACTGTGGGGTGTTTTTTTTATCTTGCGTTTGTGGGTGCTGCCTGGCAGGGGTGTACGGGGACCAGGGATGCTCTCATGCCCCGACTTCCAGGGGGAGCCGGGGGGCGCGGCACGCTTCTTGACCAGTCTTGCGCTTCGGCCTCCACATCGGGCTCGCAGCAGCAGACGACGGGGATTGCCAGGCTATGGCCGCCACTGCGGTTGATGCGGTAAGTATGTTATGGGGATGTATGGATGTATGGATGGTGGACTTGCTGGTTCGTTCGCAGTGCCTTCTTCCTTGCTTCTTTGGTTCTTTGGGTGCGGGGATTCTCCTTGCGGGGATGGGAGGAGCCTTTGGGCAATCGTGGCAGCGGTCGGTGAGGCTGAATTAGGCGCTGGTGGGTGTGTTTGAGGTTTTGTGGTGTCGTGTCATGTGCGTGGCGTTGGGCGTGTGTGTTTTGAGCGCTTGTGGTCGGAGGGAGCTGCTGGGAATTGACGTGGAGGACAGAATTCGATTGGCTGGCGCGGGGTATTGTAGCGTGTTGGGTTGTTGGGATGTGAGTGTGCGTGTTGGATGTGCGTGGGATGTTTTGTTGGGCCTGCGTAAGCTTGTTTGGTTTTGGTCTGTTTGTGGGATTGTGAGTAGCGGATGTCCATGGGTGGAATGTGTGTTGGTTCTCGTTTCGGGTATGTGTGGAATGGTGTTGATTATTCCTGTGCCGCCGGATTGTGAATGTGGAAGCGTGCGTGTGTGTGTGGTGTTGTGTGTTGGAGAAATGCAGGCAACAGGAACGGGGACGGGAACACGTCGTGCGGTGGTGAGGAGCGAGAAATTCATGGAGTGGCAGCGTGAAATAAGCAGGTCCGTGTCTGCAGTTCGTAAGCTTGGGCCTCCCAGTGCATTGGTAACAACTGAAAGGTAGAAGTTTTTTTCTTCACCGTCCTCCGAGTGTTGTTGGTGGGTGTTTCTTGCCGAGAGTTTGCATGGAGCGCTGGGTGTTGAGAGTGATGTGTGTGGGAAGCCCTGGAGTGCCATGATCCGCAATGCGCCTTTGTGCGTGTTTCGTGCGTCGTGTTGTGTGAGTTTGATTGTTTTGTTTGTCCATGTGTCGGTTGCTCCGTGCGTCCGGATGAGATGGGAGGGTGTGGGAGTTGTCGTGGCTACGTGTTTTTCCGGTGCCTTCGGTGGACGTGTCCTGTGTGTCGAAGGGTGTTGTTTGTGTCCCTGTTGTTATTGTGCTGCGGAGTGTTTTGAGTGGATTAGGAGCATGACCACCGGGGTCCCACCGTGGCTTTGTCCTAAACGAGTTTCGTTTCGTTTCCGGGGACCAATTAACGTGGAGTCTCTCTGTGAGTCTGGAAGTAGGGGTTGTGAATGTGTTGTACGTGATGGGACATGGAATTCCACAACGGCTTGGGTTTTTTCTGTGTAGTTTTATTGCAGTGACCCCGATGTTTCGTCCTTCTTTTCAGGCTTTCGAGCGAGGAGGACAATGTAAAGATGCATCTCCGCGAGGTGTCGGAAGGGAGGGAGGGAGAAGTTGATTTTCCTGTGGTCGACTCGCCAGGAGTTGCGGATGTGGCAGCCTCGAACGAGCATCGAGCGAATTCGAAGGGTAAGAAGACGCAACAGCAGCGTCATCGATCGGATGCGAAGAAGTCTCTTAAGGAGGAGGAGTTGGATCCTAAGAAGATCATTTTGAGCGTGGGTAAGGATTCGTCTGCGTTAGGTGAGGGTGACGTTGTAAGGATGAGACGTTGCAAGCAGCAGGTGCACGCAGTGAGCGTCGTGCGTCGTTCGGTCCCTCCTTCGTCGGTCCAGCAGCAGCATGAGTTGCCCCAACCTCTGGCGCGAAGGAGGCAACGTCGTCTGCCTCGGCCTTTCACCCCTCCCAAGGAAGACGTGGAGCGAGGATTGCGGTCGTTGACCAGGTATTGTTACCCAGCATTCGTTTGTTGTTCGTTTGGCCATCCTCGTTGAGGTTATTTAGATTCGCAGTATGCGGGTGTGAACTTATATACATTTTGGGGGCTCGGAGTTTATTTGGAATATAGCACACGGTTCTGTGACTATGCATATAGCATAGCCCTTCACTGTGTTAAAGAAATGCTCGTGGTCTGGGGCGCTCGAAGCACTTCTTTGTTTTGTGGAGGACCCTCGTGGCAATACCGTGTGACCTTCTTGAGACTGGCCATTTCTTTTCGTGGATAGAGAGGTGACGTGCAAGCCGATATTCTTATCGATTGAGCTTTTCTGAGTTATTGGGCTTTAGGGTTTGGCTTTCGACTGGATCGGTCTACGAAGGGTACTGTCTTGAGGGTCTTGCTCAAGACGAGTCTTGGATATGCAGAAAAGTGGGTGCAGTGGGTCAATATCTTGATACTTATGTCGCGGTCCAGTTTCTATGAGAATCAGCGTTAGATCGGAGACTTCTATTAAGTATTTGTATGCTCGACATTTTGTGGACGGGGAAGTTCTACACGATGAGGACTTGTGGGCATATAAGTTGTGGAGGTGCGTGAGGCACTCCAAATAGTATGACTCATGGAAGGACGTCATCAGCTTCGGGTCTCGAATCAGACGGATAAGTGTGTTGTGGTGCGTCCATGAGGATTTCTAAGGTGCCAGTAGACCGAAGTTTGTTGTCTCCTCTCAATCCAAGCTACAGTTGGCATGAAAAGTTGACCTGTTGCGTGCTGATGTCAGAGTTTATATTTTAGGGTTCCCCGTTCTTTTCGATGTTCCGTCAGCACATCTGAGCAACCCTTCCGACACTCAGACTGTGGCAAGAGCTACACTATCAGCACCCTAAGCAGTTCGAATTTGTGATGAGTGTATCAAATAAATGGGAGAATGGGTGCAGGAATCGTGGTAGTGAGGCTGTCCCTGCTGCGACGAGAGCAGTACCAACGAACAGCAGCAAAGGAGCCACGAAGCGGTCCAAACGAGTGGCTCAGCGTTTGGCCAACGAAGAGCCGGCTCCACCGCCATTGAAGCTCCCGAAACTGCACCTCGTTCTGACCCGGAAAGAGATCCAGGAGGACTGGTTGAATATCACAGGTCACAAGTACACCGGCAAACCTCGGAAGTCCACACTTGTGAGCCGGGTACGTTTTGGGATCTCCGGTAATGAGTAGTTTTCTTGTCCGTGGACTTGTATGAAGAATGTGTGGATCGTTTCTTGTGGATGTGCCCGGGTTTGAACTTCGTTTGTTGTAATCGACGTGCGCAAGAAGGCAGTTCTGAGGAGCATTTGTGTGCCTATCTTGCAGGGTCTGGGTTTGTGTACAGCTTTGACATGCCCGTCTTCGATTCGCTATCTGAATGAACCCCAATGTAGGTTTTCTTGAACTCCCTTCGTGGTTTGGGGTTTCGAGTTTGTGTGAGGTGCAGTGGATGCGTTGATTTCTGGGAGCGCCGTGGTCTTGTTTTGCACCTGCTGGTTTTTTGGCCCCCTTTTTCTGTGTTTCTTGAATTGTGTGTTGTGTGTTGTGAAGCGTGTTTTTGAGTTGAGTTGAATTTTGCAGGACAATGTGCACCTGAGTTTTCCTTTCTTGAGAACCTTCCGACGATGAACGTTTCGACCGAGCCAGCCAGCGAGCCAGCGAGCGAGCGCTGATTGCAGGCGCCGTGAACGCGTCTAAGGGTTTGTCGAGCTCGAACGGGGTGAAGAGCTCCAACCTACTTCGGGATCTGATAGGATAGCAGATTCGTGATGGCTTGATTCTTTTGGCTAGCACATTGTTAGAGCCTCCAGTATTGCGAGCGGGATGATTTTGTACCATAGTATTGAATAATAGTGGTTTCTGAGTCCAGTAGGTTGGAGCCTGGTCTCCCACGAAGTAGGCCTGTTTTCCATGTTGCTAGCTTTCGCTGGAGTGCCTCTGGTGGTCATATTTTCCGAAAGGACTGCAGCTGCCTCGATACGTTTCCTCCCTCGTTTTCTTTTCCGTCGTTGCTGACGTGCGAGAAGAGAGAAGTGGTGGCAGAAGGTGGCCCAATGTGGCGATTCCGTGTCTGTGTATCTATATTACGGTTCAGGTTGCTGTCAGCTTTGATCTTTTGGGTCTGAGCTCGTGGCATGACAGCATGGTGCATGAGGAAGGCTCATCATCTGAATGTTGAGCAATTTGAAGGAGTTCTTTGTCAAAAAACATTTTTATTACATGGAACTGCCGACATCTGGCATTGTTTAAGGAAGACATGTTCATGACTCGTGGGAGCTTTGTTTAAGCAGGTTGGTAGCAGGAGTTTTCTTGTGAATGTTAGAAAGAAAATTTGAATCAAAAAGAGAATAGAGTAGTTTCTAGTTTCTGTTTTTGTGAGGAATGGAAAAGATTGATAGAATCCATTTTCATTATGTGTCATGCTGTTTTTTAAGTCAAAATTATTGAGCAGATTGTGAGGTTGGATTTGCATTCGTCCTGGTGCAGTTCTCCCAGTATTTTATGGAAATCGATGATCCTGACGTCAAGTTCGGATTAACTTCTAGTCGACTGTACGTTTTGAGTACTGAGGTTTTTCATTCTCGACGGTGTGCAATAATTAAGTACTGTATTGTACAGTGGTGCATGCAGAACGTCATCTTAATTTAGTCCGACGTCAATGCTAATCTCCCAGTACTGTATCTGCTGACTTCTGCTCCCTCTTAACGGAATTTGGGAAAAATATTAGAGCATCTCCACTGGGGCACGCCACACAGCCTCTTCAAATGGTTTGGTGTGCCCGGGGAGTTTGTAGTGACCCACCAGTTGCAACCTGTTGTAACCTGTGTCAATATTCAATGGAGGCCACTTCAAAAATCCATGGTGGCACTTTATCTTGCAGTGTCTCACATGGTTGACATGCTATGTGCTATTGACAAGATTAGTAAAATTTTGCCTCGAATTTCTCATTTTGAAGAATTGTGATCAGTTGCAATTCTCTGGACGTGCTGAATTCTAGCTAATAATTAACTCTGCCCCTCGTAATCCGGAATTTGTTGACATAATGTTGAACTTCGACTATTGCTCCTAGGGTAACAATAACATGCCGGGCCCTTCCTCCGACTTGATACAATCTTTAAACCACTTGGCGCGTTGATTGTGACGCGCATTGCTGGGGATGCTCTTAGATCAAGATGTTAACAAATTGTAGTGGAAGTACATGCAATTAAGTTTGAGTTTTTTCAGAATGTACAAAAAAATACAAAGTTGAGGTCACAAGATTTATTGCTTGAACTGAAGCTACTATGAATTTTAGAGTTTTGGAAGCCCAAAGTTGGTTTGGATCCATTTCCAATATATAGAATCTTCCAAGTCTGATAATTCAAGAACTATTCTCCCACTCACTACTTCCTACTTTCTTGCTCGCTACATTGGGAAATGTGTCATGCACTTACTAGTCCCAACTTTGAAAAGGTGAAAAAAAACATTCCAAGCTTCAAGCGTCAATTGGAAATAACTACACCTTATACATTGGGTATGGGTTTGTGGTTGGGAATAGGTGGTCCTACCTTACTATTGAGACTACCTTTAATAAGATAACCTTGAGATACGAAATGCTTTAGCTCTCATTGGTTTTCTCAAAGAACTCTTCATCTCCCATTAGTTTACTTTTGAAAACTTGCGTTGAGTTTGAAAAAGATTTGTCATAATTGGATCATTGGATAGGCTCTAAAGAACTTTTATCTAATAGTCTTGAAACAAAATGTGTTGCTAAAGGATGCTCCTACCTAGTTTTGTATTATAATAACATGGTATTGAAAGGGTTGGTGTTGAATTGAAAAGTGAGGATTTTATGAATTCAATGAACAAAATAATGCAATTTTTATGCATGTTAAAAGTTTCATATATTACTTTTCAATCTTGAAGGATGCTTTGGAATTATCATTGCAAATGTATAGGAAATTACTATAACCACATTAGTCTCCAAATGGATAAGCAATGGTTCTTTTCTAAAGACAACAATTAAAAGCTATAAGATTTTGTTGTGACCACTTATATTGTTGTTGTTTTTTTACCAAAAATTATGAATTTGATCATCAGTCTACAATTAGTCAAACTAGTTTAATATTTTTTACTTGCTTTTTTACTTTCGTTTCCTTTAATTTAAACTTATCCTTTTATTTTTGAAGCCATTTTGTTTAACCAACAATGGAAAGTACTTGTTTATTCTTGTACCTTAGGTAAACTTTTCAATACTTCTACAAGTATTACCAATACATAGAAGCCAATATTATAAGCATATATCCCTTTGTAATATATCAATCTTATCATTGTTCTTTCTATAGATTCAACAAACCTCTTTGTAATTCATTATGGATATCTTGTTTATGTATCCCTTTAGTTTTTTAAATTAATGCTTAAGGCTCATTGGTTCATCTTGCATTTGTAAACCATTGACATTACAATGCATCATTGTTTTGCACAATAATGCCTATAAATTTTATTTTATTGACATTCAAAATGCTATGTTGCAATCAATAGATTAGGTTGAATATTTTTTGGAGAATCCTTCTAAAAAATTATTGTATAAATGTTCATAGTCATTTGAACAAAAGAAAAGTAAAGCTGGTCCCAGCCTCCCAAGATTGAATTTTGAGAATCTTCTAAATTTTGAGAATCATTTTAATACAAGCATGTTTTCCTTCCAAAGATGACAAAACTAGATTTCAACTCCCCCTAAAAATCCAATTTTGTTTAGCACTTTCTATAGTAAATTAACCTAATAAAAATAAAAATGTTTTATGGATAACTTTCATGGTAAATATAGAAACAAATACAATAATGCACCTATTTATTTTGAAATCTGATCATTTTTTGATGATTGCCGTATCCTACCAAGGTTGAGAATCTTTTGATTGTAGGGTCAAGTCACGTCAATTAAAAAAGAATTTGTTATATTGATCCTAGTCCCGTAACCAAGATACTTTGTCTAAAATGATAAAATTTTCAGACAAATGGGTGCATTCTTCATTTCTGCCATACTCTTGAAAGTCATGTTGACCACTTTGAGGCCTCATCGTGCTTCCAAAGTTTGCAGCCGGGAGCAGTTTTCTGGTCAATAGATGACTGCTCCCCACCGGGAGTACCGGTAATCATTGGTAACCGGGACTCCCGGTAATAATCGGGGGAGAACCAGTCTCAGGTCCCGAGATGGGGAAGTTCGTAAATTCGACGGTGATCACGGGCCGGGTGTAGCGGGTCATGAACCGCCCGCCCCGCCCCGTCGTCTCCACCTTTGCTGCTGTTGCTGGTGTTGTTGCTGCTGCTACAGCTCCTCCTTCTCGAGAGAGAGACAGAGGAGATCATGTTTCGTTGCAACAATAAGTTATGAGTCATGGCGTCGTGCTAGTTTACGCCATCTCTGATCACCATTACTGTCACCGTCGCAGACGGCTTTGCCGTGATGGAGCTAGTAGTTTAGGATTCGGAAGCGCTCCGTGTCTGGAGCACTTTTTGTTGTTTGTTCGAGGGGAGGGGTGGAATTGGCGGAAGAGATCAGATTCGGAAGCTGGAGGCTCGCACAGAGCGGTAAGAGGCCGGGATCGCAAGACATTGGAGGCATTATTATTGAGTTGGAGTCGTTTTTGTGTATGATTGTTGTGCGGATTGATTGAGTGAGGATTAGGTTTGGTGATGTGGAAGAAACTGGTTGAGAGCCGAAGCGGTGGAGTCTGGTGCTAATATTCTCGTTTCTATATTTATCCACCTTTCGATTGCGTCCTCGTATCTCGGCAGATGCTTTGACTGCTTGTTTGGACGACACGACTCAATCTCTGACTTTTGCGGAGGCGACTAATGGACAGTGATGTGTGCGCTTTGGTCGATCCATTAGGTTCTGTGAGAATCTTGTTTTGTGACTTCGTTTCGGTATATTGTACTTGCACAGTGAGGTGTGTCACAGTGACAAGTTCGCAGCTCTAATGGCTCTTCTTACCTCATCTTCAGTTGAGAATTTGCGGCTAGCGGAGTCGACGGAAGGAAGCTGTGGAATTCCAGTTCGCAAGCATCAACTTTTTGTGAATGAGAACTAAGCATGGATACGCAGAGATCGCACAGAAGTAGGCCATTGTATAGTGAGCGGTGGACGAAGAGACCGGGTTATTAGATTTTGTCTGAATGGAGGGAAGACCTATTTTTGAAGAGGATTTGACTAGGGCGGGCCTTTTTGAGGGTGTTGGAAAATTTTAGCATCTAGCCGACGGATCCAGCAATTTTGGGACGGAAGTTCTTTGGAGGTAAGTAGCGCAGGCTACAATCATGAGATAGAGGTGCAGGCGAAGCCGCGACGGCAGGGCAGTATGAGAGCGTTTACAGGGTGGGGAGCGCCCTTGATACTGCTATTGCTGCTGTCCTGTTCGAGGCCATTGAGCTCCAATAACGCCTCATTATGGCAGACGATTGCTGTAGACCCTGGCCCGGCTATGCATGGGTTTCGTACCATAGGAGACGCAGGAAGTCGTGGGCGGGAGTTCCATACTTGCTCCTCCGGTCTGTCGTTAGATTGTGCAGCAGAGCTGGGTAGGTCTACCCCGGAAGAGGAATATAACACTCCTGCAGGATCTGGTCCTATGAGAGCTTTAGGAGAAGTAAATGACGAGTATATTGTCAGATTCAAGGAGTACCGACACGCCTCAGAGTTTAAACAAGCTCTGATGGAGAAGCTTGAGGGTAATGGCAGGGTTTGGCAATGGCTCGAGCGCAACAATCCGGCATCGGCTTTCCCCACAGATTTTGCATTGTTGAGGATAGAGAGGACGCAATATGAAGATATGCTAGAAGATCTCAGAAAATTGGATTTTGTGAAGGATGTCTCACCACAGATGCGCTTCACTCGATCCTTGACAACTGAGAAGAGTGACGATGAGTACAGCCGCACGACAGGCGACGAAGGCCCAGACGGAAAGGATGAAGAGTTTGAACTGAATAATGAGGAGGGAATGCCCGAAGGTAAGCCTCCGGGCCGCCTGCGTACGAAACTCTCGTTTGAAAGTGACTTTAAGGACACCACGACTCCTCTTTACCCCAATATATCGCTTAACCACGACCGCAAGCTTCTTTTGCAGGTAATGCCGTTGCAATTTTTATTTGAGAGTTGTTTTGTGTGTTTCGGTGGAGTTCGGGAGCTCTGCCTAATGCTATGAATCTCTTGCTTGCGACAGAACAAAGTGATTCATGGTTATAATTCTGTTAAACCATGTGGTAGTTTGGGTATTGTATGCTTTGTTTGCTCTTTTTGAGACCTATTATTTAGTGAAATTCAACCTTTTTGTCAGTATGTTCTGCCATCCACTATGCTTATGCTGTTCATGGTTTCCTGGTAATATCCACTTTATCTTGAATTGGTTCTCCTTCGAATTGTAGTTCATATGTCGAACAGGCTTCAAATATTGATTCCTTGCATTCTGAAACGCTGCTTTTATTCTCCTAGTGGCATGGTAATATGAAACTGATCATCAAGAGCTTTCATTATATACAAAAACATAGACTTTCAGTTTCCTGGCATAGAGTCCTCAATTTTTTAATGATTTCTGTCGAAGGCTTTCCACTTCTCAGTGCCAATTAGTTCCATGAACACAACCAGGTTTACACTAATATCAGGGTTTTAAGGTGAGTCCTGTGACAATGACCACTGGTGCTATTGTTAGCCTATCAATTTAATCAATCAGGAAGCTAGTTGCTCACATGTTAGTGTTTGTTGAAACAGCGGTCTCAAATCACATCCATGTTCGAAGCT
Organism: Antitrichia curtipendula; assembly: GCA_951230915.1. Classification (NCBI taxonomy): domain Eukaryota; kingdom Viridiplantae; phylum Streptophyta; class Bryopsida; order Hypnales; family Leucodontaceae; genus Antitrichia; species Antitrichia curtipendula. The sequence goes on along the minus strand of OX579638.1, from coordinate 25,259,904 downwards.
GAGAAGCTTTGGGCGAAAGGGTTTACTGGTGCAAACGTTAAGATGGCAGTCTTTGACACAGGTGTTCGTGCTGACCATCCTCACTTCCGCAATATTAAGGTAGATCCAGTGCACACGATGTCCTGTTTCTTTATTATGTTGTGTGTTGTCTTAGGCTGGATCGCCTTGGTTTTTGTTGAGTTCAGTGCTTCTTCATATTGAATAGAAAAGTTAAATTCTTGTTAATCAGCTGTATTTCATGCCCTTAGTTGATGTACATGACCTTGATGATTCAGGCTTTGAGTTTATGGTAGTCCGTGTGAGTACATTTGAACTGGTTGTGCTCTACTGCTTTATTCACATAAGTATGGTGATAGGACTGATGCTGGTTCTGGTTGGCGTGTGATTGCAGGAGAGAACGAATTGGACTAACGAAGACACTTTGAATGACAATCTGGGCCATGGCACCTTTGTTGCTGGGGTTATTTCCAGCCAAGATCCTCAGTGCCTGGGGTTTGCTCCAGATGCTGAAATCTATGCCTTTCGCGTCTTTACTGATGCTCAGGTTATTCTATCAAATCAATGGTTTGATTTCATTTATTATGCTGCGCACTGTTAATCTGATAATGGACACTGAAAAGAAGCAATCAGGAGCAGGATTTTGGCTCCAGTCGAGTATGCACATGCAAATCTGTTTTGCGTATCTAGGTAGTGCTTTAGCATGAAAGGTATATTTCCTGCATGAATATTAACTTTGTTAGTGGGGTACAGGTATCCTACACCTCGTGGTTCTTGGATGCATTCAACTATGCCATTGCTTCTAAGATCAATGTCCTCAACCTAAGCATCGGGGGACCTGATTACCTGGATGTGCCTTTTGTCGAAAAGGTACTGCACTTCTTCCGTTCATCAAGCAACATGTGGGAGTTATGTTATATACAGTACTTTGGATGTGACAATATAGTCTAGATGTTATTATTTTATCCGTTTTTCGTATTTCGTAGCTACAGGATTTGCATGAAAAGTTTGAAATAAATATGAAATAAGTCGATTTTTTTTCTCATATTTTTAAATTAATGGAATATTGTGTGTTTTCTGAAAGCTGACATGGAATGTTCTTACCCTATTCTTATTCAGTATCACAAAGCGGACTGAGAATTTTTTTTGGACAACCTGTCGCAGGTATGGGAAATGACTGCAAACAATATCATCATGGTATCAGCTATAGGCAATGATGGACCTCTCTACGGCACACTAAATAATCCAGCCGATCAGAGCGACGTGATTGGGGTTGGAGGCATTGATTACAGCGATCATATTGCCTCCTTTTCATCACGAGGCATGAGCACTTGGGAAATTCCTCACGGGTTAGTTCTTTTTCTATTCATGATGATTATGCGACACGTATCTTCTCATACTGGAGGAAATGCAAATTGCATCTGCTTTGTATAAAACTTGAAGTGGAAGAGTAAACAGTGTGAATACCCTCATTAATGTGAAAGATGCAGGTTAAGCTGCTAGATAGGTGATTTTCTCAGGTCTTCTAAAATTATTTTAGATGCCTTCATAACCATTGTACAGTTACCTTTTTACCTTTCCAAGTATTCGCAATCCGGATGAATTAGTTCATTTAAGATTGACAAGCTTCGAAATCTCATATGTTCGTGGTGGGCAGATATGGTCGTGTAAAACCCGACGTTGTAGCTTATGGACGAGAGGTGATAGGGTCTAAGATAAGCACTGGGTGCAAGAGCTTGTCTGGAACGAGTGTGGCCAGTCCAGTTGTGGCTGGGGCGGTTTGTTTGCTTGCCAGTGTAGTTCCACAAAAGGATCGATGGAAGCTGCTCAATCCCGCTAGTATGAAACAAGCTCTGGTTGAGGGAGCTTCGCGCCTGTCTGGGCCTAATATGTTTGAGCAAGGAGCTGGTCGACTCAACCTGTAAGATGCCTTCCAAAACTTTTCTCTATTGAATACCTTGGTTTGTTGGCTGATGTAAGGGTCAGGATTTGAAGTCAAGAAAAACTATTTGGTAATAGGAAATAGGTTGTTTAGCCTGCGATGTACTCTAATTACTATTTTTAATGTCCATTTAATTACTTGTCTTTCGGTCACGCCATGTGTACTCTGGGATGTATTATTTTGAGAACTATTGACTAGTCGAACATGGTATAGTTTTCATAGCTCACAGAGCTTTCAGTATGCGTTATTTTCTTAAGTGTTTTTAATTTGTTGACACAATTGCCACCAGAATGAAATTTTCGCACATTATCTGGCAGATAAGTGAAAGTTGCTCATCTAAGCACACTACAGTGAGTGTCCTATTCAGAGTAGTCTTGTTGCTAATGAACTTGATTAATTGTATCCTTAGTAAATTTCGATTTAAATGGAAGTATAGATTTCTTTATTTAGTAAATTTGCATCTGAAATTGTTTTCTAGTGAACTGTATGAGGTGAGTTTTACTAGTAGTTGCCGCTCATTGCATTGGCCAACTTGTCATTTCGCACGCATTGTGATTGACTCTATATTTATGGACTTGCTTAGAAGCTTTAATTTGACATCTTCTCATGATATATTTCAGGTTAAAATCGTATGAAATATTGGCAACCTACCAACCCCGTGTGAGCATCATGCCCAGTACCTTAGATCTGACTGATAGTCCTTATGCATGGCCTTTTTGGCGGCAGCCTCTCTATGCTGGGGCTATGCCTGTCATTTTTAATGCAACGATACTGAATGGAATGGGCGTCGTGGGTTACATAGACAATGCACCCACATGGGTACCTTCTGGAGATTCAGGCAGGTTGCTGGACATACGATACACATATTCTGATGTGATCTGGCCATGGACAGGGTTTCTGGGATTATACCTTAGAATTAAACCCGAAGGGAACAGGTATCAGGGAACACTAGAAGGCAAAATCACGTTTAGGGTAGTTTCTCCTCCTGCGAAGGGGGAGAGTAGTCCACGTAGATGGGATTGTGAGTTGCCACTGAAATTAGCAGTCATTCCTACACCTCCTCGGGAGAAGCGGATCTTGTGGGATCAGTTTCACAGTGTACGGTATCCACCTGGTTATATCCCTCGTGACTCTTTAGATGTAAGGAACGATATATTGGATTGGCATGGGGACCATTTGCATACCAACTTTCATGGGATGTTTGATGTTCTTCGTGACGCGGGTTACTATGTTGAAACCCTTGGTTCCCCATTAACATGCTTTGATGCCACTCAGTATGGAACACTGCTCATGGTGGACTTGGAAGATGAATACTACAAGGAGGAAATCAAGAAATTACAAGAGGACGTTGAAACTAAAGGTCTTGGACTGATTGTTTTTGCGGATTGGTATCATGTCGAGACAATGGTGAAAATGAAGTTCTTTGATGATAATACTCGGAGTTGGTGGACTCCTGCTACTGGTGGTGCTAATATTCCAGCTCTGAATGACTTGCTTGCTCCCTTTGGTATTGCATTTGGGGACACAATACTTAATGGTGCTTTTTCTCTTGGGGGAGAAAGAGCACATTATGCCTCAGGCACTGACCTCCTACGTTTTCCGATTGGAGGCTTTGTACACCGCTTTCTTTTCCAGGATAGCTCGGGAGGTCACTCTGGCATTATTTCATCACGCAGTTCTGTGCGAGCTCAGGTCCTTCCTTTCACAATTCATCTTATCCTGTGAATATTGTCATGATGATTATGCTTCTTGTTTTGTGGAAAACAATAGTCTGCGGCAATAATTGGGGTTTTCGCTGTGTCGTAGTTTTTTAAGAATATATCCCCTCATTTCATAAAATACCGGTTTGCACCGACTTAACTGGAAGTTGCGTGAAAATTAAAAATGTATTTTATGCTTCTTTTCGCCTTACGTGTGAAGTGTTTTCTTTCATTTTTTGTTTTATCATTGAGGTATGAAAACAAGCAACCTAAGTTGTTCGTCTGCATGTTTTGCAAAATGAGCTCATTCATGCTCTTTTCCTCTCTCACCTTCTTTACTCGCTTGTTCTGATGAAGAATATGTAAATGATGAAATCAGGTAGAATCTCCTATTTTGGGAGCAGTAGAGGCAGGAAAAGGACGCATTGCTGTCTATGGAGACTCCAATTGTTTGGACAGCAGCCACATGGTGAGCAACTGCTACTGGTTGCTGAAGAAGCTATTAGATTTTACAAGTTCTAATATCGAAGATCCTGTCATTTTCCCTGCAACAAATGAGTTGGTGGGCTCTCCCCTTGGCAGTGCGGACTCACCCTTACCTCTGCGGCGGGATGACGTTAATTTTAGTGCGTATTCTCTCGTTTTGCAACATCCTCTAAGATGCGGCTTAGATTCTCCAGTTGCAGTGCAGGGTTCTAAAGGCTACATTTCTGAGTACAGTACTAGTACAAGTGGACATAGAAACATCTTGCAACCAAACCCCATTATTGGGGGTCATGTGCAATCTGGCATATCCAAGAATGCTTCGTTGGATACTGTATTTCAGCTGAAAGGAAATTCTACAGTTGATTCAATTAGGCCAGATACGTCTTCTAATGTGTCAACTTCTAGGTCAGATAGTGAGATAGATAGTATTTCAGAGTTTATATTTCCAACACAGGCTTTATTGGTACCAAATGAAGCAGTCCTTGAGGTAAGGACTGCGGACACTACAAATGGTAGAGTCAAGAATAATTCTCAATTGCCGCTCGGATGGTGGACCCGAGATGAGGTCAGTACCTTTGATACCTCTCGTCTCCTTCCTTTCTGACGTATTATATGATCTTGCCCTGTGCATGGTTGCATTTCCTTTATAAGCAAATCATTTAGAAATGAGAAACATGGTCTGGATAAAGTGCTCAAGATCCTCGTCCTCAATCCTCTTTTGTCCTAGACCCTCTGTTTTTATAGTGCCCCCAAAATGTCATTCTATAACTTGCGAACTGCTAGATATATCCAGCCTTTACTTCCTGTCCAGCTAGCCCGGTGTTCAAGGAGTTGATTGAAGTAATCGGTTGTGTGCAGCTGGATATCACGACTCAAACAGCTGTTCAATGGCTGGCCCCAATTCTTCTATGTATAACAGGTATCACTGCGAATCAGTTCTGTTTGGAAATGTCTAGTACAACAGCATCATGATCTGCTGGCAGCTGTGGTGATTGAACTGTTCTTGTTCTCCACTGTTTCGAGGGATGTATTGTAGGTCATACTCAGATTGTCCACTTCAGTATTTTATGTCACGCTCACAAGCGTTTTTACACTAGCTAGCAGTCTATACCAATAGTTTGTTCCTGGGAGAACCGAGTTTGTATTCCAAGTTGGAGCACGCTTTTGAACTGCTTGCTAGTTGGTTTAAACTGTGCTAGTCTTACTGGTTCTAATTTAATGTTCCTTTGTCATTGCAGGGTTTGTGCTCATCTTTGGCCTTTGGCGCGTAAGGCAAAGGAAACATAGGCGTGCACGAAAGGGATCAGCAAGGTCTCTAATAAATTTGTGGCAAGTGTAGCTTAATTGAAGAAAAATAATTTTTGATTTGTTTATTTGGTTGGTCATGACACTGTATATTGTGTCGGGAATGCTGCAAAAGCAATGGGACATTTCATTGTAGAGAGCTTTCTGCTGCTCTATTCACAGGGTGCTCTATCAAGTAGAGTTTTCTACAGATAAGGCTCACAATGCAGATATTCATTTCAGTCCAGGATCGACTCTCAAGCCTCTCCTTATCTGTTCTATACATATTATGAGTGAGGTTTTATTTATTTATTTATTTCACATGCAAAGTCAATGTGAAGTACACTGCATTTGAAACCAGAATCTACTCATATCATTTTGACTGAATGATGTGGAATTTCATGTCAAATAGTAGCGTAAGGAGACTTCACCGCAACATACTTGAACGATCCTTGTGGAAGAAATCTTGTGGAGTTATTAGAATGGTGGAGATGATAGTAGAGAATGTGTAGGATTGAATGGATTATAGGAGCTAGAAGATATGTTTATGTACTGTACAATAGAGAAATATAACTTGGATGAAATCATTGTTTTAGGGTTGTTATGGTTGTTTTTAGCCCTTAAAGTATATTTGCCATATGTAGGATAAAGACAAGTTCTTTTGAGAATTTAATGGGTGAATGAGCTCTCATTCTGAATCCCTTCATTTCATAAAATACTCAACAAGCAATGTGTGAAGGAGCTTTCAATTTGAAATCTCTTTGAGCAATCATATGTGGATTCATCCATTCTTATATTCTACATATGCTTCAATGATGTACAACCCTTTATCACACATCTACCTACAAACTGCACTACTGTTGTCAGAGGTCAACTTTGACAGATTTTTGCCAAATAATTAAAGTCTAAAAGTGAACTTTGGCACTACAATTCAAAGAATATCATTTTTTTTAAAATTCAGCACTCCAATTTAAAAAATTGAAATTATTCAACAACCACCTCATAGATTTGAACCTCTCGATTAGGTTGTGGAATTGCTATCATTAAGTTATTGGATTAGTTGCCAATTTCACTATGAAATTTCACTTCCACCAACCATGCAAGTACATATGGACTTCCACCAACCAATTGGTGCACAGTACGTTGCTAAATACGATTTTTCAACTGCATTGTTGAAATATATTTTGTGCTGTGATCAGCATTCTATAAGATGGAATAGTCCAATACCATACTTTTGGACAAGCCCATTCCAGATTGCAAATGTACTGTACAAAAATAAGTTGCCATACTTCTGTAGTCTTCTGGAGGGCTCAAAGCGTCCAATGAATGTCTTCCAAGTTTCCTGTAAAAGAAAGGTATCACTGACACAATATGTTTAGGGCGGATGATCAAGATGATGGGCCCTTCATTTCATGCTGAACCTCTGGAAAACTCGCCATGATTAACAGCTTCGCGAACTAATGCAACGCATGGTAACTACTGCAGATTCATGTACAACATTAAATGAATGAAGATTAACTTGCTTATAGATTCATGTATAGCACGAGACATAATGGGCACGAAGGTTTGTGACGTTAATCGCTTCACTGGTTATCCCGAGATGAGAGGAATCATAACCATCAGCACCTGCCATTTAAAAAAAGTTTTGAACCTCAAGACGACCTTCAGAAGGCGGCACCAACTTAGTGCCAGGAAACCTGTACCAATCTTTATTGAACAGGGTTAAGCATTTTGCCTTCATTTTGTACATTTGACAATGGTATGAGCAAATAAAATAGAGAAGGACAAGGACAAACTAACAAAAAGACTAAAACTAAGAGGATTCATCAAAATTAACAAAAGAATGAGTTTCCTGTGGATCAGCCACCAAAAAAATTGCGGTGGAAGTGCAAAACCTGTGGGTTGCTAACTAGGCCGGTGGGTGCTCCAGCCAGCCTTCTCAAACACTAGTAGTTTAATTATACAAATCACATCTAATACATTCGTTTCCGACAAGATAGGGCTCCGCAGTGGCAAGCCATCGGCTTGACTGTACCGTCGGCATTCAGCACGCTGTCCATAGCATAACCGTAGTCATAGCACAACTCCTGCCATTCACATGACATAATCCATGAGAATTGATGTCATTAAAGATAAGTCAAACGGAAAGCAAACGCACAAGAGAAGCGAGTAGGAAATATTAGCGCACCTCTAATGGATGGATGTTGTCGGCTGCAAACATCACAATCCGGGGCATGAAATGATCACTGTGGTGACTCATTACACACTGAATGAACACGTTAGGTTCACAGCTGTGATTGAGAAATCTTGAAACGCTCCCATTCTTCCCAGCATCAAGGACAAATGCGACATCTTGCATCAGCTCGTTCTCAGTGTTGATTTCAGGCGTTACATCACCAAATCGCTTCTGCAATGCAATCACAGGGAGTGGGAGCTTAAGACATGGAAGGAAAGACTTACAAGACTGCATGGCATTCGCTTAAGAAAACAGTATCTAGTTTATCGATGGAAAACAGATTTATTACCTGGCGGCCTTCCATGCCTTGCATAGTTTGATACATATCAAGTTCAAATATGTAGCCGTTATCCACCATGCTTTCCAAATTCTCATCGTTCTTTCTCAATACGCCGAAGTACTCGCAAATAGGAGATCCTGCTGGAATAAAATCCCATGATCGGCAAGCCCACCCCTTCGAGACGGTTTTGTATACCTGTACAAGTCAAATCCATTGTACACTCCACTTCAGAAAGTCAACGACGTGCATGCGCAAACCTAGTAAAAATTTTGTAGCCAAGAATACCATATATGCAAAAACAATGCCTATCGAAGTATGCGGCACTGCTAGAAGCAAAACCATACCTCGAGCCTAAATTGGAGCCCCTTTTGAGATGTTCGGTTCAAGCATTCGGGGCCACAACCGCATCCTGGCCCACACTCGTAAACAACATCCATCGGTTGCACGAGCCTGCACATTCACAATTTAAGATGAAAAATGCAGAAAACACAGGTCAATGTTGCTAGCAACCAACATCAGAAAAGCGCACCAATCTACACGCAATCATTCTACAAGCAACTTATTGGATAGGACCGAAGCCCTAACGGAAAATAATCCTCATGGCACGTCTGCACCACGAAAAGTTTGAAATATTGGCATTCTTCGTAACCATAGAAATGAGTAAACCTTCAAATGCCAATACAGTGGAGGTTCTTATCATTCGGCTTTATCTTAAATGCAAAGGCACAGCTACGGCACAGTTCTCCTGGAAAAGAACATTATGAAACCTTAAGCTGGAAGAAAAAGTGCGTCGAAACCACAAGGATTACCTTCCACCATGGTTAAGTACATAAGGGAAGGATCCTCCATTCTTGCGAGCACAAGCACATTTCTCCTCGTCAGTGCACTGTCCCTTGCAAGAGCAGCCCTTGGCCGCGGGCGGCTTTGGTATATTCGCAGGCGTAATAGTCTTCGAGATGTAAGTGTAGTCTAGTAAACAGAACCATGTAAAGTAGATGAATAATAATAAGAGCACATAGGGAACTACCAGTAGCGAGTTCAATAGAAAGCGAGAAACACAGAGTTCGTGAGGTCAGTGAAGTATGTGACATGGAGAACAAGATGCAGGATGAATGATACAAGTCAGCCTTACAGCTTAAACATCGCTAACAAGCCAGCCTTAGCTTAAACAACATCAAAAATAAGTCACAGAACAATTAGGATCTGGAAGAATGAAAAGTAGAAGTATAGTCCACTGAAATGGTGGCGCAGAAACCTGATGGAGGGATCGGAGGGTCGTCAATAGTGTTGGAAGCAGGTACTGGAAGTTTCTCCTGCCCATTCGAAATATCGTTACATACCAATCTGTACACAGTCGGAGAGTTCAATTCACCACTGACTCATAGAGAACAAGCAAACAAGACATTTCATATTGCACTTAAGGTCGAAGAGTTCATGCAGATAGAAGTGCAGTTGGTGATTAGTACCCCCGGAGGTCTGCAATGTTGATTGGCGCCACTTTCCCTCTCGAGAATTTAACCTGCAGTTTTTTCCGCGCAACACACAAGATTTGAGTACGTCGGAGAAATCTAGCTCAACAATATTGCGCATGTCTTGGAACTATTTGTCTCATAAACGAGCGCCACCGCGAAGGCTACACTTGTCTGGGAAACTACTCACAATCTTCGATAAAATTAAGAAATGGCAGCTAGTATCATCAAAAAGAAATATTTGCTACTTAGCCTCATCCCCGGCAACAGCGATAAGTGCTCTGTCCTAGACTAAGATTATACATGCAACAGAATTATGCACCTGTTCGGTAGTGAGAATTGACTGCCCAGCCAAACGCCGAAGCTTGTACTTGAATACCGTGAAACCAGAAATTCCCTTCTCAGCCCAGTGATCGTAAACCTGCATGTCATTCGTTTGCAAAGCTTTAAGTAACGATTTAACAGATACTTTTTTATCGCGATGATCAGAAGTCAACATCAAGGAATAACAGCAAGGAGTGCGATAGGTCAAAACCGTATCTAAAACGAAGACTATGCACGGAGTGGAACTCTTAAGTGACAGAATACTTTGAGTTCTGTCATTTCTATGTTCACTTCTGTGGAGGATAATTTGACCGGAAAGATTAATACTGAGAACCCCAAAGTCAATGAGGTAGTAGTAGTGGCAACACATGCAGATGTTGGCCTACGAAAAGAAGATTCACCTCATATAGTCCATCGTACGTGTAAACCTTCTTGCTGTAGCTCCTTTTGTCCTCATGGCCCCGAATGACACGAATAGGTTGTTTACATTTCATACTATTCTGTAATACCAATATTTTGCACTTCACAGGTAAGTAAATGAGTGAAAAAATACCTAGAAGTTTCTTCAAAACGATAGCAATGCTCTGAGAGCCTGGCTATCAAGTTCAAAATCGCTTTGTAAAGAAATAGCTAATAGACTACCGTCGTAAAAATCAAAGCAGTGACTGATCTAATTTCAGATAATCCATGACAAAATCCCTAGGGAAATTCTCATATCCTGCCGGTCTATAATCAGGTCGCTTGGAACAGGCGAACATTTATATATATATGTTTTTTTAATAAATAATGACAAATGGTGACAGCAGATTCGAACTAGGATTGGCATCTAACTCACTCAATGTGAACTTTAGGTAAGTAGGATAGCAAAAACATGCCTTCAATGCCAAATTTCCCTTCTCCATCTTTTGGTCTTTGATTTGCTTCTTCGTGCTTAGAAGATCATTTCCTCCTTGCCCAGTGTAGACCACATCCTCCGAATTGTCTACGTCATCTTCATAACCTCCCGACATAACAATGGAAACACAGATAGGAAACTCCAAGTCCGATGACTGGCACCACCACAACAATATTCAGTTAACAGGAGAACTAATCCGCTTCTAGGCACCTACTGACCAATATTAAAAAAGAACTAGCCAGACACGGATCGTTGTGCACACACTGGCACACAAAGCCACCAGACCTTTTCTCTACCCCTAGCTGTAGCTAGAGGTAGCTAAGTGCTGATGGTCCTACCATAAACATATTGGAGGTAAAATTCATAACCAAAATCCACAACCAACCTTAAGCAGAATGGTGCTGCTGCCTATTTCATGGAACGAATCAATCAACGAGAGTATACAGTAGATGGAAAAGCGTGTGCATTTGGCTGTATTATCAGGACCCTGATCGTTGAGAGATTGCAATCAGAAAGCGTCTGACATTGGCAGTATCATCTTTAAAGGTTTCAACGCAATGTTCTCAGTAGAAGCAGAGAATAGGGATTTTAAATTGCAGAACGCAATGGAGCCTTACCTTGCCTTTACCAACCCCAATGTAGTCGATTCCATTGAGCCAATGGCTGTGCAGACCTATTACAACCATCTCTGCTCTTGAAAGAAACTGCTGACCGACCTCAACACCTGGAGGCAAATTAACCAATGAAAAATGAGAATATTTTGCGAGAAGCATTGGAGAAGACACAAAGAACCAAGGGTCGAAAGAGGAGTGATTTTGAAATATCCCAAGCAATGAAGGTCAAGGTCAGATAGAGGGTGCGACCTGGAATATTCCCAATTTGTTTATCGGGGTTAAGAGTTGCCCTTAGCTCCAACATCTGCTCGTCAAAGACCCACGATCAGCTGCTTTAATGTTTTATTATTTGACACTTGCACAGCACACGGATCTGGAGTCACAACATTAATCTCTCAAACGAAGCAATATCATCGTTTTGCTGTATAACTGAAAATGTAGCTGAAAGTAGAACAAGGAGGAGGCTTCGGTGATTTCAAAGTCTCACTTCCTAACCGTACAGGCTTTCCCTGCAACATTACCTTAGAAATTGCTTTCAAATCAGGTCGTTTGGAGGGTCTTTTGCCAGTGCCGGCCTCTCCAATCTTAATAAGGTGCTCTGTGGCACGCTTATCTTCAAGCTGCAAGCAGAAATATATAAGCTTAGAAATCAGGCTAAAGTATTGTGGCAGATAATAATCATGGGAATACATATGAAATCCTTTACTCCTACTAAAACATCACCAAATGTACCAACATCTACTCCTTGCCTCTCCAGTACAGCTTCGCAATATTCACAGGCGGCATCCAAGCACCTGCGATTTCCACTACTGAATTGGACAAGTGATCATGATACAGAATTGAATCAGGCAGACGGAGGCCTCATCTGGTTACCCCTCAATACTTCAATTCAAGTGAAATGTACTGGGCATGCTAAATTTTCTGGCTGCTAAGGAAGAAACCTTGAAGTGAAATTCTCAGTGCATAAAAATCGAAAGAATTAAACGAACCTGAATGGCTTCGAGGTACATGAAGTTGAAAATTCGAATGGTTGCTTTGACTTGCATAGCGTCGCTCATATCAGCTCGGTCAACGAGTTGCTGTGCCAGCTTCTGTCCAAGCTGGTCCGTGCCGGCACGCTGTCTCTCTTCGGCAACCTCGCCAAGATCATCCGTATCCCCACTCTGAGGGTCACCATCACTCTCGGCCTTCACAGGTACGTCTTCCTTGTTCAACTCCTTTTTCTCCTCTTTCTTTACCTTCACAGTCTTCACCTTCTTCGTCACCTTCGTTTCTTTCACAGTCACCTTCGTTTCTTTCACCGTCACCTTCACTTTCTTCCGACCACGCGGAGGGCTAAGAGACTGCTCGGGAGTCTCCTGCTTCACAGGCGCCCGAGAAGCGAGAGTAGCAATGCGCGTCGAACTTCGGAGAGGAGCGCGTCGCACCTTCCCCGCCGGTTTGCAGTCTTCTTCATCACCCCCTAGATTCACGGCAGGCTTCACATCTTCTTCAACAACGTCACCGCCACTTTCCTCGAACCGCACACTTCTTTTCCGCGCCTGATTGTTCTCCATGGGATCACGATCTCTGCTCTCTCCATCCCCCTTGGTACGTGACGGATACGGCGAGCTCGGCATTGTGAACTCAACAACTGAAGCAGAACATCAAACGCGAATTCTCCAAGTCAGCCCCTAGACGCCACAGCTTCACCGATAACTATAACACCATCCTCGGAGCTTCGAAAACAGACCGCGCGAACACTCCAAGCACTCAAAGACACTCCAACACTTCACCACTCGAAGACTTGGAACACTCGAACAGAATCCAAAAAGGCTTCAAATCAACACTCAAACACAATCAGCGGGGAATAATTCGGGCACAAATCCACAATCCGAATGGAAGAGACTGGAACCAGTAGAGTTGAGAGGGGGGGAATATGATGCTCCGGGACCGGGACCGGGACCGGGCCAGGCGGAAGCCGGGGGAAGGAATGGCAGGGGAGCCCGGCCCGCGCTGGAATTCAAAAAGCGCGGGCAACGGCTGGCGGGGGCGGGACTTTGGGGAGAGGCCTTTCATTTGGCGGGAGAGAGTGACTCTTGACGGCTGGGTGGGCCCCCGTGCTTGGTGTGTCAGTGTAAATCCGAGTCAGGCCTAGGGACGTAGAGTACCATTGGTACGCCCAGACTGAATGCATGATCTGGTGGAACTCCGTGGAAGGGAGCGCTATGTGCATGATCTTGAGGAACGGGGGGAATAACTTATGGAGCTGCATTTAACCCTTAAACGACAATGAGGACGTTCTTTTGTCCCATGGATGACAAAGAATCTTTCTATATAGGACAGAAGGTGCAACTATTCATCCTTGGAATTTTGTACAGAAAGGGGAGATCTTGTTCAGTAATTTGAACTTTAACGAGTACTTTTGATTTTTGCAAAGTAGATGATGTTACACAATACCAAAAGGGATGATTTTTACGATCACTAACCCAATGTTCAAGGGTTAATCCTAGAAAGATGAGCCACTAACCACTCATTTCAAAGCCTCCTTGCCTATTACTCTATTTGTTGTCATTTTGCAACTAGATATGAATGAAAACAAGACATGTGGGCCCCAGAGAATCACCTACAAAATCATATATTGAAGCAAGTTGCAAATGTTACACAATACCAAAAGGGATGATTTTTACAATCACTAGCCCGACGTTCAAGGGTTAATCCTAGAAAGATGAGCTACTAACCACTCATTTCAAAGCCTCCCTGCCTATTACTCTATTTGTTGTCATTTTGCAACTAAATATGAATGAAAATAATTTTGTTTATTTTTCAGAGATGCAATTATATGATGAAATTAATTTTTTTAAGGCCTCTTTTCAATTGGAAGTTTGTGTGAAATCTACAAATTTAGCTTCTAAAGTTCAAAAAAAATTCTACTAATTAGTACTCTGTATAGTACAATTCAAATAAAATGTAGATTGATAAAATATAAAAATCAAATAGAACAATTTTTGCTAAAAAAATTATAATTTATTTGTATATCCATGAATATTGATACCACAAACGTCAAAATTTAATTTGAAAAAAAAGAATCATTATTAATGCAAATTAATGTTTGGATCTTGGTAATGATTAATTTAGAGATTGAAGTTTATAATAGTCCAATCGATGGTTTCTAAGAGACAATTCTTCAATGTTTATTAAATAATAAGTACCTTGATGGTCAAAAATACTCATTCATATATCAACAAAATAATTGAAAATAATTGATTATAAAACTTTGAAGAGGTAGTAAAATATATTAATAGATCAAAGTAATCATGCTTTCTATTTTTCAATGGTAAAAGTACATTATGGTGAATTGCCATGATTGAATATGAGATTTTGAAGTGTAAATTTATCTTATTAGGTGAAACTAATATCATATGACTCATTGTAGTGATTGTCTTTTCTGAGAGGATAGTGAGAGGATAGTAACCCACTCATCTAGTCACTCACTCCCCCACTCGCTTAATAAATGAATCATTTTCATTACCTCTCGTACATGTACTATCATTATCCCCCATATCTATACTTTCATTGTCCCCCATATCTTTACTTTCGTTAACTCCCATACAACCACTCACTTAATAATGAGTCATCTCCATCCCCCTATATCTATACTTTCATTATCCACCTACCAATCACTCACCTGCTCATTTAATAAATGAATCATTTAATTAATCCCAATATATATACTTTCATTATTCCACATCAAGGCTTTGAAGTGAGGGTGTGGGGTGTGGGGGTGGCTGGGGCCCCCATAATGGCTTCATTGCAAAGGCCAGATTTTGGAGGGGACGAAGCCAGAGGGTTCAGATTTTTTACAGTCTAGCGAAATTTTGCCCCAAAAAATCTCTACTCCACATACAACTGTATAACCACTCACCCACTCACTTAATAAATGAGTCATCTTCATTACCCCCCATATTTGTACTTCCATTACCCTCTATATGTGTATTTTCATTACCTCCTTAATATATATTTTTTCATTACTTCCATATCTATTTTTAATTATTGATTTTTATATTTCTATTTCTATAATTCATTATATCTATATTTTCATTACCTCTCCATATTTGTATTTTCATTTTTTTCCAATATCTATATATTTTTGTAATATGTTTGACTACAATAGATACGGGATTAACAACCATATTTTATATCTTATATCCGTACATGTCTTATTGTATGAATATTGCATTCAAATCTATAATTTATATAACCTCATATTATATATCTCATACCTGTATTTATACCCATATATACCATTTATATATCCATTTATATCCATCATATTAATATTTCATTTTGAGACATTTATATTCTATACATCATATTCATATGTATTCCATATATCTTTGTATCCAATTTTAGAAGGAGGTGGGTGGACAAATCAAATCAAATATTTTATTTTATTTTATTTAGATAGGGGATAAGAAGGGGGACGCCTCTCTTCAAGGAATAGTGTCATGATGCAACT
Source organism: Antitrichia curtipendula (assembly GCA_951230915.1). Classification (NCBI taxonomy): domain Eukaryota; kingdom Viridiplantae; phylum Streptophyta; class Bryopsida; order Hypnales; family Leucodontaceae; genus Antitrichia; species Antitrichia curtipendula. The sequence continues at coordinate 25,244,179 of OX579638.1, read as the reverse complement.
TATCTTAATGACCCCTAAAGTCTCATTGTCCCCTCGTGGGACAAAATGGATTTTGGGCACGCTCCTATGGACTCAATGTTTGTTGTGATTTTCTGAATTTTTTGCAAAGATAGAAAAATACATTAGCTATCTAAATTTATAAAAAAAAATTTAGTCGGAGTCTGGGAACAAAAGCTACGACACAAAAATCCTTTATTTTAGTTTGGTGGGCAAAAAAAAAACTTCAAACAAACTCAAAGTAAAAAAAATTTAAAAACTAGTTTTGTATAGATTATATTTTTATGTACATGGAAAGCTTTTATTTACACCATTTGGATTTGCTATGTGAAAGTTATAGACAATCTTGTTTTGGAGGCAATCAAAGCATCTTTTAGAAAACAAACAAACTTATAGGATTCATTTCTAACCTTGATTTTCACAATTAAAAAAAGAAAGTTTCATAAGGTTAAGATCTCTTGCTAAAACACTTTCACACTTGAGATTAGTGTATTTTAATTCCATCATAGAGCCATTAACATTTTAGATTTTTCTTCAATCTTGAACCTGTCTCTATTTAACAAGTTTTTAATGAGTGAAAACTAAGTGTGTATTTTTTTTTAAATTCCTAAAATCTCAATTTAATTTTTTATCATATAACATTCAAAATTCAAAATCAATAGAGCAAAATTATAAGCTATAAAGGTTGAAAGCCAAAAAATGTAGTCAAGCAAGGTGCAAAAAAACTTGTTTCCTTCACTTTAAATACAAATATCTTGCAATCTACGTGGTCAAAGTTTGTGGAATTTCTTCCACACATTTTTATACTAGTCTAGTACAAGCCCCTATGGTTAGATGTGAAAAAATAATGATAATAATTTTTGCTCTTTGCCATAGAAATGACAATTTTGAATGTTTTTTTTGATGGAAATGAGGCCTTAGGACTACATGGTTTAACCCTTGAAAGGCCCTTGGGGTCCCTCTATACAACTTGTATTTAGCCTTATATTTCTTCAATTGTGGTCTACTACATGAATTATGATACGTTGTTATTTACATACTACCATGATCATTAATTTACTTTGTACTAAACAATATTTGGTCAATGTTTTTATGGTCAAATATCATTGTATTCATAATATACTATACGACTGCAAAGGGCTCTCAAGCCTTTCTAGAGTTAAATGATTAATACTTGCATATGTAGTTGTACAATTTTTTATTAGAAGAATTTTAGGCAAATGTCTTGAAGAGAATTTATTTGGCTAATTTTATTTTGGATTTGATACTCCAATTTGCTATAGAGTTGTAACAAACCTGTCAAATGAGTATAAAATGTATCACTTATAATAAGTTGTTACAAATTTATGAAAGAATCTTAAATATTATAATTAATAAGATTATATGATTGAAGGCTATAATTTTTTTGATAATTTTAAAAAAAATTTAAAAATTTAAAAAATTATTGCTCACTTTTGTAGACGTTATCAAGTAAATCATGACATCATGAGAAGATAATTTATAAAAAATGATAGGTTTGAGAGGGAAAAAAGTAATGATGTACAATAGTGGTTATTATTGATACATACTTAATTGAGTACTTGGTGGATAATTAAAAGACTTGCTTAAACATTGAGGCGTAAGGCAAACTTTGTCTAGCACTGCACACCTTTATAGCAAAGTTGAAGGCCACTTAAAGTGAGATTGTAGTTAGTGGAACTTCTTCATAGACCTAGATTGTCCATCAAACACCAATTGCAACCCTTTGTTTACAACCAATTTTGTTATATTGCATCCTAATGTAATCATAGTTATATTAATACATCTCACTATTGAATTGGAGATGATTGAAAGGATTAAAATTGGGTTGAAAAGTCACAATTTTATGAATTAAATAAGCTTTTAGATTACTATGTAATTGCTTAGGGAATTAAGATAACTACATTAGTTTTCATATGGATGAAAATAGTCCCCCTCCTATAAAGACAACAATGGAAAGCTATATGTTTTTATTGTTTACCACCTATAATGTTTTGTTTATTTTTCAAAGTTAAGTTGACAAATTATTTCCTAAAATGTAAATCTATTCATGAGAGCCTAGGGTTGTATTTGAGTAGACCAATTTTCAACACTTTGAAAATTTATAGTTCATTCATACATTGTTCCAAAAATGCATTGTAAGAGAATTTAGAGTCCCCTTTTGATTGCCCACAAGATCCCACAATTTTTTTAATCAAGTTTTAAGTATAATAATAGGAACCAAGTTAAATTTCTTATTAAAATGCATTTAGGTGCAATTATCTTTTATGCTTGATCTTATTCGCCTTACCTTAACCCTTTAGTGACCGTGGTTGATTTGGGGGCAGGCGTAGTTTTTCAAGAAAGTAAACTTTGTGGCTACTCCAAAGATGTAGTCTTAGATCAAACCGTATAAGGTGTTTCCATAAGGGAGATTCTTCAACCTAACAAAAAATCAAACTCATCCAACGGTACAAATCTCTATAAATAAGGTAGAAGGTCCATTAATGAACCTTTTAAGGGCTAAAATTGAATTTTGGGGAGGTGAAACATCTTTTAATACTTTTTAGTAAATTTTCCACAAAGGACAAGTAGAATAGGCATCTAACCCAAGTCGTTTCATATTTTTTCAAGCTTTGTGAAATTAGTTACAAATTTTTGAAGTTCACAAAAAATGGTCATCTGTGGTCATCAATGTGAATACCCTTCTAAAATGTGCAGATTTGGTACAATGAAGAAAGTGAAATGTACCTCTACATCATGTTTGCTTCTAGAGTCTTGTTGGAGTTTGAGTTGCTTTCCTTAATTCTCAAAAATCAATGATTTGAATGACCCTTTAGAATTTGCGCTACATAAATACAAATGCATAAGTTTACTTTGGGCATTCATGAGATTACAAAGAAACACTTATAACCTTGTCAAGACATCAAGTTACAAAAAAATCTCACAATTTGGTTGACATTTTTTTGTATTTTTGTTGAACACTTTCCATTTGAAGGTCCATGCCATTTGAGTTTGCAACCTCATAGCTAATTCATCAATTCTCCAATTCCCTTAAAATTGGTTTTGTTTGAAGCGCATGAAGACACTCTAATTGCGTTACTCTTTGAGATTTTTGTGATCAAATGTATTTTGAATAGCATCAGACCAAGAGTCCCAAAATCAACCACAAAGTGGTCAACCGGTCACTAAAGGGTTAAATACATTGATCAACACAAACATCTAGTAGTAGTTCACTTCAAGAGTTTAAAGTTTTAGCTTCCCACATGAAACTCATTGTTGTATACTCTTCAAAACAAACAAACAAATTCATTAGAGTTAATTGTAAAATTATGTTAAAAATTCCATTCAATACTTATTCTAAAAAGCATTTGAATTCTTATACTACATGAATGTTTTTAGGAATGTCAACAAGGCATGGCTTATTCTACTTTATTTTTTTTGGAATGTCAAGAAAACATGTTGCATGTAATCTAATATTGTTGAGTTGGCTTCTTCCTAAATAGAGATTTTGGTCCCCCCCTTTGCAAAAAGGGGGAATTAAAGACAAATGAACACCTCAAGTAGTACAAATTTGTGTTTAATCCCCTCTCTTTGGAAGGGAGGACCTAAACCTCCATTTAGGAAGAAGACAACTTGAAGTGATTAGATTGCATATAACATGCATGCCTTATTGACATTCCAAAAGAATTAAAGTAGAATAAACCATGTCTTGTTGTCATTCCTAAAAAGATTCAAACAAAATGAGAATTCCAATGTATTCAAGAGTAAATAAGTATTGAAAGAGGCACCACCTAAAAGGGGGGGGGGGGGGGGGGGATGCATCGCCTTTTAATTAACTCTATTGTATACCTATAGAGCTTTGCAAAATAAAATTGATGATTGTCATTACGTCCCAAGTTTCAATTCCGTAGGTCCTAATTCAAGGTCAAATCTCAACTTTGTTGCATTGTAGAGAGGAGGGAAATTATGGATGGGATTTAGATGTTTGTAATGTAAAGACCAAAGTCCCAACTCAAGTCCCAAGTATTCTCATGTATATTAACCTATGACAATTATGTCACAAATATATCTTATATCATCTCAGACATCTTGAACATCTATATAATATATGGTTGTTAAAAATAAATCAAATATTCTTAGAAAATTAGGCATAGTTGTTGAGCATCTTAGGTGACTTTTATAATAGTTTGTGTCGCTACTTAAAACCTTTGAGTAAATTTTTCAAACTATGTATGAAGGCACGAGGCTTTTTAAAGCATCCTTGTAACCTTCTAAAAGATATTAACCCAACAAGGATGTTGAGGCCCAAAGTGGCCAATGAATGACTTCTACTTTTCTATAGGGATGAAGAATGCAAATATTAGTTCAATAATTGAATCATTTTTGGTTGGTTACCTTGATGATAGGTCTTTGTCCTTTTAGGGTTAAACTTCTTTGAAGACACTTTAAGACATATATATATACATATATGTATATATATACATATATATATATATATATATATATATATACATATATATATAAAAGATTAGATTAAAAAAAACTCAATCTTACAAACACAAGTCTTGAATACTCTTGTTAAGATTGTTTATGAAATTTACAACACTTTTATATTTTTCAAACTTGTTGTTTTCTACTCCAAGTTCTTTCTCTCAATTAAAAAGATTTGCGCTTGTCACCTAAAACGTGGATTTCTTATAGTTTAATATGCCATGAACTAACAATATTCATTATACTCAATTTTTCTATTAAAAATCATAGTAACAATGAATCCTTGGCCTTTAAAAGAGTTTAATGGCAATACCAGCTAAGTCTGTTCAACTATTGAACAAGGGTTTAGGATTTAAAGTTTAGGATTAGGAGCAATATTAAAAACATATGATTTAATGATGCTACAATGGTGTTACAAATTTATAAAAGATAAAATGCTTCATTTCAAATATTTAATTTAATACTCTCAAAACATTGTAAGAAGTTGATTCAAAATTATAAAAGCCTAAAGAATGATTGAAGCATTCTAAAAGAATTGAACAAATGCATAATCCAATAAATGATGGATGAATAAAATTTTAATTATTAAAAATCCAAGAATCCGTTCTCTCTTGTACTACTGGCAACCCCCATTGAAAATTCAAGGTTTTGGGGCCATGTTTTGAACTTGGGAGGTCTTGAATAAAAAATTCTCACATAGATGTCATAAATTAGAATTCCAATATTGAAATTACTAAATGTGTTAAAAAATTGAATTTCGCATTGCGATGTTCAAATTTTTCTATAGTCGTAAACATTTACAAAGAATATTTTGCTAAATGCCATATTTGAGAATACTAATTCTTCTCTTTGCAAAACATTTAGGTTACAACTTCAAATGTTTGGTACATTTAAACTAAGTTGTAGTTCATGGAGTGCCTCCTTGAGAACTTGCTCTTCAACTTTTTTTCTATGCATGAACTCTCTTCTGGAATTGATTGTTCACTGAATGATGAGCATTGAGTTGTATTCTTCACGTAAGCCTAAACCCTATAGATCACAACAATCACATTTGTAAGTTTCTCCGCTGAAACTAAAGCAATGAGAGCTAGTTTTTTTTCCAAAGAGTCTTCATTCTGTATAGAATATACATGCAACAAAACAATGAACTTGAACAAAATATGAAATAAAAGCCACAATGGTTATAGAAGTGAGTTGATCACATGCTCTGATGAATAAAGCAATTTCTAATGGAAGTAATTACTGTTGAAGGTGAAATTTTGCTTTCTCAACAAAACTTTGCGCACATGCAACAATTTCTTTGCAATTCTAAACAAAAACATTCAAAAGGTAGCCAAACCATTGTTTCTCTCAAGATAGATCTTACAAAAAACTTTGAATTCATAAAATTCAATCCATATTATATAGATCTACTAATCAATTCAAAAACTCCCCACAACTTGAACTAGGAGCACAAAAAAATGCCAATATTCTCGGGCATTCTAGAGCCTTAGATGTACTCTATTTTCTTACTAGTTCTTGTTGGAAGTAAAAGAGTATTCTAGATTCCTTTCTCATGCATTTTTGGATACCATGAGAATAAACTATATGAATTTTTATTTTCAAATTTTCAAAAGTATTGATGCTCAAATGATGTTGTTGTTGTTGTTGTTGTTGTTGTTGTTGTTGTTGTTGTTGTTGTTGTTGTTGTTGTTGTTGTTGTTGTTGTTGTTGTTGTTGTTGTTGTTGTTGTTGTTGTTGTTGTTGTTGTTGTTGTTGTTGTTGTTGTTGTTGTTGTTGTTGTTGTTGTTGTTGTTGTTGTTGTTGTTGTTGTTGTTGTTGTTGTTGTTGTTGTTGTTGTTGTTGTTGTTGTTGTTGTTGTTGTTGTTGTTGTTGTTGTTGTTGTTGTTGTTGTTGTTGTTGTTGTTGTTGTTGTTGTTGTTGTTGTTGTTGTTGTTGTTGTTGTTGTTGTTGTTGTTGTTGTTGTTGTTGTTGTTGTTGTTGTTGTTGTTGTTGTTGTTGTTGTTGTTGTTGTTGTTGTTGTTGTTGTTGTTGTTGTTGTTGTTGTTGTTGTTGTTGTTGTTGTTGTTGTTGTTGTTGTTGTTAAAAATAGATGTACTAAAAAACAACTTATGTTTTCATTTCAATAATGTCCGAAAGGTCACAATAGTTTGGCCAATTTTGGAGTGACCTTTAGCTTTTTTGTAATGACAAATATATGATCCACTTCACAACTATAGTGTGCATTTAAAGCAATGACTAAAACTGAAGCTTCAACAAGAGTGATGGGATGAAGCCAATACTAAATTATTATAATGAAGCTAGGACAAAAATAGTAGAATGAAGTCAAGACAAAATACCGGAGTTTTGAAGCCACAACAAAAATAACATAATTTTAAAATCAAATATTAATTTGAGGCCCACAAAAAGTATAGTGTCTTTTAAAATGATGAGGTTGAATTTTTTTTTGAAGGAACCAAAGAGAAATTTTGGAGTTTAATTAAATTCCAAAACAAATGCCATAAATTTTTGGATTGGAATTTTTTTAAATGACAAAGTTGAAACATTTTTGAGGCAACCAATGGGACTTAGAAAACAAGTGGAATGTAAGGTTCACTTTGCAACTATAGAATCAAGATCTTTGGAGGATGTAGAATTCAACAATGGATATTGGTAAATATACACTCCAAAGTCCAACATAACAAGTTCACAATTGCCAAACTCGTAATTCTAAAACAACAAGCCTATAATTATTTTTTCAAATTGCAAATTGCAACTATCTGTGCATGTGATATTTTATATATATTTCTTGAAGTCATAATAATTTTACATTTATGTGAAAAACTTGAAACTATTACAAAGTTTTAAACTAAAAGTGAAACAATTCATATCAAATGCATAAATGAGCTAAATTTTTGAAATTTTTTCCATAGATTTATATTTTACGGAGTAGCATAGAATATCATGATACAAAGTATTGTACTATGTCATTCTAAAATTAGAAAATCAACACTATATAGTTATAGATCCAAAGTTTGAATTGCAAGAAAATATTCAGTTTTATAAATTTTCCAAAATTTCAAATTGCAGTAAAAATTAAACTTGATGATATTCATTTCATTATTCACTAGGGCTTTTTTGCTCTTTGCGCTACTAGTGATGTCCAACTAAAGGTGTTGAGGTCTCATTTTCAAATCCGGAGTACCAAAGACAAACAAGTCATTAACTAAATTATTATTTATTAAAGAAATTAAATACAAAAATCCAAGTTTAATTCAACATAGAAAGTATAGAAGGAGTTGACAAGACTAATTTAGGTGTAGTTACTTCAGTGCATGATAATTCAAATCTCTTTTGTATATTAAGATTGAATTGGGAATCAAGGAGATCTTACTATCTTCAATTCAAGTGTCAACTATTAAATTCACTTATATTTTAATACTTGAGATGGTGTGATTCTTGTAAATTTTTTGAGGATCTTCCTTTATTGTCATCAATACACTATATTGTATTATTATAGAACTTCTCAACGGCCATGAAACATCATCCAAACCAAGGTATGTAAAGTTCCGTATCATTTTTTCATCCATTTTAACCTCTAAGAGTTCCAATTGAATGTTGACCTCTTCATATAAATTAAACTACTGCAATTTATTGGTGTAGAACCAAATATCAAACCTAATTGCTACACAATCATGAGTGTTAACCCTTAAACGACAGGCTCATAGCCGTGGAAATCATTTGTTTTATCACAAACTAATGTAGATGATCTTCCTTTTTCACACAAAATTGGAAAGATGAATAGTTGCACTTTTGTCCTACATGGAGAGATTCTTTGTCATTCATTGGCCAAAAAACGTTCTTGGCGGTGTTTATGGGTTAATGAAATTCCTTGGTCATACTACGCCCTACCTTACAACTCCCTAAGGCATGCACTCGCACTCACCTTAGAGTTGCTATAAGGTAGACTAGCCAAATTTTGGCCCCTACTTTGGCCCCAATTATGTCCATTCAAACATTTAAATCTAATTAAAAAAATATCCAAATTCCTTTACGATTTTGAACAAAATGAGTGTATTAATGCCAAAATGGGTAATATGTCAATCTTTGATTGGTGGGAACTTAAGTGCCAATAGATACATGGAAAGGCGGTTATGGGTCGTTTATTTATGACTCCACTCTATAGATAATTTTGTAATTTCAGGGTAGACCACTTTAGAAGTTCACATAAATTACAGTTTTAGTTGGAAAAATATAATTCAGATCTGTAAAACAAGCCCACACTTCTGGAAAATATGCGGTCCTCTTGGAATTGACCCCAAGATATTCAGATTCCAAATTGGGGTGGTAATAGGCTTGCCTACCTTAGACATGCAACCAAGCCAACAAAATAAGAAATTCTTGAACTCCCATAGGCCAACTGGTCCCTCTTCTTGAAAAATGAAAACTCTTGTGAAAACTCTGCTGTGAGTTATGGGCCGCTTTACACTTGAGCCAGTCAAGAAAATATAAAATTCAGAATTCCCTTATTGGCCAATAGTTAGGAAATGGTCAAGAGTTTTCAAAAAAGCTTTCACAAAAGTATTCACAAAAGCTTTCATAAAAGTTTTCAAAAAAGTTTTCACTCACTGCCCGGTCCTCTAGAATGTTGGGTACAAGCACAAGAATCCTTTGCAAAACAATCTGAGGAATGTCGGCATTGAGGTCGATTTTGCAACAGGATAAAGGGAATTCCTTGAAAAATTGCAGACTGTCGCACCGTTCGTCTGTCTCGCACACATTTTCCAGTTGAGTTTTCAGCAAGTGAGACTGACGATTCTGGCACCGAATTGTGATAACAGCTTTAGATCATTGATTTGGTAATTCATCTCCAACACTCCGATTATGTACTGGAGCTGTCTTTCCAAATTGTTGACTGGCTATGGTTTAGGTCACGTTTGCTGCTGCTGCTGCTGCATTAACGCATGCTCCATTCGTGCGCCAGTCTCACCTGTGAACGCATCGGGAGAGCTTCGCGTCATTCAAATGAAACGTAGAACCTGATCTTCTTGCTAAATGCGAGGGGCGGATTCACGGGTGCAGAGAGCATCGTTTGAGGTATGTAAGGGAGATGAGTGTGGTTGTTTTTAGGGTTTTGCAGTTTCATTAAGGCAGATTGAATGTCAGATCACAATTGCGCTGTTGTGAGGCGTCATCTCGAGTGCAGCGAAGGCCTCGGAGATATTGAATTCTTCGAAGGATTCATACTGCCTATTGAAATTGGAGATTGAGTTCTATAATTTGAGGTTTAGTTTCTTGTTCGTCCATCCCCTGCTTTGGCTTCCCTTCTTTGATTTCTTGTGAGAACATGGCATTCGTGTTGTTTTCCTTATGTTGTCATTCTTGTGGGCAGCTTGAGAGGCAATGGTGGAGAATTTTCTTTCCCGAGCGATGGTGTTCGTTCTCCCACGGACTCTTCCATCATGCGGACTCTCCCTTGTTCGTTCTCCCTTGTTCGTTTCTTTTCGCTCGGTCGCTGTCCGTGCTGCGAGGCATCCGTCCCGGAATGCCACGCCTCCTTTCCGTCCTTCCATCCCCTCCATTCTGAAAACCCTGAATGCCGGTCAGGCCTCTGTCGTCCAGGTGACCATCTCTCTCTTTCCACATGTCCACTTTCTGTAGTCTTCTTCGTTGTATGCGTTTTTGGACGAGCTGGATTCGACACACTGAGTATTGTAGTTTCTACAGGTTCTTGAGAGTCAGGCACCGTTGCTGAAGTCATCTGATTGGTTTGCACTTTTGGAAGGGCTTGGGAAACGAAACTCATGGACTCTTACTCTTGAGGTACCAGCGACTATTCTTCCATACAGATATCTGAGCTTCTCGTATCAACATTTTGGATCGACTCAGAAACATTTTATTTGTTGCTACTCATAGAATTCGTGTTTGGAAGACTTATGTGTCAATACCGTACAGAAACTGCACAATGTTTGTAATCACGATGCATAGTGGTGGATACTATTTGCGTCGTTTAATCTATGTAGAAGTCTGATTCTGGGAGATCACTTTAGAGCTGTGGGGAGATCATTTTGGGTTCAAGAGACATCTATTGAGATCAGATTTCTATCACTATGTATAATTTTCTTATGCAATTTCAAATTGGGAGGTTGTAGACACTATAAGTGACAGTAGACATTTGCATTCAAAGATCAATGGCCGTAGCCAATTTAGCTAAGTCATTTAGCTTACATCATCTGCTAATAAGTCCAACCAATTGCATAAGAAGATGAACCGCTGTTGGTAACAGGGGTCAGTATAGGAGACAGGATCGGGTTTAGTATCCTCTACCTTAAATGTCGGTGGATTGTGATGAATATTCGATGTGCTTGAATCCATATTTCAGGTTTTTAGGTGGATGCAAAAACAGAAATGGTACAAGCCAGATGGCGGATTCTATCCTAAGCTTATCGTAGTCATGGGGAAGGCAAATCAGCTACGGATGGCTGTCTGGCTCTTCAGGGAATCGAAACGAAACGGTCACCGACCTGACACTTCTTTGTACAATGCGCTCATCACTGCTCACCTTCACAGCAGGGATAAGGGACAAGGGTTTCAGAAAGCTCTGCAACTTCTGGAAGACATGAAGCAAAGGGCAAGGTATGTTTCCTTCTGCTGGGTTGCAGTTTTTGTTTTCGTCGGTATTGCACACAATATCAGGTCGTGTGATCTGCTTCATCCTTTGATCGAACACATCGTCTCCTCGATTGATAGAATTGTCTACGAATCAATCGACTTGCTGGATCGACAAGCTTCATGTACTCATCGTATTTTGAACAGAGTTTTCATAAATTAGACTTTTTTAGGAACTTCTAAGACAACATCATAAAGAGGATATTCCCCATGATTCATGAGGAGTCTTCCCTGTGGTTACATGGATCATACTGAGGTCTTCCCATGAAACAAAGGGAGGCCTCCATAAGATCAATGTGACCAAAGGGAGACCTTCCCATAAATTATGGGGAAAATTCTCTTCATTATGTTGATTGAGAAGTACTTGAAACAGTCTAATTTTACTGAAAGCCGACTGAGAGCTGCAAATCTGTTAGTGACATTATCTTGTCGTTGACAGGTGCCAACCAAATTTGGTGACGTACAATATTTTTCTGAGGGCGAGTGCACAAGCATGTGACGTTGTCCAAGTGGAGAGATTCTTCCAGGAGATGGAAGCAGCCAAGATATATCCTGATCGAATATCATACAATGGGGTCATCGGTGCTTATGGCAAGACTGGAGACTTTGTACAAATGGAAAAGACATTGTTCGTCATGAGATTGCGGAAACACATAAAGCCTGACACTGTGACCTCGAACACTCTCATTGACTCATATGGCCTTGCAAGGGAATATGTTAAGATGGAACAAGTGAGTGTACCATCAGAGTGCATCGATCTTATTCCCTGCAAATCCGGCTCTTGTCATGTACTCGAATTCTATTGACTTGTTGTATCCTTACGAAACTCCCCTGGCTGAAGTAGTTAAAGTCCTTGTTGGATACATCAGTCATCGGTCTGTACAAGGAATCTGCAGATATTGAAAGAGTAACTTGAAGTTTCAGCCGCTTGTTTTGAGCTCGTGGTATTTCGCTGTCAGGTGCTGAAGAGTATGACAAGTGCCAAGTCTCGACATAGACCTGACTGGAAAACGTATAACATCCTAATGAGCAGTTATGCCCGGGCAGGAGAGGTGGAAAAGATGGAATGGTCCCGCTGCAGGATGGAAGCTGCAAATTTCAAGCTCAACCTCACAAGTTATGAGATTCTTATGACCGGATATGGTCACGTCGGTGCGTTTGCGAAAATGGGTGAGTGCTTTTATCAAATGCTGCAGGCTGGCATACAGCCTCAGAAGTCCACATTGAACGCCATGATTGGTGCATACTGTAAGCATAAGGCTTTCAAAGAAGCAGAGGAGCTTTTGAACGACGCTCTGGAGTGGCAGATACGGTCACGGACACCATCTTACCTAATCCTTCTAAGGTGAACCAGCTCTCCTTTTTTCTGTCCAAATTAGTATTCAGACTACGGTAGTCAAGGATCTATCTCCTGGATCATTGTCATGAAGTAACTGAAGCATGCAGGGGTTTGTTTCTGTGATTGCTAAAGATAGACTCCGATACTGTGCAGCTCACAACTTTACGATTTAGATAGGTCCCGAATGCTACGCCTTGGATGGCAGTATCATTCTGTGATGAGAAATTGGTTTTGAAATTAATATTGCACAACTAGGTTCAGCTGTTACGATGCTCTGCAAAGGTTCATACATTGGCAGATTTCCAAGCTCATGAGCTGAACAGTATATGTCTCAAGGGAACTTTCATTGTGGTCTCGGTGCCTATCATTCATCGGTATTTTTTTCTTGAATTTTTTTTTTGCGGATTGAAACATGCTTCGTGGACTTGCAGAGCCTATGCGAAGGAGAATCGATCAAGCGACATGAAGAGGCTAATGGAACGCATGAGAATGATTGGAATTGTTCCATGTGCAGCTACATTTTTGGAAGCTCTTGAATCTTTCAGCTTGTCAATCGGGAGCGAAGAGAAGCTAAAAGAATCGACTGTGGAGGTTCCAGCATATGATGACGATGACGATGACGATGACGAACATAATGTCGATGCATTTTTTGAGATGAATGAGATATCTAACTTTCAAATCTTGCCTTCATCAGATTTGTAGTCACTGTCTGGAAGAACTACTCGTTCAATCCATGCCGCTCGGGGTTGGCTCGCGACTTGCGTGTGGGGCGAACAAATTCAAGAACGAGCAGCTGGTTTTCTGTTTGAGGTATGTACACGTAAAAGTGATCATACAATCATCTATGCATGTGCTCCAATTATGAGACTGCCTAAATCTTTGTTAGGTATTGTTGGCAATGGCAAGGAGTTTCTAAATGTAACCATGTGATTAAACTATGAATTTTGAGGTGATGATTTTAGGTGTAACCAAAATCAGTCCAATGCTCTCACGTACATTTTTAGAATGAATGTATAGGGGTCGCTTTGGGGGAGGGATAGCAGTTAGGTGCAGTTAGGTGTTAGTTACCTTAGGGGCAATAGTTAGGTGCTACGGATCCTGCTCTTTGATTTCAAGAATATCAAAACTCCTGGCAAGCTCTTAATACTGGAGATTATGTCACGAGAGTATAAAATGAGTTTGTATGCAATACTGACGTAGTCTCCTGTATTACAGAGGCCCTGATCTGCAGCAAAAAAGAAATGTCTCGAAGTAATATGCCTGCAGTCTTACTGGTGAAGATGAAGCCGCACGTCTCATTCTTATCATCCCCCGAGTGGCCTATTTTTTGGACCAAATTCAGATTTCGGCTACTCAATCTGTTTCTAAATCGAACTTTCTACCCAAGTACGCCAATGATCAACTCGCATAATGTGCTTACCGATACCAACTCGTACGTCTTGCATCTGGCCTTGCCGCAAAGTATGTCTTCAATTACAGCATTAGTGCTCGATTTGCAGATTGTTAGTAGCGTAGCAACTAGGGCCTGCCGACTGCCGAGGGTATAGGTTGAGAGTGCATAGAACTCTGTCCCTCCCAAAGTTAGGCTCAAGATGATCTCTATTCCAGGGATCCAACTCATCCCCAACATGTTCAACTGAGCAGGTTATCAAACTCCTGCTTGGGACAAGGGAGTTGATGGACGGACTCACTCTTGTAAAACTCTTCTCTAGCGCGCTAGCGTGTGGCTGACCTAGCATGCTGTCTGAGATTAATAACTCAGACTCTTCTCGATTCAGACATCAATACATTCTTGAAAAGAGCTACTAACTCCTTGGGCCCGTCTGCTAATTCAAGCAAGAATGAGGGTATCCAAGATGCTCTAATCCTGTGACATCTTTTTTTTGACATACAGTGTTTTCCATCTTGAGTTCAAGAATTTTGGAGAAGGAAGCCCTTGACATCTATCACTTCTATAGCTCCTTGATAGTAGCTCCCGGATCGATTCTTGTGAGCAATTACCAGGATCATGCTGTTGTACAGTACATCATTCTCAACCATATTGATCAACTCCGAACCATATTTTGTTTTCTTCATGTGTTATCAAATTGGTGCACTCATAGAACAGTTAAAGAATGTGCAGCTGGATCTCAAAATTGTTTGAAACCACCGAGAAAACAGGCAGCAACAATTTAAAACTATTTTGCTATAAAGCTTCGCTATTTTGGATATCGGTGCATGTTACATCCAGCAAGAAGAGGAGAAAGACGACGAACGACGTGCTGCGTACAAAGGCTTGTTGCATGGTGAACTCCTCGCACTCTTTGTGATATATATTGTGCATCGTCGGTGTGGACAACTATCTTATTTTGAGGTTTCACGTTGTTTAAACTTTGCTTCTTGTTGCACTGAAAAGAGATTTATTGCCAGTGGATTAGCAGGCTGCGTGTTGTTGCCTGCTGTGTCATTCCATGTCGAGCGCAATGTCGTTATGGAGAGCGGCACGTCTTTTTGCAACACGTGCAAAATCGTTAACAAGAGGAAGCAGTGGACGCGTCGCAGAGAGGCCGACGTATTTGAATGCCGAAATCGAAAGGATGAAGAAGGCTTACGAGGTCAGCAACTTGTTAGGGTTTAGGGTTTGTAAGGGTTTGTTAGGGTTCACGGTTTGCATGGACCCCCTTGCTAATGGCCTGGTTGCAGCCCATTTCAGATTTACAACGAGACGCCCCCGAAGCCGTTCAAACTGCGAAGTAGCGGCGACTTGGACGTACTCCTGACCCGGCGCTACAACAAAGGCGCGGAAGACATCCAAGTGAAATGTGCGCTTGTTTTCGACCCACGCGGAGGCCCACCGGACGAGCTCTTTGAAGACGAGCTCCAAGATAAAATTGGACGAGAGCAGAAGGTAGTTGTCAACATCACGATGACGATAACGAAAGGCGGCCTGCAAGCACTGGAAATCAACGTGGATTGCGATCGCCGGGGATACATCGTGAACAACATCATCTACAGGGAGAATAAGAACTCGAAACACGACGACGAGTTCTTCCCTGCATTCTGGTAATGCTTTCTCTCCTCTTCTCAAATCCAGTAGCTGATCACAAGTATCTCTACCCCAAATACGAGTGTACAATTTTCTTAGGTCTCTTTCGTATAATCCTCACTGCAATCTCAAAATTCAAGAACCCTGACAATCTGAGAATGCCACTTTTTCTGTAATTCCGTCGCACAATTCTACTGTACCAGTATTGCTCCAATATGCTACCATTGCTTCAATACATTTTCCTTGGGCATCTGCATGTTTGGAAATCATTGCTTAGTCGGTAGAGGCAAGGAACCGAATTATGTATGTGATTATATATTCTTTGCAGGAGGATTGGTCCGCAGCTTCGAAGTGGATTTCATAACTTTCTGGAGCAGCGAGGGCTGGACGAGATCTTCGCATGCTGGGTGCATGACCAGATGGACGACAAAGCTTTCAAAGAGCGTCTGCGTCTGATGGAGAAGATCAATGCCTTTGTGGAGAACGAGAACGAGAAGAGAAGCTAAACCCTAAACCCTGAACCCCTCAACTTCTGCATCTGCAGCAATGATGATGCCGTCGTCGTCGTCGTCGTCCTCATGGTCAGTGAAGGTCTGACCTTCTAGTAGACTGGAGGTGCAGTGAGCATGGGTGCGCCATTATACTTTGGCTTGCTCATTACTGCTACTGCTGTTGCAGCAGGAGAGTTACATTTGTACAGCCATCGATCCTCCTGCCTGCCTGCTTCGGCTTTGTCAGCACACTCAAGGACAGTGGGACTCATCATCCCTGTCATGGAGGCAATCTTTTCTGAATGAGTACTTTAGGTGGTGATGAACTCTTCTACGTGTGTACTTTCTTAGTGGAAATGGGACGGAGGGGTCTACACGTCTACACAACGACAATATATTTATATATTACCGCATTCTTTTACTCTACAGTGGTACTGTATCTAGAATCATTCCATCTAGAAGCATAAATTCAAGAGTTTCGAGAGTTTTCAATGTTTATCAACAGTAAAAGGGGCCGCAATGCATGGGCCAACCCTCTACGGTGCAAAAAATTTCAAGTTGGAGTATATGTGCGTACCCTTTTAGGTATTAATGTGAATGGGCTCTTCCCCATGGGGAAGAGCCCATTCATGCGATGGAAGTACACCTTTTAGAACTTCTTCCCCCATTTACAGTGTGGACCCTGTGCTCACACAAAAGTGCGCACTCAAAACTGTGATGCAGGTCTCATCATCCTTTGGGGCCACAATCCCTTTGGGATTCCGTCTTCCCAGCTCACTCAGCTACTTCTTCTTTTCCAGGCTTTTTCGGCGGGGCTCAGTTGTTTTGTTTTTGTTTTATTGGCTATCAATTGTCAGAATGCACCTGGCATTCATGCGAGCACCAACTTTGAAGAATTATGAAGGGGGGCGGAGATGACATTTTCAAGAGGTTTGTCATTGGTTGGGCTCCGATAATATTGGCAGCAGCGTGGTAAAATATTTGGTAAAATTGATTCTATCTGGAAGATTTGACTTTTTGGAAGAGAATTGAGTGTATGCTGGTTGTGGTTTGAGCATAGGGAGATTTTTTTACCAAACAACTATCATTTCTACCTTATGTCGAAGAATAAACTTTTGGATAGTGTTATTTATTATTTCAGTTATAGCCGTGTCACTAACAAATCTACCAGTTTGTTAGAAATATCCAGTACGGACTTTGAACACACTTACGTAAACTACCCCCATTCTAGTTTGACCCGCAAAGGTCCCAAAAGCCCTTTGCGGCTGTATAATGTATTATGAATATGGTGGTATTTGACTAGAAAAACGTTGACCAAATATTGTTGAGGACAAAGTAAATTAATGATCATGATAGTATGTAAATAAGAGTGTATCACAATTCATATAGTAAATTGCAATTGAAGAGTTATAAGGTTAAATATGGGTTGTATAGAAGGACCCAAAGGCCTTCAAGGGCTAAAATCCCATTATGAACATTTAGGAAAAGCCCCATTCCAAGTTGTTTGCATTGGAAAATCAGAAATTCAAATGAATGAATTAATTGCTTACTCTAGGGAATTGATTGCACAAAATGAGCTTAATATGTGTTTGGAATGGGAAAAATCTATGCTTAATTACACATTGTCATCAATTCACTCTTAGTTAGCTTTCACATCAATGCAAATCAATTCATTTTGGTGATAGAAATTAGTAGTTGGTATTGAGGTCATTTTAGATTGGATTTGGCATGTGTAAAGTTGGGCATATGATGGTACAAGTCCTACAATAGCTATTTTTCTAACACTATAGACATGTATATGGTCTAAAATGGGATACACCTTTCGATAAAAAAAATTAAAAATTACATGAAGTCTAAAGATATCGTTGTAATGTTGTTAGTTATTGCTTGTCTACCAATGAAATTTTTATCCACATTTTCTAGATAGCAGTATCATATTGCATTAGTCATTATGCTTTTTTGGGTCTCAACATTCCAAAATATGCTTAGAGCCTTGTGATGGGAGGAAAACTCTTAATGAACTTCAAATGAAACCCATTGAGCATTTAACCTTGGCAAGATGTTGAGACCAAAAAGTAGTTGATGGATGACCAATTACTATAAACTAGGGCTTTTTTTTTGGGCGAAATTTTGCCAAACTGTCATAAATCTGACCTATCTGGCTTCATCCCTCCTAAAATTGGCCTCTCCAGTGAAGCCAGCAAGAGGGACACAAGACCTATCTGGCTTCATCCCTCCCAAAATTGGCCTCTCCAGTGAAGCCAGCAAGAGGGACACAAGACCTATCTGGCTTCATTCCTCCCAAAATTGGCCTCTCCAGTGAAGCCAGCAAGAGGGACACAAGTCCAAAAAAAAAGCCCTGCTATAAACTAATGAAGAATGCACCTATTTATCAGAAAAATTGAATCATCTTTGGCAAAATACTTTAGTAATAGGTCTCATCTTTTAGAGTTAATGGATATCTCCACTATATGTAGCCACTTTGACTATTTGCTCCTAATAAAGGTGTAGTTGACCTCATTAGATTTGTCATCTACAAATAAACATAGATTCTAAAATTAAAAAAATTTAAACCTATAAAGTTTGTTTGAGGCCTAAAATTTCAAAGTCAAAATCCCTAGAGCAAGGCTTAAAACTTCATCTATATTTATTTTTGAACAAAACCAACCCAAGGATTCTTTAGTTAATTTGTTCAAGTGCATCCTATCAAAATTTTAAACATCAAAATCTCCACCAATTGTAAGTTCCATATGCCTAAACTTTAAAGTGTAGGCTTTTTTAAGCCTTCAAGAAAGTAAAGTTTTGACTTTTAGCATTTTAAGGAAAAAATGCATACATTCTATAACTCGTACATTTGAGTCAATATGTTGAAAAATGGATTGAAATAAATGTATAATAAGTTTAACAAAAACAAAGTTCTTTCAAATTCATCTCTAAAACTTTATAAAATAGAACATAGTCTTGTATAAAAGATAAAAATAGAAAATTAATAACATTTACAATAAAATCATAGTTTTTAATTCTAATGTTGAGGATGTTCTAATATACAATTGATACCCTTTTTTGTTTTTATTTTTTAAATTTCAAAATTGAGACCAAAAAACAACTTTATATGTTTTTTCTACCTCATGTCTACAAAATAGTACTCCTTGTGACTTTTGTATCATTATTTGGAATTCAATGGTTTAAATGTTTTTGAGCAGACATCAATCTATAATTCCAATAAAATTAATTAATCCTTTTTAGAATATATTTTTGGCAGAAATATTAAATTATGAAGTCAATAGAGCATGTCCAAGTTCTCAAAGAAGCCAAAGTGTGCTTCTTAGTCCTTTAGGGGTTAAACATGTCTACCAATCTA
The DNA here is from genome assembly GCA_951230915.1 of Antitrichia curtipendula. NCBI lineage: Eukaryota > Viridiplantae > Streptophyta > Bryopsida > Hypnales > Leucodontaceae > Antitrichia > Antitrichia curtipendula. The sequence continues at coordinate 25,224,827 of OX579638.1, read as the reverse complement.
TATTCTACATTTTGAGCTCTTATATCTTCATTACTTAAACAATTAAAGATTAAATGTTTGATCCCCAAATACTCCAAAGTCTACAATTTTTCCTCTAGGTGCTCTAAAACCTATATTTTATATGATGAACTCAGTGTTTTGGGACAATGTTTTGTCTTTAATGTCTCATTCATTCCAAATAATGTTTGAATTTTAAAAACAAAACCTTCTTTCATGATAATCATTTTGATAAAATTGATATAAATATATATTTATACTGAGTTATAAACAAAAATATGCAAAAATTCCAAAAAGTATTCAAATATTACAAGGTTAAAAGTTGCCATTGAATAAGGTACCTCAAGTATTCCAATCCTAATGTTATAATTTCAAGAGAGTCTTCCAACAAAATACGAGTCATTGAAACATATACACTTGGTCTTTTTTATGTCCAAAAAATATCTTATCAAATTCAATAGCAGCACGTGGAAATTGCCCTACTACAAGTATGCAGCTAGGGACATATTCTCAAAAGATAACAAAATATGATACTGGAAATTGGGCTAATAAAGAATTTTATGTATAAAGTAGTTGCACCTACAATCATTAAAATAAGCATTTGAGCAAGATTTTCAATATTAAACAATATCTAAGTATTTGTTGAATCTTGTTAGGAGTAAAAAGGGAACTTCATAGTGATTTGAGTGTTTTTCTAGCATAGATAAACTATAAAGTTTAAAGGGCTAACAAAAAAACCATCCTAAATGGACCCTTAATTCTCATGTTCAAAGGGCTTATATTTTAGGCAAGAGTTTAGATGGGACGTTTTCCCAAACAAGTCACAATTAAGGTAACTACACCTAATTCTCACCCCTTTCTAAAACCAGCCCCAACAAATTTTTGCCTAAAATATACTATCTCTATCCATAAAAGTCTAAGATCATTCTAGAGAATATTTATTTTCAACCATTTGCAATTTATAATTTATTTATATGGTTTAAAAAACAAATGCACAAGAAAGGAATCTAAAATACTCTTTTGACTTCCACCAAGATCTAGCAAAAAAACTAGGTAGTTGTACAAACATGCACAATGCTGAATTGCTCATTTGAATGCATGTAGATGCAATTAGTTTTCTTACAAAGGCATTTTGGGTGCAGTTACTTTTTCTTACAAAAGTAAGCCCCGAGGACCAACCTCGCTTGTCATCATCGAGGTTGACGAAATTATGAGCAGGCTGTGTGTCCTGCGCTAGAAAAATGGGAACTAGGAAATTGGGAGTGAATTATTGATGCACATCGCTTTTTGAATCCCCTTGGTGGGCCAAGCATTGTTCTGCACTCCAACTGTTCATCCAGAACTCAAGGAACTGATTCTGACAAAGAAATGACAATATGTTCCCACCAAACTGAAATAAATAAATGCGTCAGGAGAACTACCGGTAAGGTTCCATTCGGGAATCCCATGCACGTCGCTGGCCGCACTGCATAGATTCACGATTTTTGGCTGTTAATACCGTCTTTCAAATTAAGTGGAAGGAAGCCCAAGGGACCGACAGATAGAGCAGCACATTCAATGGACTAAAAAAGGGAATATTCAAGTGAATGGAATCATTGAGTGGAGGCAGAAACGTGCATTGGCTTCCCGATATGATGAAATGGCATTTCTTTTATACTCATGATATGAATATAACAGTTTTAACAGAAGGAAGACAGACGACAAGAATTGGGCAATCCCTTCAACCACGGGCTTTACAATCATCAAAGACATGGACACACGAACCCTCCTTGAGATATGGATGCAAATGGGGATACCATAAATAAATGTCAAAAGTGTGTCCAAGATTGAATGTTCAAACAGATGTCAAGCTACAGCTAGGGGCTAAAAATTTCAAAATAACAAATGCGTTTTGCAGCTGGTGCCAGGATAAACAAAAGCTTGCTTTGGGTAATAACTCTACGTGTTTGCCCACCTGTTGTGTCCTTCAATAACTCAAAGATTCTATTCACAGAGAGCCCGTTGTGACGATTAAAATACCCTCCCTCCCCAAGCCATGCCCCTAGATATTGGTCTTCCACCCAGCTATGCAATGATGACAGCGGTAGAAACTGTTGCAGTCACAAAGATACGCAAAGGAGATCATGTATGTTCACTATAAAAGCCTCGGCACTGCAACTAAACCCTTCTATTTAGAAAGGGAAGACCAAAAAATTTGTGGAAATGATTGGGCCCCAGTCCGAAACAGCCAAAAAAAAACTATCTATGCGCTTTTAAAACTCCAACATCATCCACCTGGCAAAGAGATATTGATATCAGTCCTCCGACCATCTCCCAAGCCAGATGGCGGTTGCCAACTTGCCATCGGTTGGAAAATACTCATAGGCTGAGGCCTCTGCACTTGACCAGTTGGAGATGGGGCTGGTGGTGCTTGTTGCGGACCAGGTGCTGCACCTACACAACAATGCCCTCGGACAAAATTAACAGACAGAACCACATGTCCAAATGAATAGAGCAACCACAGGACCGGTAATGCTTCAGCAAACAATGTTATGCAGCAAAATAGCATATCAAAGAGCAGATACCAATACAGGCAAAGCCATAAAAATAAAAACCTCTGGTGCGCATGGAAATGTACCTGAACTTGCTTTAGGCTCAGGTCTTGGCGGTGGAGGGCGTTGACCTCCAGGGGCAGATCCGGGAGCAGATCCAGCTCCAGATGAACCTGCTCCTGGGGTTGACCCAAGTGGCGACTCAGCTTTCGCTTGAGCTTTGGAAGCATCAGAAAGGAAACTCCCAACAACAACCTGTTGCACACCGATGGAAGATATAACGATCAAATTGTTCTAATTATAATGCTTCGCATAAAATCGACGTAGAAGCCAAACTGGCGAATAACTAAGTTCAGTAAATCATCAGTTACGACAGCTGTAACCAGGCTTTGAAACTTGCTTTATCTAAAAAACGCATCTCCAAGAATAAAAGACATATCTGAACAGATTAATGCAGATTCTGAAGTAAACAGGAAAATTCTTTGTAATCGATCCACACAGTTTGGAGGTAATTTGAGTCTCAAACGAGGTGATGCAGTAACTAGTGCACAATAGTGGACGGGCTAGCATCAATAGTCAATCGACAAGGCAATTCAGTCCGATTCAAAACCTGATTTCTAGGATCTGATAGATGTAAGATACCTGGATGGGAGAGGCCGCGGTTAGCATTCCAGCAACACCTCCACCAATTACCCGCCCATCACTCCCCGCTAAAGAAACGCTCAGACCCCCTGTTCGTTGTCGATTACCACCTCCAACGTCCGTAGGTAGAAACGAACCGGACAAAGAAAGTATCTCAAAGCGACCCTGCCAACTCAAAGTCAAACGATCACTTAGCAGACTGATCGTTGCATGCAATATAGAAACAAGGCCGAAGTCCGAAGCACTTACATACCCTTCCAAAAGCGACATATCAGTTCGTGCACTTCATGTTAACCATCTTCTTAATATTCTCATTACTAACAAGGCCTGGTTCTCAACTCCATATTTCTAAGAATTATAATAAACAATACAAAAATGTTGTTAGCGTCTTCACAACTGCGCAAAAATTCCGTTTGTAGAAAATAAAGTTGAAAGCCATACCTCATAAGTCACTGTGCCTCCTGATGACTGTTGCTGACGTAATGTCGCATTAGAAATGGCACCATTGGCTGACAACACACACATTGCGCGAGGTCCATGCTGTGCAAACTGCATAACTTTTGTTGCGACATCCTGCAGTAGCCACATACCCGGTCTGAATAACCAAAAACTTAATTCAAGGCCACAGAAGGACAATAGAAACAAATCAAATATATCAGGTCCAGATACAATAGAGCAAATGGCATCCACAATCGCAAGAAAAAGAGAAATATGTAAGCTATACCTCCCCAGTGTTCACGGTTAGTATGTGGGGCGTAAAGCCTTGTCCTGAGCCTGCTAGTACAACCCCTGACACAGAAAAAAAATAAGAGTATTCATCAAGACATCAAGAGCAAGAGCATGCCAAAATAGAGGCAGCCACAAATGACAACAAAAAATATAAAAGAACAGCATTCAACTCACTAAAATAACTCACGTACCAAACAACTTGGTATGCTGGTATTCAGAGGGAGGATCCCTTACCTAGAGCAGCCAACTGCGCCTTTTTCCCAGAACCTGGTGGACGACCTCTGCCTCGCTTTTCTGAACCAGGCGTATACGGGGATGATGAGGCAGGCATTAAAGCTGGAAGACCAGGATAAATAGGACCTGGTACTCCTGGAGAGGATGCAGCACCGGTCTCATATTTTCGAGGTCTTCCTCTCTTTCGCTTTGGAGGCTGCTCACCCCCACTTCCGGTCCCAATCCCACTCCCAACGCCTTGGGTGCTAGCCATACCAATGCTCATCCCTAAGCCCGATGACGATGGCGTAGACATGATTGGACGAAGGCCTGACGGGCTACTCTCCGGCTGAGGGGTGCTCATAACTGAAGGCACAATTTGTGAGGGGGTAATAGGCGATGGTGCTGGTGGCGGTTGATGAGGTCGAATAGCTGGTGAGTGCAACCCTTGCCCGAGTCCACCACCCATTCCTGCATTAGGAGGGCTACTCATACCTCCTGCCCCCGGGCGTTGGATACTTTCCGCAGGATTCTGCATTTCTACCATGAAAATAAGCTCAATTACCGTAACATACCAAATCGAGACAAACTCTCAGTAGTCATTCGAAGTTATCTGACAAAAAAAGAAGCATAAGACCGGCGTGCTACTGCCAAAGACCGGGTCCCGGTAACTGTGTGTCGTTGAGACAAAAAGGCGAATGGAAGCATCCTGTTCATTCAAGTTAAGATATCCCTTCTGATCAATGATCGCAAAGTGAAGGAACTATCTCAAAGACTTACACAGGGAAAAGGAAAAGGTTGCGGCTTCTTGTCACAAATTGTATGGACCCCAGCACCAAGGTAGCCGATCGCTAGAATAGTTTCAAAAGATGCAAGATGCAATGCACTCCGGGTTGCATTTCAGAAGCATCAGAGAACCTTATATGCTGACTTAGCACATAAGATGCTAAGAATCAGAAGAAGACGATGGACTGCGAAAAATGGAAGCGAAACAGCACGCAGACTTGGTACATACATGAGCATCATTCTACGGGCTTTAGAGGCTCAGAGCAGATACTCTGAACGAGGTTCGCCTGCAAGAGATTAAGGCTCTCTCACATAGCCTGCCAAGTAAGGTCTCTTCCCAACCCCTCCCAGCCCTCACCATTGAAGAGACTTAGAGCTGCAGAGGGATGGATTGCAAATTAGCTGTCGGCTCCTTTGTGAATGTAGTCCTTCCCTAAGAAATAACAATTACTTTAACCATCGCGCCCTTCTACCCTCTCAGACTCCTCCCCAAAGACTGAGTTACAGTTCGCGTTCACTTACTTAGTTTTCGTCAGTAGAATGTACTTCGCAAATAAAAGTCGAGGTAATGTGTGCGTCTTCTCCTCTCGGACCAGTGTCGCTACCAGGCCACTTTCCTAAATAGCTAGACAGACTATTGCTGTCCAACAAGCCGCACCAATGTCCTACAGCCAACTTCGGTCGATGGCGCTGCCGATAATCCTCCCAGCCGAAACTCCGTCGTCATCGTCTCCGATGCTGGCCACCAGAACCAACGCAAACACACACTGACAATGAGAGTATGGACAAACAGGGACCAAATTATTCCATCACCTTGGATCCTAACAGCATCCCTCTGAGACTTCTCAGAACTCTAATACTCGACTCTCTCGAAAACACTACGCTACTCCTGCCGCAGTAAGGTTTTACGTCCATTTCGTCGTGTAGCTCGTATTTTGTGCGCTGCAACGATTGATGAAGTATTTGCATAGATCGAAGCTTATTTATTCCTAGCTCAGAAAGGCTGTTCTCAAACGCCGTCACTGAACTCCACGATCAGCAGGCATTCGAAAAACTCCGAATTGAAGTTGAGAAAATCAGTCTGAACTCCAATAAATGACAACGCAGGATTGCGCCCTACTTCTTTTAGCAGAAACTATAGGCTGCTCGACACAGGGTTTCTAGACTTCCTCCAACACTAGAAAAGACTAAAAGGAACGTATCCTTTCAAGCAGCGTGAAGGGGACAAAGAGAGAGAAAAAAAACACGAAGCTAACCGAGCTCTCTTGCGCAGCTGAAACGGCCGAGACTAACCATTACCCGTGGTCGCGACTTCCATCACCCTTGCGCTTCTCTCTCTCTCTCTCTCAGAGTACCTATACTGAACAATACCTATCCTGGTACTCGCACGCGCGAACAACCACTAGACATCGATTCTACAACTCGCGAAAAAAGCAATCTCAAGGTACGAAAAGTAACGCTCCAGCTAAACACTCAACACAGTCACGCCTCAGTTGCCCCGGTGTTGAACTCAATCAGCGTCCATCCCTCCTTTCTGCTGTAGCCCTAGCTCAGCATCATCAACTACTACCGCAACATCATCTCACCCTCGGATCCCGCTGGACAATTCAGAATCGTCATCACAGCCACCTTCTTTCCAACCTATCCGAGAAAATTCCCCCCGCGCCATGTCGGCGCTGTAACACCAACGCACAACTACAATAGCGGTCGCGATCCCCTCCCTCACAGAGTGCGCCACCAAAAAAACAAATTGTGATGGTTTTTCTTTCCCCTTGGGGACCAAGGAAGCTAGCTTGTCAAGTGCTTACCCTGCGCCTCGGCGGTGCTGTTCGGGCAATTGCGGCGACACAAGGCGTGCGTGAAGACGAAGACAACGACGACGACGACGACGACGACAGAAACAAACACAGCGACACCAATGAACTGCTCGGTCACAGCAGCATGAGCGTGAGCATGAGAATGGCGCTTCCGCTGCTCCCGTTTCAAGCTGCTTGCCTCGGCGGCAGCAGCAGCAACAGCAGCGGCGACGACCACAAACAAGAGCACTCCTCCGGCATTTCTGTAAATTTCATTGCCGCCGCTGCCTCGCCATGCTAAATAGCTTCCTACCGTCCTCCTCTTCCCCCTTCCCCCGTTCTGCCCTCGCCATGAAAGAAAAAGAAAAAGAACGGGGACCCGGGAAGGGAAAGAAAAATGATTCCGAAAGAAATAGTGATGGAAGCGGAAAGATAAAGAAGCGGCGATTCTCTTCTCTATTCTCGCCCCTGGGTTCTCGTTCCGGGGCCCCTCTTTTCCAGTTTTGAGGCGGAGTTGCGTGGAAGGTACTCCCTTCAGTAGGGGTCTATCCGTGGCGTGGGAGGCTGGTAATTGGCTCTTCTTTGTACCTCCTATTTGCATGTGCCTCTTCCTTACGTTGTGAATCCGGTCAATTGTGTGGTCAAGGCAGGCTTATTGCAGCCGGGTATGCTAAGGATATCTTAAATCTATACTTCTTCCAAATTTTAAACTTTCTAATCTTATCTTGGAATATTATTAGATTTTACACATAATTGGTTTATTTTCATATATTTGTCATATAACTTAAACCTTTGTGGGAATTGTCTTCTTTTTGTCTTTCATCCATAAATGACATGTTCATAACCATAGAAATCATTTGTTTTAACATTGTGTGAATTGTTGGATAAAAATAATGCAAAAGCACTCATTGGAAGTCAAACTAGTATAGATGATCTTCTCTTTTCCCACAAAATTTGGAAGATGAATAGTTGCACTTTTGTCCTACACAAGAGATTCTCTTATCATTCATCGGCCGCAAAACGTCCGCCTCGACGTTTAAGGGTTACCCTACATGAATGGGACACATTTTTGGCATACATCACTAAAAGAAAGGTGACCTTGGGACACTAAGGAATAGGATTAGAGCATAGGGTCTAAAGTCCGCACTAGCACCAAACCAGTGCCAACATGAACCTTTGGTACCATGCTTTAACACTATTCCTTAGTGCCCAAACACTTACTAATACATTGTCAATAATTTGTCAATTTTTGAAGAAAAAAAAGGTTTAAAATAATAATAATAATAATAATAATTTGATTATACAAATTATTTGGAGAATACTATAGAGGTCGGGGGGGGATTTTCAAAAACATTGACTACATGGGATGAAAGATTATAGTGATTGAGGTTAGAAGAAAAGTTCTTTCAAACTTTTTCTAACAAGGTCAACAAACTTGAACTCTTCTTAGAGTGAGATTTTTGCACTATATATGGATTTCTTTTATGAATGTATGATTTTTGTATTAGAAAGTGTGTGAGAATTTTTGCACAATAGCTTCGAGGTTGCCTATTGCCTTGAGAACAATCATTGATTGGTCATTTGAACAATCTAAAATGCCAATATAAAAAAATGCCAATATATTTTAGCGAAAATACTTGGAATTATTAAATCAAAGTTTGGATTGCCCTAATCAAACCTAAGATCCTAGAAAGCCACGGCATCAATAATAGGTACTCACCTAAGAATGATTCAATTTTTAAACCAATAGGTGCATTTTATATTTTCATCATATACTTATTGTCTTTAGTGTCCTTCTAAGGTCAAGGGCTAAAAGAGAGTCTCAGTTACAAGATTTGAAATATTAAAAGTGATTTTTTTTCCTAAAGTGACAAACATGCGTAGAAAGTGTCTTTCCATGCATAATTGTTTTGGTGATCACAAGCATACAAGCAAGGAGAACCCAAAATTATTCCAATGATGAAACCTTCATGCAAAAACTACACACAATTCAAAATTAATGGTAGATGCATGGTTCATATATATACATGTTGAAAGAAAACTCATGCCATTTGAGATTTTTTTGAAAATTTTATTAGGATGTATAGTGTCAAATAATGATTTGACACTATAAATCAAACACTTTAAATTGTCATCTTTAGATTTTAATATTTAAACTCTAATTAGGCCTTGAAGATGATTTCTATTCACCTCTATTTACAAAGAAGCTTATAAATTATACTTTGAACAAATCAAATTCAAACCCGTGCCTAGAAATTCCTTGTTCATTTGTTGGACAAGTTGTTTTGCATAATCAATGCATTACGCAAGTCCATCTATGTAATCAAACATTAAGGATTCTTCATCTAGAAAATTTGATGTTCATCCAAGGAATCTTTACCATCTCTTTTATTTCCCACATTTTCTAGTGAGCGGTTAATGCTAGGTGACACCTCACAATTGTACATCCCCCTATGCTTCACAAATACCAAATGTTCTTGATTAAAATTCATTTTGTAATTGATGTGACTGATTTCCCTAATTCTCTAAAGTTTGAAAAATTCACAATGATTTTAATTTTCTTTTCAAACCTTTTGCAAAATATATTACTCAAAATATTAAAATATATTCATCCAAGTATAAATCATCCATATCTTTAGTTACGTTGTTTGTTTGTTTGTTTTACAGTGAGATCTTTGGAACCGTGCGTCTCCCACCCCTCGTCATGTTCTTAAGGTGAGCTTACTTGCTAGTCCGGTGAGCAAAATTGTGCCTAATACAAGCAATAAGATAGAATTGCCTCAACCAATTGTCTTGTTGGGACGGGCAATGAAAAAGGAGGAGCTCAATTTTTGACTGATATCGGTGGACAATCCCATTGGTGAAGGCTAGTCAATCTTGAAAGAACCTAACACATGTGGATTTTTTATTGTACCCCTCCCCACCCACCTGGGCCACATGAAAGTGCAATGGCTATTTTTTCTTATAGCAACTCCTATGAAATTTTCTAATTCAAGCAACAAGACAAAATAGGCTTCACCAATTGTCTTGCCAAGGTGGGCAAATGGAAAAGGAGGAGTTGAAGTTTCACCAATATTGGTGGACACCCCCATTGGTGGAGACTAGTCAATCTTGAGAAAATCTAATGCTTGTGGAATTCTTATTGTATCTCGTTGATTGATTCTAAAGTAGTGCTACGTTCAATGAAAATTGTCCATGTGTTTCAAAAAATAAAAATAAAAATAAAGTGGTGCTATGAGCATCTTGCGGAGGTCCAGTCAAAGGTGAATGTAAAAAAAAGCCCTCTATTTGTGCCATGCTAATTGTATTTCTCTACACCTCTCCTAGCTAATTTGGGGCCATCAATTGCAAATACAAACTCAAAATTTGAAATTAAAAAAATAAAATTAGGTAGCAAATAAAAGGTTCCTACGTTTTCTCCAAGGGTAAAACAAAAGCTTCTATAGAAGGCTTGTAGCACTACTGTAGACTCAACCTACACCGCCCACCCACCGGGTCCATATGAAAGTGTAATGGCTATTTTTCATTGTAGCATTTGTTGTGAAATTTCCCCGATGACCCATACATATAAGGAGGGTGCACGGGCCTTGTTTTGTGTCATTCCAACTCATGGAAAAAAATATTGAACTTCAAATTTTTTTATGAATTAAAAAATGTATAAAATTACTTTTACTTTTATTTTGAATTGTGGCAATGCTACAGGGCACACCCTTAGCATCTGAATGTGTATTCCTCTGTGATGTCCAAATCAAAGACAGAAAAGTGAAGCCTTTTGACCGCCAGATTGTAAGGGCTGTACAAGGGGGGCTTAAACTTATTCCATGCTAAACTTGGAGCATGGAAGTCCTCCCATACGTTAACTTAGCTGATCATGTGAAAACGGGGTCATAACTAAATTGCAGCCTGATTTTCAGCGAGGACATGTGGAAACGTACATAATGTTTTCCAATGACTCCTAATTTTCGTGCCTGTTTTGGAAATAATATTCGGACATTGATTCAAGGACGCCCACCAGAAGGCAGGCGAAGTCATGTGTTGGAGGTCTCTCACTTTTTTTTTTTTTCTTTTTTTTTTCTTTTTTTTCCCCTTATTTCAACCTCGCCAAGCGTGGCAGCTCAATAAGGGGAATCACTTGATGCTTGTCAACTACAGTGGATTCTCAATATTTTTCATTCTTTCAGTGTTCTATCCTACAGTGCCCAATTAAATATTCTGAGAAAGTTGACGGAAAAAGAAGAAATACATTGTTTTCCATTAAGTTGTGGGAAAAGGAAAGGAAAAAGAAGTAAAGAAATAAAAATTGATTTGTACAATATTGGCAATCAGTTTGGAGTATTTCACAAGTTCTTTTTTTTTAGATTACCTACCAGCAAGTCAGAGACAATGAAAGAAGAGATTTGTGGGTTTGTACAATTGCAAATCACCATGGAAATGGCTGCCATGTTTTTCTAACTTAACTTACGTGAACCATTTAAGAATCATTGGATTTAATAATCAATTTGCATGATTTCATGGCCACCATGCTACTGGCTGGGCTTCAGCAGGTTTCCACCCAAGCAAATCATGAAGGAACAATGCTCATAACTATTGAGAAGTTGAGATAAGCTTAGTTTGGTGGCGACCCTATTTGTGCTATGTGACTATTTGGTTCACTATGTAATCAGTAGAGTACATTTGAAAGTTTGAGAATATGTTTCTAGATAGTATTGGTTCTGTTGAACTTTTATTTTGCCTTTGAAACAAATTGTCATTATGTGCCAAAAATAAAAAAATAAATAATAAATTTTGGGGGGAGCATTTACATTATGAGCACCCTTGGTGATGAAACTCTTGACTACTATGCGAATGATGAATTTATTTTTATTTTCTTGGCTTGGCCCCAAAATGTAAATTGGCTGCCTTGGTCCCATAGAATGATTGAAAATTCTCATACTATTTTCTCTTACAAACAAATGTACTCCCCCCCATGGTAATTTAAAATTATATATTTTATAAAATATTAATTTGATATGATTTTTTGAAGTGTGTTGCCCAAATGCTTCCATAGAGTCACTAAGTCCCTCCAACAAAAAAAAATGCATTTGTAATGGCCCTCTTATTTACCTCAAATAGTCATGACATTTTTCTAACTGCTAAAGGGTGCACGGTCCATTAATCCCTAGAGGATCAAGTGTCCATTAAATCCCTAAAGGGTCAAGCATCCGTTAAATCCCTAAAGGATCAAGTGTCCATTAAATCCCTAAAAGGTCAAATATCCGTTAAATCCCTAAAGGATCAAGTGTCCGTTAAATCCCTAAGGGGTCAAGTATCCATTAAATCCCTAAAGGATCAAGTACCCGTTAAATTCCTAAAGGGTCAAGTATCCGTTAAATCCCTAAAGGATCAAGTGTGTGTTAAATCACTAAGGGGTCAAGTATCCGTTAAATCCCTAAAGGATCAAGTGTCCATTAAATCCCTAGGGGGTCAAGATCTGTTAAATCCCTAAAGGATCAAATGTTCGTTAAATCCCTAAAGGATCAAGATCCGTTAAATCCCTAAAGGATCAAGTGTCCGTTAAATTTCTAAAGGGTCAAGTATCCGTTAAATCCCTAAAGGATCAAGTGTCCGTTAAATCCCTAAAGGGTCAAGTATCCGTTAAATCCATGAAGGATAAAGTGTTTGTTAAATCCCTAAAGGGTCAAGTATCTGTTAAATCCATGAAGGATAAAGTGCTTGTTAAATTCCTAAAGGGTCAAGATCCGTTAAATCCCTAAAGGATCAAGTGCTTGTTAAATTCCTAAAGGGTCAAGATCCGTTAAATCCCTAAAGGATCAAGTGTTTGTTAAATTCCTAAAGGGTCAAGATTCGTTAAATCCCTAAAGGATCAAGTGTTCGTTAAATCCCTAAAGGGTCAAGATCTGTTAAATTCCTAAAGGATCAAGTGTCCGTTAAATTCCTAAAGGGTCAAGATCCGTTAAATCCCTAAATGATCAAGTGTCCGTTAAATCCCTAAAGGATCAAGTGTCCGTTAACTCCCTAAAGGGTCAAGTATCCGTTAAATTCCTGAAGGATTAAGTATCCGTTAAATCCCTAAAGGGTCAAGATCCGTTAAATCCCTAAAGGATCAAGTACCCGTTAAATTCCTAAAGGGTCAAGTATCCGTTAAATCCGTAAAGGGTCAAGTATCCGTTAAATCCGTAAAGGGTCAAGTATCCGTTAAATCCGTAAAGGATCAAGTGTCTGTTAAATCCCTAAAGGGTCACGTATCCATTAAATCCCTAAAGGGTTAAGTGTCCGTTAAATCCCTAAAGGATCAAGTGTCCATTTAATCCCTAAAGGGTCAAGTATATGTTAAATCTTTTAAGGATCAAATGTCCGTTCAACGTATCCAAATTTTTTTGAGTAGGTTCCTACAAAGTCATTAAGGGTCGGATGTTCATGAAATTTGGACACAATGTGTAAACATATACCTCCTTGGTGAATTTTTTTTTTTTTTTTTCAATTAGGTGTTTGGATCCAAAGTTATGTTGCCCTAAATTTTTTTGGCAGCTCGAGCAGTTTGAAAATTGTTAGGGAATCTTTTGCAGAAAAGATCATCAATTTTTGAAATTTGGCATGTATGTGACTAATAAAATGTGGCATATAATTTTCCAAAAGAAAAACAAATTTTAGTCTTTAAATCACATTCTAAGAAGAGTCAAACTTTGTTAGCTCTATTGGGTCAATTTCAAGAAAAAAAAGTTTTTTTCTAACTTCAAGTCCTATTATCTTACAATCTATGAATGTTGAAATTTTTGAAATTTTTTTCCACATATTCCAAATTTTTGTCTCAAACTTTCACCATTCAGATTTTATATAAAAAATTTACTCGTTGCACAAAAAATCATCAAAAAGTGACTAGTGTATTGCCAATTCACTTAACCTCCTTGCAGTGCAAGATGATTTTGAATAAGCTAGACTTTATATAAGCTTTTAAATTTTTTCATGAGTGAACCTAATACCATATACTTATGAATGACAAAAATTCTCATTTTTGTGTAGAGCAAAAATTTTACTCCCAAAGGCCTAAAGTCTATTGACCCTATTTTGTAGAAATGAATAGAACTTTTTTTTTTTTAATAAATGAAATTAGGACTACATTAGATTGATTAGTGGCCAAAATGAATGTTTAGGTGTGGTGATGGAGTTATTAATGAATGCTTTAGAAACTTCTATTTTTTTAGTGTAAATTCATCAAAGCAAGTGGTTTTCTTAATTCCTTCATGGTGTAGCCGTGTTAGGAAATATTGTGACTGCTATAGGTGGTAAGATGGTCATCATGCATACACTTTTTGTTGGTTTTGGAGTAGCCTACAAATTCTTTTGGGCCAATCGGACAACACACTTCAAAAATTTATAAGGAACTCATATTTTGTCAAAAAAATAAAATTTCAATTGCTCTCTTCATTTCTCACAATTGTCTTTGTGTGGAAAAAATCAGAATTTTTTTGCCAATTGTAATAGGGCAAAACACTCATTCTACCTGTTATATGCATGTTTACCTTACGGCAAATCTTGAAAATGTTCATGCTCTCCTCTAAAATAATAACCAAAATCTACCACACCAAACATGTCAAAGAAGTCTTTACAAAGATAATTACCCAATTTTGTAGGGCAAGCCATCAACATCTAATGCCTTACTACTGAAGGCAATAAGGACCATTGTAAATATCATATGAATGAAAATTGATGAAGATCCACATCATTTTGAGTATTCAAATTTGACATTTTCATGAGTTTGTGCTTCTTTAAAAGAGGTGCATGTCATGTTGTAAGATCTATCTATATTTGTTTTAGTTCTAAATTTGGATAAGGGATGTTAAATTTGTGTCATAGTTTGGTGGTGGTCCAATGGATAGATGATGCTTGATTTATAATTTGGGTTCATATTAGGATTTTAAACCATTTTGGCTCTTAAAGACATTTTTTCTTATTTTTTCTTCTCTATTTATCTATTATCTATTTATCTTCCAACAATTTTAGCATCATAGCACTAGTATTTAGGGTGGTTTGGGGGCACCAAAGAATAGTGCGAAAGCATAATGCCCAAGGGCCAAGCTAGGCCTACATTGGCACTAGCTTGGTATCAATGTAGGCCTAGTTTGGCCCTTAGGCACCATGCTCTTGGCATTATTCAATTGGCACCCAAAGACCACCCCTCTATTAGTGAAGGTTGCTTTTGAGAGAGAATTGTTTATTTTTCTTGTCAAATGCTTCCAAATCCTAAGGTTGTTCAGGTGATTAGATTGCAAGGGGGGGGGGGTATTGAGATTTCATAATAAGATTTATTAAAAAAATAGTTATATTCCACAGGACTATTGTAATTATTTGAAGACTTTTATTAGAGTACACCTTTGAATATAAATTTGTTGTGCCACTATTACAAAGATCTATAACAAGTACAATTTGAGATAGGCAACATATTAACGCCATATTTTTTGGTGAACCTCATGTGAAGTATGTTTGGTGTTTGAAAAGTCATTAAAAAGTCCTTTGCAAGTATTCAATACATATCTACACCACAAGATTATAATATTTTTTTAAATTACTCAAATAGCTACTACAATCATAGTCCTTTCTATGATATTAAGTACCAAAACCATCTTCAAAAAGTCTTTGAAAAATTTGCTGACAGTAGATTCGTCACACCCATGAATTTTTAAAAGTCCCCTACACTTTCATAAAATACTCTAAAAAATATTCAACAACATGGTTGTATTTAGAATGAAGTTCAAGCCTCTAAAATGAATTTTTTTTTTAGTTTTTAATTTTTTCAATGTACCTTTTAGGCATTTGAAAATTGATTTTGTGCAAGAATTGAGAGTGTGTCACGATTTTGAGCCACTCAACCATGCATTTATCCACATGTCTTCTAGCAATGACTAAGCTCGAAGCTGTGGAAGATCTTTTTGACATTGGTGCAAATATTGTATACTTAAGAATAGACTCAAACCCAAGTCTTCCATTAATCACTATCTCATGTGATGATGCGAACACCATGTTTGAATTTAATTTCTCCCCCTCCTCCCTCTAAAAAAATTTATAGCCGTTGATTTCACATCACAATCTCCCCCCCCCCCCCCCCCAAATGATACAGAAGACAATACAAAAAATGGTTACATACTGAAATACGGATATGGATACATGTTAAAATATCCCATATCAATTGTATCGATTGCAATGCATTCAAAAATACAAATAGTGGGGTTGGGGTGTTATTGAATTGAAATGAATTAATTTCAATTCAATTGAATATGAATGCATGAATGGCTATCTACTCAAAAGACATGTCACTTCAATCTAATAAAATAAGTTCCCAAATTATTGTTCCTTAAAAAAATTATTATGTCAATTATCTTATAATGTATAATGTGAAGTATGTTATTAAGCTCTTTGCCCATTTTAAAGAAGAAGGCTTATAGTTGTAGAAGATTTTGTGGCATTGGTACAAATATTCTTTACTTAACCCCTTATGGATGCAATGTGCATTTAAAGGACATTTAGAATTCGATTAAGTGACAATGAAGTAAAAAATAAATAAATATTTCTAAGACTTTGACACAAGATGTAAGCATTCATTTCCTTTATGGGAATGTAAAAAAAATTCCAGTTGAATGCTCAAAGCAAAATTTGTATTATCCCAAAATATTTGGACAATTTGGACAATTTTAACATCTTTTGCATGAGTTTACCTAATAAGATTTAGCATGATAGAAAAGCAGATGAGGAATATAGCAAGAGATGTCAAAATTGCCCGATCATAATAGAAAAGCATGTCAAATTCCCACTGGTTACATACATGTCAAATTGGTATGTATGTAACTAACGGGATGTAATATGTAATTTTAGGGGAAAAAATACTACTTTAAGAGCAAAAATGTCATTCTAAGAGGAGTCCAAACTCTACTAACCATGTCGGACAAGCTTGAAATTTTTTTTTGTCTAATTACAAACGCTATTATCTTGAAATTTTTATTTTCAAAAAATTAAAAAAAAATTCTACACATTTCAAATGTTTATAGTCTCTAAGTTTTTACTATCTAGATTTCAAAAAAAAATCCTTGTTGCATAGGAAATCATAAAAAAATAAATAGCAAATTGCCAACTCATTTGACTTCTTTGTATTGCACGTTGATTTAGAGTAGGGTACAAATTCCATATTTGTTTCTAAGATTTTGCATGAATTTTCCTAGTAAAATTTTGTACTTGATGGTGTAGAGGCACAATTTTATGTAGAACAAAAAATTTACTCCAAAAGGCTTCAAAGTTTGTTGACTCTGTTTTCCAAGAATGAAAAAAAAATCTCAATTTAAACATTATAATCTTTCAATCTTTGTGGTCAAATGGGCTGAAACTTTTTCTAGACATTTTCAAAATACTCTACTACACTTTTGTGTGGTTAAGGTTTAAAATAAATGTTTTACTTTCAATTTTGGCCAATGCACCATAAAATAGAATCTTTTATAATTTTAAAAACCACATCCATTCTTTTAGGAATTAAGAATAGACTCTAACACATGTGTTTAGTCAATCACAATAGTCCAATGAGATTAATTTTTAGATTATGGTCTTGTTGAAGGAGGATAATGACCAAATTGGAAATTACACTATTAGTATAATAAGTTCGTTCCAAGGGAGACGGTCAAGTAGGAAATCTATGCTAAATGGACCAATTCCTAGAGTAGGTAATACAATCCCCAAATAGAAGACCATGACTCAAGTTGGACAATCATCAATCACTCAAACTACAACAACATTGCACTTCCAACTTAATTAAAAGTTTTATTTTTTATGTTTTTTATTTTTTTAATCACAAACTTAATTCAGCATTGCCAATTGACAAGCTTAAACACATCACAAGTATTTCAAAATCCTTACTTTCTCTTAGACATCACCTTCAATTAGAACATTCAAATTTTCTTACTTAACTATCTCAATCACATTCCAAATTCTACAAACACTCCTCATAGACTCACACACTTGCATACTCAATTCCTCAACTAAAATTGACACAAAAACACACACATAACAAAAACACTACACATCTCAACCTGTCCGGGACTTGCATTGGCTCTCTCTCCAAGTGGGTAATTTAAAATGATTGAAAAACAACAACTAAATACCACTCCTCCTTGCCGTTCCAACTCCCAACTTCCTAATTGGCAAACATACAACCTTTAAAATATATTCCATGTGACAAACCCAAATTAGTAACCTGCCTATCTTACTATGAACCTAAATCCAACTAGGTTGTAAGTAACACCAATTAAGCATTCTAATTGCATCCAAAAGGCTAACAACAAAAATTAGCATTTCAAAACTAAAACCAGACATTGTCAAAAGTATTGACATGTTTGGAGACCAATTACTTTGGCAATTTTAAGATCTAAAAGCACTTGTCACCCTCTCAAGCAATAAAACTTTCCAATCTCACAAGCGCAAGACAAAACTAAGTGGACAAAATAATGGAACAACTTTCTTTCAAGAATAATCCTCAATGCTAAAAGAGAGAAAGCTAAAATGTCTATAAGTCTATTTAATCCACAACCTTCAATGTTTTTCTAAACAAAGGTAAGACAAGATGCCATTAGAGCCAACCCCAAATCTATAAGCATCCAAAATGAAACTCATTACAATAAAATTTATGGTATTCAGTCCAACTTAACTTTCAAAACAAGTAACACCTATTCACTATCAACCAACAAGGCAAATCTAACATCTTGGATTTTGAACTAACACACATAGAGAGAAATGCCTAACTTTACAAAATAAATGGCCTATTTTATAACAAAAATAAGTGAAATACTCTCAATCTATGCCATAATTTATTTAAACTTAGAATCATAATGAACAACTAAAAATGTCATATCAACTAATTAGAATCTTAGTCATTTTGCATTAAATAATTGTATATTTTAATACAATATAGAAGTTTATTTATATTTAACTAAATATAAAAGAAAAAAACTTATATAGTGTAAAATCAAACTCATGTAACAATATACTTTAAAATATTTTTGAATTTTTATTTTTGAATAAATTATTTTACATATGTTTTATTTTTTATCTTCATATTAAGATGTAGAATATTATATAGTGTGCATAAAGTATACATGTGCATAAACTTTACTTTCAATAAAAAAAAAAGGTTAGTATTTTGGAGTTCGTATATTTATTGATATTGAGGTTGATCTTAAAAGAAACACTTGAAAAAACTATTGGCCAATAGAAAAATATACCTTTTGAAGTAATTTTTGTCTATTTTCTTACAATATTGAATATTTTCACTCATTTAATCCTTACTTCTTGAGACAACACAACTATTATATTGTTGCATACTTTTACCATCATATAAGATGAATTATTTTGGGCTACCATATATAGCACTAGTTTTGAGTTGCTTGAATGTTCCAACTATGTCAAAGCAATGTTCTTTACAAAATTTGATTATACATAGATATTGATTATTTCAATTTATAATGGAGTAGTTTTGTTGTAGAGATAGTAATATCTTTCATCCTAGATAGGTTTTATACAATATTAAAAAGAAAATAAACCTAAATATTAGAAATAATTTTACATAAAAATTTATGAATGACCAATTACAATAGTATATTTGTAAATGACTATAATTAAAATACATATATAAACAAACTAATTTAACTTTTAAATTGGTGTACCTAGGAATTATTCAATATTCAACAAAGTAACATATTATTGGTGATTTAGAGAAAGTTTATTGTCAAAAGTGGACAATTACATGGTAGGTCTACCACTACTTGTATAATGATTCCACAAAAACTAATGCATTTTGTACACATTGTGTATTTTGTTAAAACCACAAGTTCAAAATCCATATAAAATATATATGACATTAGCACAATAGAAAAGCAATTAACCATATCTAAATATCAATTGCATATCAATTATAGAATTAACTTTCAATTTGTAAAAGTTGGTTGATGTTAAAGATTTGGAATTTCAACCTTTCTATGTTGATATTACTTAGCTAATTTCAATAAAAAATTTGACAATACAAAATATATATTTAAATTCAAAATACAAAATTTTATAATATTCCCATCTACAAAAATTTCCTTCAAACACCTAATTAAAATTCCGTGAATGTTAAAAATGAAAAATCTATATTAAAATAGACTATAATTGCATATAATATCTTTTAAAATCTAAAAGATATATCAAAAGATATAATTATTTGAGGGGATTTTTTTAATATATATTTGAATATATGTATACATTAAACAAACTCTGATGATCACATGAATGCTTGTAGTGCTCTTGATTTTCATTGTCAACGTTGGATGAAACAATTGGATGATATTTCATTACAATGAAAATGTAACGGATTTTATGACAAGATTCGTGATACTCTATATATAATTGAAATGCAATTTTGTCCATTTACATGCAATTCTATTAAAAAATAATTTATTCGTGTGTTTATAATCACAATTATGATAATTGCTGATGATAAGATAGTGATGACATTCTAATACCACCTAAAATCAATTTTACACTACAATGATTTCTCAATTTTTTTCATTGATTCTTTGAAAACTTCATAATTGTTTGTTTGGTGCACTAGAACACAAAAGTAATATTGTCTACCATGCATTTGTATAGGCCTAGTTTTTATTTTATTTTAAGATAATCTAATATTGAAGTGAAATTATTATATTATGTAGTTTACAATGATTAGATATTAATATATACCATATCATATACATTATTTTTTTATAATTTTTTGAAATTCCAATCAAGTTTGTTTGAACATTTAAAAAAAATTAATATTGCATGACATTTTTCTTCCAAACAAAGAAAAAATCAAATGAAACTTCAAAAAGGGTTAAAATAAATAAATTTTAGCGACAACTTGTAGGTTGGAATTTGATTGAGTAAATATTTGGTGATAAATATTTATGAGTTGATAAATATAGGTTGCGCTAGTTGTAATGAGACATGTAAATACAAGTTGGCCATGAAATTTTGAAGGTTTGAATTTCAAATCAAAATGTTATAGTTTGAAAACTATCATGTAATATTATAAATATTCAATATTTTTGTTAGAAAATTACAAATACTCAATCTATAACATCTAGTGGTCAAAGCTAGCAAAAACTAATTTAAAAATGGATGCCAAAGTTTTTGGAAATTAATTTTGGACACTTTTATGAATGGACAAAAAATATTTATTGTAGAATACTAATAGTTTTTGTCAAATTAAATAGTTATTTGTTAGAGAATGTTGAACCTACCTTATGGATACATTAATTAGTTTTAGAAAAAAATCTTTCGACATCCTTAACTCTTAAAATTCCAATGCCATTATTTCTTCTATAATACTCAACTCTACCATTTCTAGTGCAAAAAGAAAAAATTCTAAACATTTGATTTTTTGCATATCCAATTGTAGGATCATAGACTTGTATGAAAATGTGTGTAAGAAATTTCAAAATCTTTGACTAGGTTGATTAAAGGAAGCTTCAAAATACTTGAAATCCATTCTTCAAAAAACTGTTAAATGGAAGTAGGTATTGGATTAAAGGAAAAACTAAAGTTTTAAGATGGACTTGAAACATACTAATTGCATTGGTAAGATTGCATTAACCTCTAAAGTCCTAAGGCCCTTTTTTCCATCAAAACCCATCTAAACTTTCATTTCTATTGCAAAAAGCAAAATACTTATAAAATTACTATTTGTGCATATTTATGCAAAGGATCTCGCACTAGACTAAATAGAAATGTTTAGAAGAAATTTCAAAAACTTTACTCCACAGAATGCAAGATATTAGCATTTAAAGTGAAGAAAACAAGTTCTTTGGCTCCCTGCTTGATTAGTTTTTTGACTTTGAATTTCTTAGCCTAAAATTTTGGACTATTGATTTTGAATTTTTTTAATACTAAAAAAATGAATTGAGGATTTAAGAATATTTTTTATTAAAAAAACTATGATTTTTATTCATTAAAAAATTGTTAAGTTGAACTTGTAGTTCAAGATTGAGGGGAAAACTAAACCATTAATAGCTTTATGATGGAATTGTAACACACTAATCACAATGGTGAGATTGTTCTAGAAAGGGATCTTAACCTTGTAAATATATTTTTTTAATTGTAAAAATACAATTTAGAAATGAATCCTACAAGCTGATTTTTCAAAAAAACGTTTTGATTGCCCGAAAAAAAAGATTGTCCATAACTTTCACATTATTAATGCTAATGGAACGAATAAGAACTTTCCATGGAGATAAAAATACAATCTATGAGGAAGTAAAATTGAATATTGAAAATTGATAGTTTAGTGAATTTTTTTGCTTCAAGGCACCAAACTAAAATTTGGGCTTATCATGCCATAACTTGTGCTCCCGGGCATCGATTGAAATAAAAATGATATTCCCCAAAAGCTAATGCATTTTTCTATCTTCTAAAAAAATTTCAAAAAATGACAATGAATACTGAGACTGTGGGAGCTTGTCCAAAATCCATTTTGTAGGGGCACGGTTGCTAACATATGAGCCTAGGCTCCTATGTTATAAGTACCTTCCATGGTTGTATGGTACTTATACTATAATTATGTATGTTATAAACACTTTTAATAGTTGTAAAGTACCTACTTACACCTAGGCTCAAGACTCATGTGCACACATTTCTAGGCTCACATGCTAGCGTCATTGTTTGTAGGGGACAATGGGACTTTAAAGGTTAACAAGCACTTTAAACCGTGTGCAACTTTCTTATTTGGAATTATGATAATTAAAAAACATATCCTATGCATTATTTTTGCTAGAAGATGCTATGCCTAATTGCAAAAACAAGATGCTCCATAATGTTGACAATAATATTCCAAATGAAAATACTCAGTGTCTCTATATAATCTATGAGATTTAAAAAACACTCTAAGTTCTTGTGAGTGTTTTTTGTTGCTTGAATTTGACTATTTTGAGATTTTGTGGCATAATTTTTTTCCTAGGTCAATTTAAATAACTTTAGAGCATATTCCCACAGAGCTAATTTTAATTTTATTTTAATTATGTCAAAAATTGAATTAATAGAAACTTGACCGAACCTTTAAGTGTCTCATGAGGAAACATTTGGCACTTTAGGAATTAAAGTATAAATCAAAACATAATGAATCAAAGGTTTTAATAAACATCAATCCATTAAATTAAATAAAAAAAATTAGTGATTTTTTTAAAAGTGTATTTACTAAGATAGTCATTTACATGAAAATTGAAAGAATCTAATGACTTTTGCAATAATTATTGGAATGACATGAGACGAAGTCATATTTGCTAGATTTGGTGATTTCGAAATTATTCTAAATCATATATAGAAATTTAAAAGTATGAAGCTACTAGAATGTTGTCAAATTTGCAAAAAGCCTAATGCGGGCTCTACAAAACTCTAGCACAACAAATAGACTCTATATAATTGAAGCTCTAAATCAACTCCAAACTAAAGGCCATCGCAACAATTACATAGTAACCGTTGCATTTTCTAGTTACATTGAATCTTTTGCAGTAACCTAGAGATTTATTACTCTCTAAGAGAGATCCTAGCCTAGATCTAAAATTTAGGTGACTCCAAATATAAATTGTATTAATGCTTAGTAACATGATTAAAAAAACTTTAAGTTCTCAATTATCATGTTCAAAAATTGAATGATGAAACTCTCTTTTTGCTTATATGGACACCAAAAAATCCTTTAACATGGACAAAGAATATGCACATTTGGATGTGCCTTGTCATTGTTGGCACCCGTGATTCTCTCCTAGACTTCATTGCCTAAATTCTTGGATAAATACAAAACCCCGAAACCTCCAGTCATTTGTAACTGATAACATAGAGAGCATTGAATGAGGTGGTTGCCTCCTAACATGGAGACTAAATTTAAGATATATTGCCTCTAAAAGGCCTCTTGTATGGAAATGCCAATGTCATGCAACAACCCAATCGATCTTTGTAATAGCGTACACCATGATCATTGCATCCTACATTTCAATGGAGACAACGGTGTATCTCTAACAAGAAGCTCATTCTATTCCTCAAATCCTAAAGGACAAAGAAACATTTTGGATATAAAATGTCAAAAAAAATCAATTGCATTCTATAGTATGTCAGTTACATACTTAGCAAGATTCAAAGGTAAAAGGAGGAATTTTGCACAAATTTGACCAAATTAATTGTAACAGATTTTTGTTGAAATCAACAAAACAATGACCGGATCAACACATCCAAATCAACAGAATTCTGTCAAAATTCCTGCGTTTTCTACTAGTGAAAGCTTCCCGCCTTGCCCCCAAATTTTGAGTTGTATAACTTTTGATCCAAGCACCAAATTAAAAAAATTATAATCATTCTGACTAGGTGGTAGGTGTCCATATCTTTGTGCCAAAATTTCATGAATATTCTTTCAAGATTGACTTCAAAAGAACCTACCCAAATTTCCAATCGCCCATTCAATGACCACTTGGTTGTCTACAGGATGAAGTCGTTTTTTATTTTGGTAGTTACATCCTCTCATTAATAAAGTTTAATTATTTATTTTGGTACTTACATTCTCTCATTAATTCAAAAACCAAGCAAATTCATTAAATTAATTGACAAATGCATAGATAATTGCACTTTACCTAACTCATTCATAAAGTAGCTTACAAATTTTATCATATGACAAATAAAATTTAAATTATATGTAATGTAGTAAAAATGATATGAAGTTGTATTGATTTTCAATTTGGAAAGTAATTCAAGAATAACTATGAGGCCAAAAAGTGTGATTTTAAAGGTAAAAATGACAAACACATGTACTTGTC
This sequence comes from Antitrichia curtipendula, assembly GCA_951230915.1. Classification (NCBI taxonomy): domain Eukaryota; kingdom Viridiplantae; phylum Streptophyta; class Bryopsida; order Hypnales; family Leucodontaceae; genus Antitrichia; species Antitrichia curtipendula. The sequence continues at coordinate 25,200,284 of OX579638.1, read as the reverse complement.
TCAAATTTGGATCATTTCTTGCTCACAACTTTGGTGATAGGTCTTGTTATTTGATGGCTAGCTTTATATAAATAAATAAAATTAAAATTAATAAAAACATACTTGAAGCTTATGTGTATACAAATCTATTTTTATAAACTAAATTTAACAATATACAATTTTAGTCTTAAATTTTTTCTTAAAAATTTGAAATTTTTTAATGGTGGAATTATGCCTAAAATTTGTTATAGGGACTACTACAAAATTTCCAAACATCAAGGATTTTAAACTTTATTAATTTTTAAATATACATATGTATAAATAAATATATAATTTATTTAATTTTTGACACAAGCAAAGGAACCTTTACAACAAGAAAAAGAATACAAAGAATATAAGGACACAAATACAAAGAGGGGTGCCGTTGGGTGGGGCATGAACTGCCCGCCTAGGCGCAAGCGTCTAAGGCAATTGAAGAACAAATCCAACCCAAGGGCCAAAAGGAGCCCAATATGGTGACTTGTTGATCATTGTAGCAAACATGTCATTTTGAACCCATTTGCATTCAAACTTGGCTTTAGCAGCTGTCCCACGCTCCGGGTTCCTAGTGCTAAGTCTACAAACAAAATCCTATTCCACCTTCTTGTATTCATGAATGCCCAGCTAAATGCCTTGCAAAAGTTTAGTAGGGCACCATTGCGTATTATTGAAAGTCGCGTCATTTTATTCAATCTAGAGCGTCCACAAGATAACAATGGAGAGTGTCATCCAAATACTACTCACCATATTAAATTTTTGTGGGACGTGATCTTGTAATTTACCTTATTTCCACCTGAGAGGTTGCCATGGACCTTTGTTGTCTTTGTAATTGACAAGAGTGTTCATAATATAGATACCCCATTGCCTTGTATGTTGGGCTGACATGCACTTCTAAAAGCAATGAAGCATAAACTTATGAGATATAAGGGGGCACATTGGACAACCGATATTGATGGCGTGGTGAATCCAACCTCTCCACGTATTGACCGCTATTCCACAGTGCCACACTTGCTTTAGTTGCCCTAATTCTTTCGAGGTGTGAGTATTTGTCCACATTGTTTTCTATTGCAGGTGGTGTGAGAGGTAGAATCCCTTGCCACTTTTCATTAAGCATGTTAGAGATGACATGTTTATCCCTCAACAAATCTCACCCAAACTTAGTGGTGTACACTATAAAGAGAACTAGGCTATGGACTCTTTCTATATAGTTTGATGCTATTTTCATAAATGTTTTAGATTTGCAACACAAAATTCTCAAATAGATTTGAAGATCAATATCAAATGTAATACATCAAAAATTATTTATATATATTTTTTGATAACCTATCTTTTATAATTTGAAGATATTTTCAAGAATAAATATTAGTTTAAAGAAAAATATATATTTGAAAACATCCCTTCAATTAGTGTGATGCATTTGGTTTCAAAATTATGTCTTAGATTGAATTTTAGTGTTATATTTTCAATAATACACACGTTTTTGGAAAATATAAAGAGAAATGGATACAAATTTAGTATATAGTTATGAAATCAAATTTATTTAATTACAATATATTCTCAGAAGAGATATTTATTCTAGCATATTGAATTTTTTTTAAAGTACAAGATCCATATTAAGGCACAAAAGATACTTGTTAAAATTTTATAATTTTCATACTTATGTAAAAATATATATACTTACTCTTGTTCAAACATGTTGATATTTTTTAAGATTACAAAATAATAAACAACTATGTTATTAGAGTCAAAGTCACTTTCCTACAATTTTACTTTTGAATTGAAGGTCTACTTAGACTTCTTTCAATTCACTTAAAAAGAACGTATCCAACAAATGAAAATGCTTCCTTCTATCAATCAAATTAGTTTTGATATTTGCTATAAAATATATTGATATTAAATAAATAAATATTTTATTATCATTTTTTAACTGTTACTATTATACTCAGCTATATATTTGGAAATTCATGCCAAATATTTAATTAAAGTTGGAAAATAAATTCAATAAATGCTAAAATTAAAATATTCCCTCAAAATCTTTACTTTCTCCATACAATTTATTAAGGGGCCTTAGTTGAAGACATTGTAGTTTGTAGCTCCCAAGATTATGGTGAATGGTATGGAAAAAGAATCTTTCAAGAAGCATTACATCCATTTTGTCCATCCTTTCATCTTCATTTGGCTTTAATCCCTAAAAGATCAAACACCATTTTTTAGCAACATGGCAATTTTGGACAACTCACTAATAACAAAAAATTTAATTTTCTTTTCTTTTAAATTTTCACACAACATGTGCCTGAGGAGTAGCTTTAAGGCCCAACAATTTTTAGAACTTTTGACTACATGGTTAAAAAAATTATTGTGTAATATATAATTTTCATTGTTTGGTGGGCAACTAAAAAAATTCTTAAAAAATCACTTCTTAAGAAATAAAAATTTGAAATTGGTTTTCTATATTTATATATACTTGGAAAGCTTTGAATAATTCCATTTTGATTAATCAGTTGAAAGTAACAAGGAGTTTTAGTTTGCAGTAATGGATTCTCTACACAACAATAAACTTTGAAGTCCTTCATATTACTCAATTTTCAATGGAATTCAAAAAAATGAAGACATTGGGTGAAGATTGTTTATTTCAACATTTCAACCATTGAATTTGGCAATTTTCAACCATTGGAATTGACGATTTAGTATTTTTAATCATTCTCTACTTCTTTCAACTTACTATTTTTTTCCTATATGTTGTACAATTCCAAATGATATGAAATTTTTTAAGGATGTATCCAACTTTCCTTGAATAATGAATCTAAAGAAGCACCACCATCTTGGTCATTTTTTCATACAAATATGATCTTGTGAAGTGTAGCTACCCAATTTTCCGTAGGGAAAAAAAAGGATTTTCGTCAATTCAAATGCTAATATCTTGCAATCCACACAATGAAAATTTCTAAAAAAATTTCCACATCTTCTCAAAATAGCGTACTACAAGATTTTACAGTTATATGTGTCCAAAAATGGATTTTTTTCAAAAATATGATACTTATATTAGAAATGATAGTTTTGGAGCGTTTTTGGTGAAAGCATAGTTTTTGACCTTTAGGAGTTAAATAGTCACTTGTGCCACCAACAACCACAAGTTTTCAAGAGCAACCAATGAAAGCTGAAGGGTTTTAATTTATTTATTAATTTATTTAACATTTTAAAACATTACAAATTATGGTAGCTAATTTAAATGCTCTTGGAAGTGATGTTTGACAAAGTGACCACATTAGAGCTACAAAGATGTAAAATATATCACCTATTTTTGACAATGCTAAAGATTTTAGCATATATTCAATTGTGTGATGGTAAGGGGGATAATTTTCTCTAGTCAAGGAACATAAATAATGTAGATTGCACTATTTTTTGCTAATTTTTCATCAAGTTTGAAATTGGTAGAAATTAAAAAAGTATAGATTACAATCTATCTTGTTTTCAAGGTATAGGCAACCTATTTCCAAGAAGCTCAAAACTAAAAACTGGTCTTTGCAACTTCATTAGGTGTTAATGTATTATTTATGACATAATAATGAAGACTTTGCTAAACCACATCATACCATAGTGTGACATGATTTTTTTTTAATAATTATTAATGTCAAAATTGAATTTTTATAAAAAATTAAAAAACAAAATATAAAATTTATAGAAAATAAGTAAGAGCCTTGGCAAAAACTTCACTAATAAAGGGCCAATGCTGGAAGGGTTTAGAATTGCAATAATAAAAGTGTAAGAGTATATAACCCTTTGGCACTTACTCAAATTAGCAAGAGTTAGCGGAAGACAAGATTGACATTCATATAATTCAATTTTATAATTGAACCACTACTAGTACCTTAAAACATTTCAAAGCCCACTTCTTCCATGCATGCATATCACCAATAATGACATTGTTTTTGCTTTTATAATCTTCTTAAATTTGAAAGGACCTTCAATTCATATAAGTGTAAATTAACCATTTTGGATGAAATTTTTTTATTTTGTCATTGCACAAGTCATGTCATGTCACACTATGGTATTACCTTTGTTCATAAAAATAGGTCACCATATCTTAAGCAAATGGGAAATAGGTCATATACTTTGATAAACTTATATGACAATGAAAATTTGAATAATGGATTTAAGTAGAACTTGTTAGGCAATTTTTGAATGACCTTGGGATTTGTGTATTGACTTATATAGGATCTTCTTTGTGACCATGGAGGACCTATGAGTCACTTAAATGAAATAGTGGAATGAAGTCAAGACAAAAAAATAGAATCTCAAAGTTACAAGCCTAAAATTGAATTCCATAGTGTCTTTTTAATTGAAGGAATTCATAAGATTTTTGAGGGAACCAATAAGAACCTTTGAGGTTTAATCAATTCACAAAACAAAGGCCAAATTTTTTTGGAATAAAATAAAATAAAATATGAAAGTTGAAAGGTTTTTGAACCAACCAATGAAATTTATATATTGACAAATATAAGGTTTATTTGGTAACCACATGGGCCTTTTGAAGTCACAACTAAGAAAATGGTGGGATGAAGCCTTAATTCAAATTGTAGAATTTTGAAGTTACATGACTAAAATTAAAGTCCATAAAGCATTCAATGTCTTTTCAATTGAAGGAGTTGAAAAGTTTTTTGAGAGAATCAATGGAAACCTTTGAAGTACAATTCATTTCTTGAACGAAGGCCATAAAAATTTGGATTGGAATTTGGATTTGAAAAAAGATGAGAGACAATAGGGTCCACTTTGCATCCATAATATCCAGATCATTGCGGGGGTGCATTGACAAATATGGAGTTCAATTTTGGCTATTAGTCAATACACACCTCCAAAGTCTAGCATAATGAATTCACAATTGCCAAAACTTCCATGTTAATTGAATCCTATAAACTTTTAACCTTGAAAGCTTGAGTCTATAATCATTTTTTCAAACTTCATTTTGCAAGTACCTATGAATGTGATTTTTTGTATTTATTTTTCAGAGATGTAACCACATGTCTTCCATAAGTTATAAAAAATTTGCATTATTTGTGAAAATTTTGAAATTACCATGAATTTAAAAATAATTCATATCAAATGCAATTGATGCTCGAAAAAATTGAATTTCTTTTTAGGTTTAGTATAAGTATCAAACATCATGGTGCATATTTTTATTGCATCATTCTAAAATAAAAAAATTAGCATTCTATATTTACAAAAGTTCATTTTTCCAAATTCCTAGTTAATATTTCAGAATTTTTTCTTTATTTCAAGTAAAATTACAAATGAACAACCAAAGAATATCAATGAAAACTTGATTTCCAGTAGAATTCTAATGCTTTCCGGGCTTTGATATCCATGCAAAATTTCCATCACCAAGGTCTCTTACATCTAAAATGGGGTTCCAAAACCTTTAGTCCGATGTCACTAGTGGCATAGAAAGCAACGAGGCATTACTTGTGTAAAATTGTTTTTTGAAAAGTGACGTGAAAAATAAGTGACCTTCAATTCTTCTCAAGGTAAACAGTACTCAACAAGTTTTTATGCACCTAAAAACATGTTCAACATAACATTCACTTTAATTGAATTCCATTAAAATCATGAATGAATAATCAATTGTTTAGTTACTTATTTAATTTATATTCTTTCTATACTTGTTGAAAAAAACATTATGTATAATGAACACCTTTAATCTACTTAATCCCATGAATCACTTTACGTACAAAAATCCACCTAAGTAAATGAGGCACCTTGTAATGAAAGGATTTATTTTACAAAGTTTGGAAGTGTGAGTTAGGTGCCACTAATAGCACAAAGAGCAAAAAGACTTAGTTTTTACTTTTTGAATAATGAATAATAATTAATATTAGTATTATATTTACAACTTTACAATACTTTGAAGATACATGCCCAACTTTAATTCCATATTTGTATTTTTATTATAAAGCTCACCTAGTAATTTTCTCTCTTAATAACATTCAAAATTTTAAATCATCAAAAAGTTATTAATATTGAGAATAATGAATCTTCTAAAAAAATAAAGGCTTAAAAATAAATAAACTATTTAACTTTAGATAAAAACAATTATATGTGATGATTTCATTTCACATATGTGTCTTTTAGAAAAAATTTAAACTAATAATTTCATTTACAACCGGCTATTTTTCTTTGAATTAAGGTAGTGTGACAATGCACTAGTCTTTTATCAAATGCCTCATTTAAATTGTGAAAGTTAATTTTCTTTCAAATTTTGATTTTTTTCAATACATGATTTGATGATCTTTCTCTATAAATATTTCTTTGGTAAAATAGTAGGTCACAATTTAATAGGAAATCATTTGAAAAACAATGAAATAATAAAAAGTAGTGCATTGCAACATGAAAACTAGTGCAACTGTCACAACAATGTAAAAAATGAATAAATACATTTAGGAATTAACTATGTATTTTCAAGTTCATTTTTAGTCCCTTAAATGTTATGAGTGATTTTTTTGTGACAACATTAAAGGACCACTAAATGCTTATGTAATATCAATTGTACTCAAATCCAATAGGATATGTCAAGTTTAGAAATGTTTCAATTAAGGAATATTGGATATCAATACAAGATACAATCTTACTCTCAATGTACTCTATGTAATACTTGATTGCCACCTCTTCAAAAATGAGCTATAACTAGAGAGAAGTAGACCTTTTTTTTTATTCAATAAACCACTTTCTAATAAACAAGGCAAGGTAGAATAATGGTGCTTAAGTTCTACCCATGAATAAGCCTTTGACATTGACCCCTCCCAAAATTAATGCTTAGAAATTAATTGGCGTGAAGTACCGGACACTCCATTTGTATTCTACAAGGAAATGTGGTGTAGACAACGCCAAATTTTCATCAATCAAAGACACATATTGTTAAACAAATGGACTTCAACACAATCAATAATATGCCTCGTGAAAGTTGTTACGATCATGGCATTGTGGACTTGAACCAAAAGGGCCTTATTATAGTATACAATGTAAAAAAAACATAATTGTTCAACAAAAATGTAGAGGAAGAATGCATTTACAATGTAGCTAATTCACGGTGAAATCTAGAAAGTAGTTTATGGATGAAATAGGGCCACACCACTTGCTTGGAAAAATAATTTTCCTAACATTCTATCATCTATTGAAAAGACCATGAGAAGATCCACAATTGGTAAGTTTTTTTATTATGTGGTTTTTTGTGAGTCATGTCCTTGGTCTATTCAAACCATGTTTTTACAATAGCAACTATAGGACCAACATTATTTCTTTATTTTGTAACATTAGCATATATTTAGACTCCATAAAAAAGTTGTTGTAAATCCGAGCAACTACATTATAACATTAAAGAACAAATAAATAATTACCATGCAATATTAGAAAGAAGGACTCAATCATTGAAATGTTCTTCGCTATAATCAATAAACTTCATGCTTTTGAACTCTAAATCACTAGAAGAAATCTTGTGCAATGGGACATGTCTTTAGTGACTAAAACGTGTCTTCTGTCACTTAAAACTTGATTTTGAATCACAAAAGACACGTCTCAAGGACATTTAGTCATTGAAGACATGTCACATTGGACAACATTTCTACTAGTGAATAGATATTAGAGTTGTAAACAAATTCTTTTAAAGTAGTGCTACTATTGTATCCGCTATTCTAGTGTTGGCAAAAATATTTCTAAAAATAGATGCAATAACTTTTCGGGGTATTAATTTTTCAATAATTATTATTTTGTTTGGAAAAAACAATATTTTTAACTTTAAGGCGTTTGCTAAATCACATTTGCGACTAGATAGTTAATTATTTGGTAACAATTGTTGAGCATGAGTTGCCTACCCTGGCTACACATCACAAAGTTTAGAACCTATAGTTTGTCAACAATTATCGTGTGGTTACTTGTTGTTTCATGGGTTCACAGGTTAATTTAATAGTTATCGCATCATTACGACGCATTACTGTACAATTTATTGCGTTGTAACGATGCAATAACTGTTAAATTAATGTACAAACCCATGAAACCAGAGTAACTACACGATAATTGTTGACAAACTATAGGTTCTAAACTTTGTAATGCAATAGTGTTCCTAAGACGAGGAAAACACAAAAAATAATTATTTATTACATAATACTAAATTTAAAAGTTTTGAATTCGCTTGAAAATCAAAATTTTCAAGGTAGCTTTTAAAGTCACAAAATACAAAATTAATCTTACCAAAATAGCAAGCACTTTGAACTTTCTAAGTTATTATTAATTTTTCTCTAAACCGAAAGAAATCATTATAAATGTCAAAATCAAGTTTTAAGGAAAAAAAATTAAAAAATTAAAAAATATTGAATAGTGTATCATTTTTCAATGAACTATCCCATATAAAATTTAAAAGAACAACTAAAATTGTCTTGAATTTAATTCAATGATGTGGATATAGCACAATAAAAATTGGATGAAAATTATCCATTCTTCAATATGCTCATAACCTATTTGACCATCAAAAGGACATCTTTTGTCCTTGGCATCCTTCCACGGTTAACTCCTAAAATTCCTTGACTACGTTTTCACCAAAAACGCCCCAAAATTGCCATTTCTAGTATAAGTACCAAATTTTAGAAAAAAAAACATTTTTGAACAAATAGAACTATAGGAACTTGTAGTACGCTAGTTTGAAAAAGATATAGAAAAAAATTCAAAAATTTCCACCCTATAGATTGCAAGATATTAGCGTTCAGAGTAGCAAAAAAACTTTTTTTTTCTCTACAAAAAAATGGGTAGTTGCACTTCACAAGGTCACATTTGTATGAAAAAATGTCCAAAATGTTGATGCTTCTTTGGGTTCTTTTTTCTAGACAAGTTGGCTACATGCTTGAAAAATTTGAGATCATTTGGAATTATAAAACATATAAGAAAAAATAGATAATGATTCAAAATACTAAGCTGTTAAGAATTTAATTAAGGAGTTGGAAAATGCCAATTCCAATGGTTGAAATGTTGTAATAAACAATCTACATCCTATGATTTTATATTATTTCCAAAATATTGAAAATTGAATTAAATAAAGGGCTTCAAAGTTTATTTAAGAGTAGAAATTCCATAACTTTTTGCAAACTAAAACTCTTCATTACTTTCATCTCATTAATCAAAATGGAATGATTCAAAGCTTTTCACGTATATATAAATCTAGATAAACAATTTCAATCTTCTTTTTTTGAAAAAAATTATTCTTTTAGTCTACCTAAATTGCCCAACCGAAGAAAAAACAACTACATATCATATAACAACTTTTTAACCATGTAGTCAAAAGTTATGAAAATTGATGGGTCAAAAAAAAAGTCATCCCCATATGGTGTGAAAATTTCAAAGAAAAAAAATAAAAACTCCATTCATAGTGAGCTGCCCAAAATCGCTATGCTGCCAAAAAAATGCAGATTGGTCCTTTAAGGATTAACTATGTAATATTGTGGAGCTTTCAAAGAATTCCATGTTCTCATGAATGACTTTTTTGGTTCATGAATGAATGAGGAAAGTGTCTAGAATGCATATATTCATTTTGTTAGAAGACAATTTATGGGCTAGTGACGATTGTCGTGGACTTGTCATTTTAGAGTTAGAACAAGGAGTATAAACTAACCTATTTGATTTATCCTTCTCTATCTAGTAAAATAATAGATTAAGCTTTCTAAGATATGCATTATTAAACAATTATTGTATAAACAAAGAATGTTTATATATTTTTTGTTATAGACAATTTTGGGACTGGAGATGATGGTGATGAGCTTATCATTTTAGGGTTGAAACATAAGAAGTAAACTTGTATATTCAATATATCTTCTACTATAGTAAGGAAATAAAATAAACATTCTAAACTTTCTTTTATTAAATAGTGCATATATACATAAGAAATTAATTTGTTCATTTTGTTAGAGGAATGTTGGTATTATTGTTGATGGTGATACATTTGTCATTTTAGGATTGAAATATATGAGCAAATTGGTCTATTCAAGACATTTTCAATGGTGACAAACTTGTTATTTTAGGATTAAAATATAAAGAACAAAAAAATTGGTCTATTCAAGATATTCCTAGTAGTGACCGACTTGTTAGTTTAGGCTTAAAGCATAAAGAACTAAGTGCTCTATTCAAAATATCCTTCACTACAATAAAGTGTTAGTTGGGCTTCCCAAGCCTTTCATTTGAACTTAGAGTATAAATACATTTTCATTTTTTGCAAGACAATGTAGTAGATACATATACTTTGATTGTTTTTCCTAATGCTCTAACCAATCTTAACATGCACATTGTTCAAATGCAATATAAATAACGATAAGAGAAGACAACGATAATGGAAAAGAAAGGCATTTTATTCACTAGTGACATTGACACACATTCATACCTTCTACTTATTCCACTTGTGCATACTACTATGAATGCCCAATTTGTTTTAATTACAGCCATATAGTCTAGCTATTGTATTCATTTTCTATAATTGAATTATAAAGAATATGAATTGGTCTTTTTAGGATACCCTTCACTATACTAAGGAAACCAAAATTGAACTTTTTGAAATACCCTTCATAGTAGCAAAAGGAACATATTGAAATTTTAAAAATGTTGTGATGTTGATTTCTAGACTTTCTACAAATTAAGATATTATTCATTGGTATGAGTTGTTCAAGATTGTTATGGTGCTAATCTAGTTATTGTTTGCAAAAAGTGATGATGTTCATTGTAACAAAAAGAGTCATCTAACACTAAAAGAAACCTATGTTTTTTTCTGACGTCCAAAAACTGAACGTCAAATTTTTTGGACATCAAACATAACATTAGGATGCTAGTTTTGACATTCTTCTAGTGTTAGATGTTCAAAAATGTTACGAAGCTGATTTGATGAGAAATTGAATTCTTTTTTTTTGCTTTAGCATTTCAAATTCATTATATATATATATATTCAAATGTGACCTCTAAAAAATCTACAAAATAAAAGTATTATTGAACCTTAAATTCTTGCTTTTAGTGCAATTAAATGGAAGATCTAAGAATAATGTTTCAAATATCATCAAATACTATTGTCTCTATTTAAGTCCAATTTTGAAGACTTCTTTATCTCTGTGCAAATCTCACTACCAAAGAATTTTACTATTTTAGAATGTAGTAAATAAATCTAATTCATTAATTCCTAAAAAAATAAAGGATTCAATCTTGGTTTGAAAAGATCAATTGTATTGCTAAAGAAATATTCACATACGCTAATATAGATTTATACAAAAAAAATGTATACGTTAGTAGAAAGATTTGAGAAACATAAAGTGCCCATATGACCTATTCAAAATTTGTTTTTAAAAACTTCAGCTTTTTAAAAAGAAGATCTTTGTATTTTAGGGATCAACAAATAAATTGTCTTATTCTTTATTCTTATTACAAGACTGAAATTTTTGCTATAAGTTTGATGTTTTATATTCTATAGCTTTTATAATAATTTTAAAATTCTTTTGAAGTAGAAAGACAAGAGACTTTGTGAGATGGAAATATTTACATGGTTAAATGCCTAAAAGATCATGTACATTACTTTATAATTAGATTAATAGATTCTTTTGTAATTCACTAAAATTATGTATACTAACATAAAAATTTCAACTTTGATTTATTGGTTAAAAAAAAAAATGACAAATCACAATTAAAATATTATAAATTTTAAACTATCATCGACTTTTTAGTATCAATATTTTCTATATGTGTATTATAGGGATAATATTTTTGTATGATGCGATTGTTTGCAATTGTGAATATATTAGACAAGAAATTAAGCAAACCACTACTAATGATATTTTGTTGATGGTATTAGCATGTTAGCCCATCATACTAAAATATACATGTAAAAGATGGAAAATATATTTTTTATAAATTTTTAGCTAACCGCGGTTTTGTCAATTTGACAGAGATCTATAATGTTGTCAAAGTTAGACTATAGAGATAATTTCAAATCATCGTGAAATTATGTTACCATCACTAGAAGAAACCCATGTTTTTTCTAACGTCCAAAAACTGGATGTCAGAAAAAACACGGGTTTCTTCTAGTGCATCTTGTTATTAACCCCTAAACATCCCAAGTCTTCTCGAAGATTGACAATTTGGAAAGAATCATCATAAAGTACTATTTCAAAGAATATTTTTGAGCTAATAGACAAATGAAAGTTGTAGATTTGAAATTTTAGATTCCATCCGTGCAGTTAGATTCACCAATGCTATCACCAATTTATTTTTTAAGATTTTGAAAGAAATTTTTTAATAGTCCTCCAAAATTCAATTACAAGCAAAATATCATTATTTTTGGAGTATAACTTGTTGGAATAGATTTGAAAAGAGGTTTTCTTGGCAATGTGAATTTTTGAAATTTTTGTGTTCTTTACACTATGACCTCATAGATGTAAATCCAGTTTTGAACTAGAGTTAATGCAATTTGGCTTGGTCAACCACTTGACAAACTTCTACATTTTTTATTTTATAAAAATATGTACTTTAGTAACACCAAATCCAACCAATAGATGGGACAAGAACTTGATAAAGTATCTCTACAAATTATGATGACTTTCATCCAAGTAACAATGAGAAAAAAACAAGAATATAAATTTGTTCATCATCCAAAAAATTGGATGGTGGAGCGCTTAAGGATTGAACACCAACTTCCAAAAAGTTGGAGAAATCATATATAATGCACCTCTAAGTTACCTAAATATACTACACAATTGGAGGTTAATTTCTAAAACATCATGGTATAATTTAGAGAGAATTTTTTTAAACTAATATTTTTAAGCACATTGAGTACCTCCCTTCTATAAGGAAAAACATTCAAATTCAACCTCAAATTGTATACTAAGCCTCTATGGGAATGTATGAAAATGATGGATGAAAATTTAATTTCATACCTTGCAAGATCATTAATAGTGTTTGAGATTAGATAAATAATATATATTTTAAAGACTATTTGATAAGATCAACAACTTTGTTGTCCAAACTTTTATTCTTTAGAGACCGATTTTTGCACTACATATATTTTTATTTTGGTGATCATAACTTACTATTTTATATTGGTTGCATACTTGCCAAATTTAGAAATATAATTTTCTAGCATATTCTATTCAAATCTATTGGCCTTGCCTCAAAATACTTCTAATTGCATTGCTTTTGATCCATACTTTTGATTGTAAAAATTAAAAAACTCATAAAAGATATACATTTTTGGAGCATGTGTAAACATTTTGTATCCATTCAAAATTAACTTTGTTGGTTAGTAACCTAACCAATTTCCAATTGTTTTTTTCAAAGACAATTTGTTTGTTGTGATTTAGATTAGTGTTCTATAACTTTCAAGTTTATCATAAATAGTATTATACCCTTGGGGTGCAAACTTTGGAATTATTGTATGTGGCATCATAATATCTTTGATGGTAAACTTCAATAGTAGGGTGAAACTTCTTGTTTATTTGATTGTTTGGTTGAGTCTTATAAGGTGGATGTGGATAGTAATCTCTTAGATTTCATAGGCAAAAAATGAAAATTTCCATTCAAAGGCTCTCTAGCTTGTAAATCATTGGAGATAATTCTACTATTGTAATATAAATGTATCTAGCATTGTTCAAGCAAACGTATAAATAAGGTTCTTATTGTTAAATTGTCTTGGCTCTTGTTGAGTCTTGTTGGCAATTGAAAAAAAATTCTATAATATTTCATATGCTTTTTGGACAACACATGGATTAAAAAAATAATTTATATCACTTCATTTGCTACTTTTAAATAAAAAACAAAAAGTGGTTACTTTGAAACTTCCAATCAAGTTTGACCAAGGCGCATCCATTTGGGGGATGCGGGGACCTTTAGAGGATAATGTAATCAAAGTGTAACGTGATGCAACTAGATAGAACATGAGGCAATGTGGTGGAATGAAAGTGTACATACAAAAGAAGAAAGCGGTGGTTTTGAAATAGTGACGCTTGTTGTCGAAAGTGTCAAACAAAGTCTTATGTCTTGCAATAGAAGGCTTTTAGGTAATGAAGTTAGTAATACTGGGTACTAATTGGAGTCAAAACCAAACTTGAAAGCATAAAAATAGCCCCCCCCATTATCTATATTAGGAAATTATATATCTTAGCTTAGACTATCTATAATACACCAACTTTTATATATTGATAAAAAAATCCCACCTTATTCTTGTGCATTCTTGAGCCAAAAGAAGTTCTAAAATCCCAACGAACTAACTACTATAAATAAAAGACACGGTCCCTACATCCCTACTATATATATTTAATTTAATAAAAGATTCTATAATTTTTTTAATACAATTAATTTGCAAGAATCTTTTATCTCCATTCAAAAAAATTGAAAAAAAAAAAAATCCCACCCCACCCCCACACACACCACACACACACACAAATTAGCATCTATTATTTTTTATTTTTTTGACACAAATGAAACGACATTTCTTTTGTAAAGAGGACAGCATCTATTATTAGAATTTTATTTTTTTCCGTGCACTACAGCTGGGTATGTGCAATCACAGGAGTGATGGCAGTCAGTGGTTTTATATCTCCTTTACTCTGCTACACCCGAGGATGGAGGGGTGAAAGGCCCCCCCACTCCCGGGGCCCCGGTGGACACCACAGCAACCCGACCGCAGACACATGGTCTTCGTTTGACTGTTTTTTGGACGTTACAAAATTTATTGTTCCTCCCCCACGGCCACTGAAGTTTCTACTTTACTTACACAGATTGACTGACAGTTGCTCGGCCTTGTAAATCTTTAAGTTACTTGAAGTACAAAACGGGAGAAGAAGAAGAAGTTGGTTGTTGCATGGACCGAGTAAGTTAAGGTAAGGTAAAAAAAAGGGGGTGGTGGGGGGTGGAAAAGGGGGTCCGTGTCCGTCCGTCGTCGGAATAATTGAATTCCGAGAAACTTATAAGTTGGAGAACATGGAAAATGAGTCAGGGCTGAAGCATGATAGGATGCTTATGGGGAACCTAAAAAAACGGTGGGGATACTTTTGTCAGCAATCTCAATAATGCTTGCAAGCGCTACTATGCCCTGTCGACTGACAAAGCCAAGCAAAGTGGCCTTGGTACGCAACTGGGGTTCAGTTGTTTTAACATTCTTTTGGGCCCCTGCGGTTGTACTTCACAAAACAAAATATGGATATGGCCTACGTTATTATTAATTTGGGGGGTAGTGTAATGGAATTATGGAATGGGACCAGCTCTGGAGGGGAGGAGGGGGAGGGGGAGCACCTTGTGTTGGGATAATCAGTTTCATGGAAGAAAAAAAATATGATGTGATAATTGGAGGCTTGGGAACAAAAAATAAATAAATGCGATTTTTTCAATTGTTAAAAAACTACAATGACAATGGCAATGAGCTCAAAAGAGACGAACATGATGTTCCAGGGTCAATTTCTCTCCCCCCTCCCCCCCCCCCCCCCTCCCATAGAAATCAGTAGCCGTTGATTTTGAGTTCAAAAAAACTTCCCCACCTCTCCCAATGTCACAGATCTTTTGGGAAAATGAAAGGTGATGAAGATACAAGTATAGATATGGATGTGGATACATATTATGGATACATGTATGGATAAGGATACAAATACATAATTCAAATATGGATGTATTCCATATTGACTGCATTGGAACTACTTTATGGGAAATATAAGTAGGGTTTGTGATGGAGGGGGGTGGAAATTAAAACAAATCATAATTTAAATTTAAATAAAACTTATATTTAAATGATAGTTTGTTTTTTTGAGGGAGGGGGGATTAAATCACATAATAATTAATTAATACCTATTTTGAGCTCATTGACATTGTGACAATTTATCACAATGATAACGAGCTCAATTAAGGCAATAATTGCTTTAATGTATGAGCCTCTAAAGCTCTTTAAACTCTTCTAGAGATTTGTTTATTTATAATATGGACAATTTCCATTGCAAGGATAAACAATACAATGAACTAGAGACAAAACCCCAACAATTTCTTATAGAAATTTTTGAAAGCTTTGGTAGGTTCAAATGAAGTCAATTTTGAGCAAATGAAATTGAAATTCTTACCAAATATGCACATTCTATAAGCTTCCCAAAGATATCATTTTTTTTTCTCAATTGGGCACTTGGATCAAAATTTATGGGACTCAAAAGTTTAGGGGCAGCTTGGGAAACCTACTAATGAAGAAGGAAAGCATTCATGCAAGTTGTGAAGTTTTTTTCATCAACTTTGAACGCATGTATCTCACAATCTTTGAAGCCGAAAGGACTAAAAAATTCCCACACGTTCTCATAGTAGTAAAGGAAAATAAGTTGTGGTTGAAAGTGAAAAAAAATTATTTTTCTTTCTAATTTTTACTCAATGCACTAAAAAGGGCAATTTTTAGAACAATTTTAGAACCATTAGCACAAACTTTAGGGTCACTTCAGTAATTTTTTTAATTTGTAATTCATTAAGATAAGGAAAGTTTTGTATTGACCATTGGAAATTAGATTCTTCCAAATAATGAGTTTCCCCTCCAAAAGCTAAAGTCTTGTTCATATAGTTGTTGTTTTTGGACCCCCTTTCAATAGAAAATAGTTTTGGGTATATTACACACTTCTATTATTTTCAAAAATTGGCACACAAGTAATTAACATGACTATCTATCTAATGGTCCAAATTCCCAAAGTTGAGGCAAATTATGTTGACTCCATTGGGCAAGGCCCAAAATTTATTTTCTTCTAACTTCAAACGTTATAATCTAACAATCTACCCCAATGGTAGATGCTAGTATGTGAGCATGAAAATGCGAGCATGTGAGCTTTGAGCATATATATAAGTAGATACACTACATCTATTGAAGGTGCTTATAATGTAAATGCCTATAATATAGATACCTACATCATAGTCACATTATAATCATGAAAGATTTCTATAATATAAACACCTATAACTTAGGTGTATATTCTTCTAGGCTCATGTGCTCATGCTCCTAGGCTCACATAATAACAATCTTTCAATCTACCCGGTCAATTAGGTTGAATTGTTTTCCACATATTCTAATAGTATTCTATTACAAATTGTATGGTTGAAAGTTTTAAAAATGTTTTTATATTTCAATTATACTCAATGCATTGCAAAAAAACAATTTGGGGTATTTTTTTGTGGGAAACATATCTAGTCCTATGGGGATTTTAAAAATTGAAAATTATTTCAATAATTCTTGATGAAATTTCTAAAGTTAGAGTGCAAGTTGCATCATGATAAAACACCCTTTTGGTGTACATCTTCCAATCTCAAGCACTTGAAGATTCCCAGATTTATTTTTTATGGTTATACAGTGTAGGTGACCAAAGTTTATCAAAACATTGCCTTTTAGAATTGTTAAAAAGTGGATTGTTCAAAAAAATTGTATATTATAGTATACAAGTACCTTATTATTTTCAAAATTCCAAAAAATATTTCAGAAAAGTATTGTAGCTTTATATTCATTCACTATGTATGAATAAGGAAATATAGATTTGAAGATTAATGATATTAACTTCTAAAGACCCAATATTACCTAAGGAATTATATATATATATATAACTAATTTCAAATTTTTATTTTTGAAAAAAGTGATTTTTCCAGATTTGCCCAGACTGCGTGAGTTGAGAATAAAACCACATATTAGGCCATAATTTCTTATTCATATTTCCAAATGTCCTGAAATTTAGTGCACATGAAAGATATTCCTCATCCACACCTTCTATTAAAATTTGGTCCAAAAATATGGAAATATCTAATCACACATATTTGCCCAAAATTTCTATGTTGCCAAAAAAGGCAGCTCAGTTCTTTAAGGGTCATCCCTAAATGCCCAAGGATCTCCTACGTCTAAAATCATATTCAAACTCCCCTTTCTAAAATAAAAATATAATTCCTTTTAGAATCATCTTTTGAAAAGTCTAAACATAGAATATTTTTCATCAATACCAAATTAGTCTACCCTCCAATAATAAAGACTTAGGCCATACAGATTTTGAAATATCACTAATCAAAGTTTAGTTTTTGAAATAAATAAATGAATAAAAAATAATTCCTAGGCAAAATGACTTTGGGGCCCCATCTCATATTTTCACAACAAAAATGTTTGACATTTTTGACCAAGTAGCTAAGTACATAGATTGCAAGTCAATTTTCACAAGGATTGAAGCAATGGAAAATTGTTTTCTAAGCCTTGCAATCAAGTGAGGTACATTGGAAAAACAAAAATTTCACTTGATTGTGCCTTGATTCACTATATGCTCCAACCAGTCATTCCCTTGTCTACTTGCACGCTCATGGAATTTTTTTCTTGGAATGGCCTTTGATTGTCTAGGTTTCTCTTCCAAGACAATTTGAAATGACCATTTCTTAGAGTGTTTGACTTTAAAAAATCACTTAAGGCGGAATGTTTGTCCAAATCAAAAAGATTTTTATGCTTTGGAAATATATCTTGATGAACTATATGAGAAAAATATGAAATTTCAAAAAATTATTTTAGAGGAATCATGGTAGCCCCTAACTTAGATACCGACCATAAAATGGTTGATTGGCATTTATGGGTTAAATTTAATATGATCTATGGATAAATTTCTATCATTGAATGCATAATATAAGTTTTTTTAATGAGACCAATGTGAAAAAAATTCATTCACATAGGAAAACGGTGTAAGCTCATGTTGTACATGTATTCATTTAAATTTATTAAGATTATGAAAATCTGAATTGAATTTGAAGATGATTGATTGATTATCTCATTCGTCTACTAATATACATTAATGAGAAGTTTTGTATTTCTATTCATGCATTTTGGAAATGTTTATGGTAAGCACTTTGAATAACAATGATTTACAAGAATAAACTCTTGTGAAGAGGAAAGTAACCCAAGCTACGGAATTTTGTCTTGTATATAGAACTACACCTTAGTTGTTTAGCCTTATGCTTAATTTTTGAAATTAAAAAAAAAAATATGATATGCAATGCGCTATCATGAAATGACACATCTATCACTATGTCATAAAATTTCAATCATTTTCATTTTTAAGCTCTATTTTGCAAATAAAAATATATTATTACATTTTTTAGAGATAATATATTGCATGCCTTCTATAATTACAAAAACTTCAAGTATTTATATATAAATATTGAAATTACCATGAATCTTAAATAAAAAATAAGGATAATTCATATCAAATTCAAAAGTACAATTAATGTATTTAACCCCTAAAAGACCATTGTCCCTTCGGGAGACAGATAGGATTTCGAGCAGGTACCTATGGTCTGAATTTTTGTCGTGATTTTTTTAAACTTTTTTTGAAGATAGAAAAATAGATAAGCTTTGTGGAAATATAAATTTTTTCACAATCGGTGCCCGGGAACAACAGTTATGACCAAATAAGCTCAAAACAGGGGACGGGGGGCAGTCTGGGCAGCAAAAAAAAAATTTGCAAAAGTTTGAATGAATTTTTTTTAATATTTTTTTCTCATAGAATATATTTTTGTCTATCTGGAAAGCTTTGATTCATTTAATTCGGATTTGTTATGAGAAAGTTATGGACATTCTTGTTTTTCGGGCAATTAGAGCATCTTCTTGAAAAAAATAACTTGTAGGATTCATTTCTGAATGGAATTTTTCAAATTTTTCAAATTTTTTTTTCTTGCATGGTTTAGTTTACTTGCTAGAAAAATCTCACCATTGGGATTAGTGCATTTTAATTCCATCTAAAATATATGAATTTTTTAGGATTTCCTTCTATCTTGTACC
>OX579638.1:24351670-24492331 GCA_951230915.1 Antitrichia curtipendula | reverse complement strand
AAAGCATAATGAATTAAATCTTTTCAAATAGAATGAATCAAATGTTTCTAAATAGAAAAAATAAAACTTATGAGAAATAAAAACTAAAATTTAATTTCATGTTTTTTTTTGCTATCTTTCCTTGTCCATTTTCAACTTGTTGTGAAATAACTTTTGCTCCCAGTCATCAATTGAAATAAAAATTATATCTCTAAAAAACTAAGCTAATTAACTTTCTTGCCTTGAAAAAAATTCAAAAAATTCGGCAAATAGTTGAGATACTAGGTGCTTGCCCAAAGTTTGTATAGAAATTAAGAATTTCATAAAAGTCCTTCTATTGGTAAAAACTTCTAAGAGCATTCCATACATTGCAGTCTGTGAAATGCCCTCTTGAAAAGTCAATTTGGCGAATCCTGAGTAATTGGAGTAATTTTCTTTTAAACCCAGGTAGATCATGATCAAAGCCTTCAAATTTGTAGTTGTGCAAGGAATTTTTGCGCTATGGATTTTGAATTAAATTTTTTTGGTGTTGAAGAATTGAGTTGAAAGTATAGGAATTTTTTTTAAGAACACAACCCACCCCACCCCACCCCCTTGATTTTCATTCTTTAAAAAATTATTAAATAGAAGTAGGTCCAAGATTGAATAAAAAAATAAATTGTTAATAGCTCTAAGATAGAATTGAAATACAATAGTGCCAACAATGAGATTGTTTAGGCAAGCAAACTTAACCTTATTAACCAATTTTTTTTTTAAATTGTAAAAATTGCATTCAAAAATGAATCTTGTAAGTTATTTTTTCAAGAAATGCTTAGATTGTCCAAAAAATATAATCGTTCATAACTTTCACATCACTAATCCAAATGAAATGAATCAAAGCTTTATATGCAGAAAAATATTTTATCTATTAAAGAAATTAATTAATTTAATTTCATATTTTTAGAGATTTCTTTTTCTGCATGGCAACTTGAAAACTATGTTCAGGATGGCATAACTTTTGCTCTTGGGCACCGATTGAATTAAAAATTATATTCCTATAAAGCTAAGAAGTTTTTCTATCTTATGCAAAAGTTTCATTGAGAATTGAGGTCATAGGAACTTGCCCAAAATCCATTTTGTTCCCCGAGGGGACAATGGTCTTTTAGAAGTTTAAATTCAATTAAAAAAATCACAAAAATTAAAACTTCTTTACTTTGCTAGAATTGTTGGTTTTGATGGTTCTATTATGTTAAAGTCATTATATAATATTATATTTCAAACTAATTCATTTTTTATATACCAATTTTATTGCAAATATTAATATAAATTGGCTTTCTTGTGCCAAATTGCACCAAAATAATAATTTGGCTAAAAAATGACAAAAAATTGTGAAGTTTTTTGCCAAAAAACTTTGAATTAATAATAATCTTATGTGAAAATAGAATTATAGACATGTAATATGTGCTATTATGGTATTTTCTATCCAATATGTAGATGAATGCAAAAATTTGGAGCACCACTAAAAACTTTATATTGCCACTTTGGTACTTTATAAAAAAATAAAAAAAAGCCCTAATCAAGATTTGGATGAGATATAAACTTACACTACAAGAGAAAGGGGTGTTTTAAGTAGTGTCCTAGACATCATGTCTTTTAAGTAACGTCTTTTAAGTAAGGTTTTAAGTAAAATCTTATTAAAAAGACAGTCTTTTTTGTAAAATTTTACTTAAAACCTTACTTAAAAGACGTTACTTAAAAGACATGATGTCTAGGACACTACTTAAAACACCCCTTTCTCTTGTAGTGTTATACTTGAAATACTTCTATAAGTATAACTAGGACTTTTATTTTAGATAGAAAAAAAGAATAAAAAACAAAAGTATAACATTTTATGTTATAAAAGACAAAGCTTAGGGTTGAAGAGATATATTCTTGTATTAACTATTTTGTTTTGTCTTCTATTGCTTTGAAATGGCAAGGAGGTAATTGGCCTCCATACTTCCTCTAGACCCAATTTATTTTGTTTTCTATTAGTTTAGAGTGGCATGAAGGTAATTGGCCTTTATGCATTTCATAGCCAAATTTGTTTTGTCTTTGATTGATTAAAGGTTGTGATTTTAAGCATTATATTTTGTTTTTTGAGTTCTAATTTTACATGTATATTTTGTTTTATAAGTTGTGATATTATGTCTTATATTGGATTTTATGAGTTATGATTTTGTTATGTATAATAAAAAAATTGGAGTTTTGGGAGCACTTTTGAGCATTTTGATTACAGCATATGTATGCAATCCTACCTATCCAAACATCTTTCACCAAACTTGTCTAAGGGTGGAATTTTCTCAAATATTAAGCAATTTCATTGATTTTTTTTTCATATAAAAGTTACACAAATCTTCTTTTAGATTTCTCAGTTTTTAAACTGCATCATATGATTTTAATAAATAATGCATGGTGCAATCATATCCTTATTGAAAGATTTAAATCAGATTTTGAATGTTTTCTAAATAAATTGTGTTGTGTTCTCCTTCTATGAATAACTTAAAATGAAATCAACAACAATAAGCTCCAACTTGCCAAGGGCAAAAATGCAAGATGATTCAAAAGCTTTATCTTTTATAGTCTCAATTTAAGACAATGCTTGTGAAAGCGAGGAATTCATGGTTTCTCACCACATCACTAAATGGGATCATTATGGAGACCAACAAAAAAGAACTTTGCTCTATTTTTTCAATGTTGAAGAAGAGAAATATGAGTTCTATTTTGAAGATCATGAAAGTATGGCAACTATTATTGGACTTGAGGTGCCTCATTGAAAGGTGTTTTGGAATGTGGAAGTCCTTATGTAATAGTTGTTGAAATTCTAGAAGATGATTGGGATGTTGTGTGGGCTCATTCAAATGTTGTTCCTCTTTCAATCCCCAAAGGCAATGTTTCGAAGCAAGAGATATTTCTTGACATCCTCCATTGCATTGTAAACGTTATTAATGTTGACAATAGTGTAAGTAAGGCAAACAATGGTTGTGTTAGGGAAGATAATAGGAAGGGCAAGGGCAAGGCTATGATCATGACAACCATAGAAATATTGATAATCCAAATGGATGTTCTGATGGAGCTACTGATGATAATGACAAGAATGAATGGGAAGGGGAGGATGGAAAAGATAACAAAAATAATAGTTGTCTTGAGGATGATGGAACATTTTCCAATGATGGCAAGGAAGTCTAGACTATAGTTTATCTCTTCTTTTGGCCAAGGCCTAGGGGGAGCTTTTGAGGAGAGGAAAATGAGAAAAGGACGTATGGAAGTTCACGAGGAAGTGGAAAAAGATAAGAAAGAAGAACTCAGAGAAGGTCGTAAGGGAGTGGAAAAGAAAAAGAAAAAGAATTTTTTTGCATTTTTTGAGGCATGTCCTAAAACGAGGTTAAAATGGTAATGTTGTTGAATATCAACAAGAGAGGACAACTATTGAGGGAGTTGAGAATGCCAGGTGGGAATGTGGGATTGTGGGAATTTCCTCTGACGGACGAATCTGAGTTTGCTGACTGTTTAGCTGATTGAACGGATGACGTCGATGAGAAAACAGAATAAATACGGATTCAGCACAAGCACTGTCATCAGATCAGGGTCCTTGACCTCGGTGACCGGCTAGCGGAGTTCTGCTGAGGGATCTTGAGTCATGTTGGAACCGTGGATGGAGGGCACGGTCATAGCCGTCCTAGCTCAGTTGGTAGAGCGCAAGGCTCTTAACCTTGTGGTCCAGGGTTCGAGCCCCTGGGGTGGCGACACGTGGCATTCACTTTTCTTTTCCCTGGAATTTTTTTTTTTCAATTTTTCTGATACATTGAGCTGGTTGCCACATTCACACCATAAAGATAAGATACACAAGCCTATTTCCATGCAAACTAGCAATCTGAATATCTTGGGGCCAACTCCAAGAAAATTGTACATATTTTTCAAAAGAATCAAACCTAAGTGGAGTTAATTTTCCAATTAAAATTATAATTTCTATGAATTTTTGAAGCGGTCTGCTCTAAAATTACAAAACAATTCATAGAGTGGTGTCATTAACATCCTATAAATAATCCATAATCACTCTCCCATGTATCCAATGCAACTTAAGTGTTCACCATTAGGGATTGACACATTACCCCTTATTGGCATTAACGCAATGATTTTGTCAAAAAATGACTAAGTTTGAATGATTTTTTGGACAGAATTTGAGTCAAAAGGCAAATATAGGATGAAAAAATAGGCAAAGAATGGAAATGGATTGGTCTACTTTAAATAACTACATTGCCTTGATGGAAAATTTTGTTGAAATGGCGGTATTATTCCGTGTGCTATTTTTAGAATGCTCGTCTAAACTATAAAAGTGACATCTATGAAAGTCATAGATGTTATAAATCTTGGTCTTATATAGATCTCAAAAATCTAGGAATGGTATAGATTTCATACCATGCAATTTGAATTGTGAAATTGACATCTATGACTCTTGTAGATTTTAGGCATCTAGAAACCATATAGGTTTCAGAAATCTAGGACATTTGTACATTTCAGACCGCCCAGTCTAAACCATAAAAACTACCAAAGTTGTAGAATTTCCGCCATTTTAACAAAATTGCCCATCTGGGCATTTTTCCTTTGGACAATTTTTCCAGTATGATATCAATTCCTAAAATCATTTCAATTAAGGATTGAATATGGGTCCTATAATTGAATTGTGAAATTTTTATTGGATCTTGTTGTTACCTGAAAGTGGGCTCTACAATCTCTTAAATGGAAAATTTTGTTAAAATGGCGGTGCTTTGTGTATCATTTTCAGACCGCTTGATGTGAATTGTGAAAATGCCATCTAGTATGAGTATAGATTTCAAAAATCTTAAATTTCTATAGATTTCATAATTCTAGGATTGGTATAAGGATCAAATTGCACAGTCTGAATTATAAAAGTGACATACAAGACGCATGTAAATTTTAGACATCTAAAAATGGTGTAAATGTGAGACATTTAGGACAATTGTACATTTCAAATTGCCCTATTTGAACTATAAAAATTGCCAAAGTAGCGGAATAGCCCATTGAGAGTCCATTTTAACGAAATTGTCCATTTAGATTTTATTTGAAAGGCACTTTAAGAATAAAATATGAATTTTTAAAAGGCTAAAAATAGATGTATTTAAAATTGATCTCATGGTCATATAAATAGAAGTTGTATATTTGGGGCAAAAATATGTAAAGGGTGATTTTAGAAATACGTTATAATTTGGTGCAATTACCTTCTAGTCCATAGTTATATTCTTACTTGACTAGTGTTCAATGTATTATTATATAGGAGCTTAAGAATGAAATTAAATACATCTTTAAATTGGATTCATTTTATTAATCCCACCTCCAATATGAAGAGCAAATATACATTAATAATCCCTTTCATTTTATTTCTTGAAAGATAATCATATTAAAGATCAAGTAGTTTGAATATAAGACAAATGTCTTACAAACAAGGATAGTGTTGCAATTGTGTAAAATATTCTAAAATGCCATAGAAGAGAAGGTGAGATTAAACATTAGAGGATATTAAGGCCTTTTGAAAGGTCTTCTAATTTTGACAAACAAGGTTGTTAAAAGAATTATAGGAGAGCATGTTAAAGGTACTACAAAATGTCACTACCTTGTGTCCTTGTGTGATGTATATCACATGTGCCAAAGTCTTCATCACATGATAGAATATAACTACATCAAATATTATTAACCTCAAAAAACTTACAGAGAATAATATAGCAATTTAGTACCCCTTTTCTGCAATCTATGGAATAAGACCTTTAATTTGTAAAACCACATTAGATCAAATTTAGACTATTTAGAGAGCCATTTGACTTTGGATAGTATTGCAAATACAACAAAGTGTGGAAATCATTATTTTGGGAAAAGAGATTTTAAGAAATATTAAAAATGATGTACCATGTGATTGCCCAAATTGCCACATCAGATTGAGATCTTTAAAATTTAAAATTTAAAATTTTCTTACTTTCTTGTATTTGTACTACCAACCAAAGTCAAACAATCTTCATAATTTAGGTATAGATCCATGTGCTGATAGTAATGTTCTTACAAGGAAAAAAAATGGCCATACTTCCTAAATTCTATTTGACTTATATTCACATTGACTTATAATTGTCTACATTAGTCAATGTGGACACACGTGAAGGATTCTTCGGGTACATAAAATTAGAATGAGGAAGTATCACAATGATTTAAATTTAAAAGATGAATTTTTTTTTAATTATTCATTTAGAGAGGCTTCAATATCCACTTGATTGAAATTACAACTAGTTGAAATGGCCCAATTGTTTATAAACTATTTATAATCTTATTAGTTTAGCAAACTAAACTAGTTTAGCAAACTAGCAAACTCTTTAGTAGTAAAAATAATTTATTTTAAACAACTTAAAATTAAAATTATTAAATACAATATAAATATAATATAAATTAATATGATCAAATGATCAATTTTAAAACTTTAAAACTTTAAATTCAATTTAAATTTTATAAATTTAAAAATATTTATTTTTCTATTTTATTAATTTTTCAATTACCAATTTATAAATCTAAATTTAAAAAATGATCAAATTTTAAATTATACAAATTTTTATCATATAAAAACTTCAGCTTCTTAAACCCATGATATCTAGTACTACAAAGAACAATGTAGCCTCAATTTTGCTTCAACAATAATCTTTATTTTCATTCAACACATGTAGAAGATGAATATTGTTTGCCTCATTTCAAGTTGAACATGTACTTTCATTCTTCTTCTACAATTAAATCTCACCCAACTTTTTTTCTATCTACAAGTTCAAAATAGGCAAATGAATAGGATAATCCTTCAAATGATGTATCAAAACATTCCTAACCAAAGCAAGATGATTCATTGTTGTTTGTTTGGTTGTTGCACACATTTAAACTTGTGGATTTTGCAATTTTTTGTTACTAAAGATTAACATGTCAAAAGATTTTCACATGTATTTTGGCCAATTTATTTTTGAAAGAAAATACATTACTATGGTTCAAACCTAAACATATATCTTTCCATTGTGGATTGTAAGTACTTTCTGTTGCAACAATGCTTATACATGTGCATGAAAATTCAAACATGTAAGCCTTGAGCATATATGTAAGTAGATATTCTACAACCATTGAAGGTGCTTATAGAATAAATACTTATAAAATAGGTACCTATAACATAGTTACATTATAATTATGGAAGATTCCTATAATATAGACACCTATAACATAGGTACCTATAACATAGTTACATTATAATTATGGAAGATTCCTATAATATAGACACCTATAACATAGGTGTTTAGTCTTTTAGGCTCATAGGCTCATGCTCCTAGATTCATATAATAATATCCTTCCTTTCTGTTGTAGACCTTAGACCACAAGTCTTTTCATTGTAGAACACTATACTCTTCTTCTCTTTCTCTATACTAATGTAACTCATTTTAAGCCCAACTTTGTTACAATAAGAATCCAAAAGCATCCATGAAGATTGTTAGAAATGAATGAATCTTTGTCATTTGTATTAGGCTCATGAAATCATTGTTTTTGCAGTTCAATTTCAAAGCCTTTCAACCATACTCTCCACACTCCACACATCTCTATGGGAATTGACAACAATTTTCACTACATTAGGAAGCAATAAAGTGAAATACAGTTCATTGTTGAGGTTGAAAATGGACTACAATCAATTTTAGGTCATCCTACTTTACTTGGACTCAGTATTCACACAGTATTAAATCCATAAACATGAAATCCAATCTAAAGCTAAATATTGAGCCCATCGCTAATCCATAGAAAACAAAAGAAATTACTTACATTATTTATTTATTTCAATATCAAATACACAGTATTGAATAAAAGAACCATAACATAACAAATACAGTATTTTACAAAAAGCTGCAACTTCAATTTCATTATTGTTTTAGTACGGAATATCACTTTCCATGTCAAGACAAAATCACACACTTATATTGAAGGTAGGATTAAATTTCACATTTGTTTCTCCTCAATCAGTTGTTTCAATATCGACCCCCAATAAGTTACTTGGAACCTTCCTGAGGTGGTCCTCCCAGGTATCATGGCCACCTACCCGGACATAGCCAACCGGATATCACATTCCGGATATCCACCGACTATCCACCAAACTTGGACAACTCGGACACTTGGCGCAACCTCCCAACGGAGTCCCCGAAACCAGACTCAGCTGCCAGCAACAAAAGCTCGAAATCAATGACATTCACCACCTCATCAGCCTCCCTCCCTTCCTGTACCTGTTGCCGCGTGTCCTCGACTAATTCAAACCCATTGTCATCACAGACTCCCCTTGCTCTTCGAAATAAGAATCCAAGCTCTTTGCATTCGATCGGTCGACTACCCCACCTCCAAAGATCTCTGTCAACAATCTAGTTTTCATAGCTCTTGCATTTGTCACTCGTAAGCTTCGCCCTTCTCGAATCAGTTCTCTTGTTGTCCGCGTCTTTGTATAATCTTCCCGCTTCTACTTCCATTTGGGTTTGAATATTTGTACTTTGCTTCTTTTGATATTCTTGTGAGACCTTGCTCTAGACTTCAGTAGAGATCAGATTGTGTTTCAGCCCGAAATCAAGTAGAAAATGACGACGGTGGGCGGTCGTACTTCTCAACAACTTGGAAAACCTAATGAGGTACTTGCATTCGCCTCTCATCTGGAGATTACTTTATGTACTGGTGTTATGTATTTCTCTCATTTTGAATGTCAATGCTCATTTAGTGAGGTTGATGGGACTGTAGACTAAAAATTCAAGCATTTTGAGCTTGGGATTTGAGTTTCTGGGGTCTGCTAGGCCGCGATCTGTAAAGGACTACGGTGGAGGGTACCAATTTGTATCGATTTGAACCGATATGTAGAGTGTGCTTTCATTAGGAGATCTGTGTAAAGCTCACTGGAGGGATCACTCTGGGCACCATGAGAGCTGTTATCCTTTGAGAACAAATTTTAATAATTGTGTATGAAATTCTTATGCAATCATTCAATGTGGGAGCTCTGAGACCATTATTGAAAGGATAGTTGACAATTCTCTTTCCATTCAAAGACAAGTAGCCATACGCATGTTGCCAAGTCATCACCTTGCTAATTGAAGACCAAGTCATTCCTAAGATTGGAAGAGATAAGTTGGTGTCAAGAGCAGGGTCAGTCAGTAAGAGACGGAATCAGATCCTTAATGGTTTTATTATCTTGCACCTTAACCCTTGAAGACCTATAACTCCATTTCTGGCCTCGTATTTTGCTTGTATACATGTGTTTTGTATTTGGATACTACCATGTTTGACTACATTATCATATTTAGTTAGTAACACTTCATGCCAAATACAAAGTCGTGCTTCAGTACGTAATGAGGGTTTCGCAAGATTTTATATTGTGCATACATTCATGCTGTCCCCAAGGGACATTCAAAGGTTAAATTAAACTTGCGGTGTGATTTTGTTTAGGCCCTGCAACAAGTGTCCATAGACGAGCTAGTGGAGCTTGTCACAGACTGCGGGGTCTTAGTGGTGGATAACCCCAGGCTTGCAAATGAGCTCCAGCAACGGGGGTTTATGGTGAGTGAGGGGGACAGCAAAGACGGGAGCATTGTTCTTCATAAAACCGAATGCGAGCCTCCAGAGAGCGACTTGAAGAGACTGCAAAGCCTGGTGGTGGATACGTATTCACCGTATAGTCCCAAGGCGTCGCTAAGGCCCCATCCATTTGCACCAGACCTTGAGAAGCATGGTATGATTATGCTCTTTAAAATACTCACAAACAAATTCTCATTCAGCTGTTATTGTTTTATGGAAATAGTCGGCAATGTACTAGTGATTATTGACGTAGACTGTTATAAGAATTGATGGAAGGAGCTGTCAGTCTGTATTTGTGTTTATTTCTGAATGGTGTATGTGGAGGTGCAGCTCGGGTCTCTGCTCCACAGCAAATCATAATGCAGAGTCCTTCGGAGCCCGAATTCTTGAGGACTACCGAGGATTTAGTTACTCACACAAGTGTGGAACAGGAGGTTTATGCTGATGTTCGTTTCCGAGCGGCGTATACGAGGTACAAGAGTCTCGTTTTCTGTTTATGTATGCTTTTTGTGTCTCTAGTTTGAAAACATTGACAGATTATTAAGTAGGTCAACCCGCCCTCTCAGCTCGGTGAAATCCATTTCTAGTATCCAACAAGAACACGAAAACTTGCATCTCTTTGGGATCTATTTAATGCACAACACAAGTTCAAAAAAATAGGCTTTAGAAATGACTGCCAGCAAGATCAATCTGCCCACGTAATGTAAAGTCTGGATTCACCATAGAGTGAGGGAGAGGTTCCCTTCACCGTACAAGAGAACTTTGAACCTTTTCCTACAAAAATATAGAAATTTTCACCATCTTAAATTTTGCACATTTAATTTGTGTCAAGCTAAGAATCAATTGCAAAAAAATAGATGTCAAACCCTCAAAACGAGTCTTAATCCTCTTCTCCAAATGCTGTTGGATTGACAGTCTAGTCGGCTCTCCCCTCCTGGAGCTCCACCTGATGGTCGAAGAAGTCCAATTCGGCGTCACCCAAAGCTCCAACACCCCCACGACCCGCGGCCCTTTCATCTACAGCATCGAAATCAAAGCCTTCCCTGCCTCCAAATGGTCTCCCCACAGCACCCAAACCTCCGCCAAGCCCTCCGACACCTACAACTTGCAACGGCACGCCACTCTCGGCGTCACCGAGCGTCTCTCCAAGCTTTCAGCACCAGAACTCACAGACACAAACCCTGGGAACAACCCTGGATCACCTGCAGTGGTGAAGCACCGATGGTTCCCAGCTGCCTATGACCCCAAAAGCTCAGAGAAGTCCGTTGAGTGGACATGGAAGATGACGGCGTGGGAAGATGGTCATCCATTTGACGAAGAGAATCCCAGTTCTGGAGCAGATGGGATTCCTGAGTTGCCGTTCAGGAACCCCGAAGTGGTGAGATTCAAGGATTTGGAGGATGTGAATGAAGCGACGTGGGTAGTGCCGGCGGAGGTGGTGAAGGGGTTGCATGGGAGAGTGGATTGGAGCTTCGAGATTAAGATTTACACGGCGTATTTGCAGCAGAAGAGGTGTTTGGTGGGGGAGGATGTGGTGGTGTATAGGAAGAAAGCGGAGAGAGTAGTGGCCAAGTATAAGGGGAAGACGTCCAGGAGCAATGCGCTTATTATACCACCTCCATCATGATGATGTTTGGAAAAGCGAAACCTGAAATCCGAAACCCTAAAACCCTAAACCCGAGATGATATTTGGTTCAGGGTCTTTTGTCTCTCTTCTTTTTAGAGTCGGATACTTCCTTGTATTTTGAATTGGAGTGCTGAGAAGGCGGCAATCTGTGGTTTGTCATTTGAGGTTTTGCTTGTTCCTTGAGGATCAAGTTGTGAGGGGAGCTGTACCACGCCACAATCAAGTTCATGAAGATCGTCATTTTGACAACTAAATTTTTTATAAGCCTTTTCATAAAGCCTATTTAGCCAAACAGCCGGCAACTTGAAAGCTTGGTACCTGCTTATGGCTTCAAAGCTGAACTTCAAATGTGCAGATGTACTTACAATTCCACCTTATATGAATTGCAATGAATTTGAATGCAATTGGTGTTTGTCAGCTTTGAAGATATATGCGTGAAGTGTGGGAGTATGAGATCATGACACATTCAAGAATGGTGTTGCTTGATTGTGCCTTCGCCCTTGCTAAGTGTGTAATTGACGCACATGTACTCGGCTTACAATATTTTGTAGATTTTATTTTTTTCAATTGGAAATGTGAAATCAAATCAAATTGCTGTGAAAAATATGACTGACAATACAATCAATATTTATGAAGATTGGCATTTTCGAACCCAAAAAGTTGGAGCTGTCCCTTTGACAAACAAATTTTTTGAGGATTATGTCTAAGGCATTTTGGAGGAAGTCAGTCAAATTTTTCCGCTGAGTGCTGGCATTGACGATCGTAAATTATTTGGGCTCACAGCTTAGCTGTAATGCAACTAGTGTTCTGTTCATCCGAAGTGCCATTCGATCTCAGGGTTGAGGTTGTGTTTTGTTACAATCACAATTGATTCTTGTGCAGACCATCTTGACGATGTGAATCATGTACAGAAAAAAGTTGCAACCAACACAAAAGGATCAAAACTTGAGAACAATACAAAACCGACTTGACACAAACCAACTTGCAAACCAACTTGGCAACATGCGTCAACCAGAAGGAACAAAAATAAAACACAGAAAGATGAGGGACTGAGAATTCAATTAAAAAGCAACTTCTGCGAACATTTCTGTTTCCCACTTGTAGACGCAAAACTCAATTTTCTGTTCCCGACTATCCCTCAATGCCAATACCCATAATTAACTTATTCGAAGCATTTGGGGGAATAGGTTTTTTGAACATCCCCAGGTTGAAACCCACTCACTACAGTGCGACCCCGCTGCTTGCATAAATTAAACTGTGGATGAAGCGACATTTGCAGAAAAATACTGCGAACTTGAATGTCTTTATTCAATGTACACTTGATGGAGGAAGATGTAACGATTCGCTGGACCGGAAGCGGTGCAGGATGTCCACAAGGCGACAATCCACTGACACCAGCAGCAAAATGGAGGGCACTTCCATGGCTTTTTTCTGTAGACGGTTGATCAGCACTCAATTAAGTAGAAGCGAAGAATTTCTTCGCGGCTTCGCAGCTACCATGCATGACAACGAGGTCATGGTACGCAGAGCAATTTTCCAGAACAAGGAAGCCAAGATCTCATGGAAAAAAATGTAATAATGCTTGAAGGCAATAATAGCTAGAAACTGCTGAATTGGGTGCAGAATGTAGCTATAAACCCCTTTCAGTGATCACCATGGAGAAGAAATTTGATGCCCTTGCTTGCTCGAACAAAAGTAGACTACAGCAAACTCAAGCTTGTGCTCTCTTTCTTGAGTTCCAAACCCGAGGATGATGGAGGATTTGCTTCATGGTCTTCTGAGTAGCCGTCGAGACTCTGTTTCCTTCTTGCAAATGCACCCTGGGTAAGGATTCGAATAAAAATTCTCTTCAAATTTGGGAAACTCTCCAACCTGTCTCCAGTGTGGAGCTCCGGTACGAGGGAGGTGGATCTTGCGTACTTGGCCTTCAAAGTCTTTCCATGTAATTGTTCCTGCTTCATAATCGTCAATCAGGTTCACTAACCGCTGCCTGCACAATGCACAAGAGAACCACAAGATAAGCAACAAAAGTCACAAAAAAACATGAATCCTAAACCCTAAACTACCTATGAGGGTGCTAACAAAACAAGAACGGTAGAATCGCAAGGCTAGGTTCCAAAACCTATGGAAAGATATCAACAGCCAATAACTCAGAAATAAAAAGTAAAAAAATCTCTACTGCGCGGTGGCAAATTTACGGAAACTTCAATTGTACCCATTTTGCGCTACCAAGAACTATTGGGCATCCAGTTTGCTTGATATCTGGAGCAAATATTATCCTATTCACATCTAAGAAAATAATAAGCATTACTAATAAAGAAATCAGGTGAAGTGAAATCTCTATGTCAATAACCAAACCAAAAAATGGACAACGAATTTGGTAAATTGCTGGTACCAGACACTTGGTGAGAAAGAGGGTTCAGGGTTTTTAGGGTTTAGGAATTTGATAAAATGCCAGTACCTGTCGGGGCTGATGGTTTTTCGGTACCCCTCAAACTGCCGATGCCCCATCACAGCCTTGGCCATATTTCCATCATAGGTGTACACGAACACATCGCTCTCCAGCGCCACCATGTAGTCCAGTCCCGCCAGTCGGTTCTGAAATTCCTTCAAAGGAGCGAGCTCCATCTCGGTGGCAAGCGTAGCATGACTATAAACATGAGGAAACTCATTGTAAAGACTGTCCATAGTGCCCTTTCCATAAATCTCCCCAGCCACAATGTAGATTTGCGTGGACGAAGGGTAGCCTAACGCCTTCAACAGCAATCCTGTTTCATGGGGAGTTAGTGGACAGCCCCCCAACTTCCGCTTCTCCTCGCCATCAATCTCCTTCTCCTTCCAGTGCTTGACCTCGTACCGCATCTGCTTCAGCTCCTCGGCTTCCTCGTCGGACAGACCGTGTGCACAGCCTGTGAAGGCCAACATGTCTTTCTCATATCTGCACACAAATCTTTATTAGGTCTAGGTGGAAAAATTAAAATGCATCACACATTACTCTGTACAATCCTGGGAATGTGTCCTCATGTGAAACATTCTTATTAAGTGAAATCCAGTGTCGCTTGCAAATAGAAGCTCGTACAGATCGGCAAAACCTAAAATGGGCCAGACCTAAAAAAGATTATGATGTACTGGGTGGCAAT
Source organism: Antitrichia curtipendula (assembly GCA_951230915.1). NCBI lineage: Eukaryota > Viridiplantae > Streptophyta > Bryopsida > Hypnales > Leucodontaceae > Antitrichia > Antitrichia curtipendula. The sequence continues at coordinate 24,477,943 of OX579638.1, read as the reverse complement.
TGGAAATGAGTGGTTGGTGCAATTATTGAAACATGATCAGTTTAGAGGATCTGCTGTCCAGACCCGGCATCGAAAGGGTGTCGAAGGCAAAACTAAGTCCGAAGGATAAAGGATCCTAATGTATGCATAAACCCTAAACCCAAAACCAAAGGTCAATGAGAGCAAGACCTTTCTCTCGTTATTGACACAACTGTTCCAACGTTATCACAAATCCTATTCTCTTCAATCCGTAGGGTTTGCGATTTATGAGGGTCTTCAAAGGGCACCCTAAAGCCAGGATTGGGGGCTTTCAAAGTATCAGGCCTGGAGTAAAACCCTGATAGTGTGTTGGGTTCCCCACTCCAGATTCTCAGTAGTACAAACTAGCCAAAACATCTAGAACAAGGGCAAGCGTAATGCACAGCTTTATCCCTACGCAATCTGAAGCCCATATTCTGGACGAAGAACAGAGTTCTGCAAGGTGATGTTTCGTCCAAGTTACTCTCACTCATCCCAGGTAATGTTTGAATGTTTTCAAAACAACCTTCTTTTATTCCCAATTTGATGAAATCGAGGCAAATAATATACTTGTACAAAGATATAAGCAAAAAACATGCAAAAATTCAAAAAAGAACCGGAGCAATGAAGGGTTAGCGCACCTCAGATGCAAAGCTAAGTAAGGACTGTCTTCTCTCATGCGGTTGGTGAGCGTGCCCGCCAACTGCCGAATGGGCTCGGAGTATTGCAGAGACCGGTAATTCACTCGGCACCTGAGCTGCTGAACGTAGTCTGGCAGATCGTTGTTGGCCAACCTTGAATCAGCGTGAGTGAAATACACAACCTTGCTCTCCTTCAGTAACGGCACCAATTCCTTCTCATAATAAGGTGCCTGAAGAAAATCAAAATGTCAGAGACGGATCAAATCACCACCACAAGGACATGACACAAAGCTGTCAAACAAAACATTACAAGGAATTCCATTAGGTCATTTGAAACTTACTTCCTGTTGCACAATCCTTATGGACTTTACTTTACATCACGACAGATGTACTACTAGACTAAAAGACGATTCAGACACGGCCTCTGAATTTTGACACATGGATAGTCAAATGAAACTCAGAGATCGAATATGCAAAGTTTTTCTTGCAAGAAATCTGGCTTCCAGAGATTGCCATAAGTTGCAACAATGGAAGGTAAAAATTATATGTTACCTTTGACCATGAGATGGGCGCTTTTGTGACAGGTTCAATGTCGGTGAGGTCCGGTGGTAACGCTTCTACGATGTTCACATCTTCTTGAAGTGACTCGATGAAGCCTTTCAAGTCGAAGATGTCCTTAAATTCACTGCACAAGGGTCCATTCATGTTTAGACAACTATACAAATAGGCAACCACTTGTAGATCACAGAGGAGAGGGTCGATATTTAGAGAGTTCTATCAGTAATGTAACTTAGATCTGAAATTACAATGGATGCTGACCTTGGATCAGCCCAGAAAGAGCTGTGGTCAAGTTTGGGTACAACAAGCGTAGCATTCATCAGCTTCGCAATGGCCACCATGTCACAAATCTGCATGACACCAACGCTGATCGTCGTGAATAACAATTCGTGGTTGGAAAAAACCCAAAACTGAGCACACTAATGCAAAAAAAGGGCAGTGAAAATTACAGTTACTACAGAACGAGGGTTTAGTAAAATCTTATACTCACTCCTGCGCGCATCTGATTCAAACCACCGTTTGCATTTACAAGAATGTAGCCATTTGACTCGGCTCCAGGCTCTATAAACAAACAAGACGTTCCTGAAGGTCAGTGAGATTCCAAAAAGAGCTCTTTTCATATCAGTCACCAAAACCTCAGCCCCTCTACAACCAACGCAAATTTTGGGCGTTCATTCGAAAGAAAAGCTAAAGCTGGAAGTGTTGCCATCACCATATCCACAATAAAAGGAATGCCTACAATCACAGAGTACGGTGATCACAAGGAACCGAACATAGAAAAAAATAAACTCACTTTCTGCCTTCTTGGCACGGTCGATACATTGCTCATACTTCTGACCGCTATCTGGCTTTGACCAGAGCTCCCCAGCCCAAAAAGCCTGCGTCTGTCATACAACAACATTAAAGAATGTCAACACTCTCAAACTCAAATAAATTTTTGATGAAACGTCTTACAGTCTTCACAAACAATGCATTGCCAGTTCCACTTCATCGGATAGAATAATAAGAACATCGTACAAGCACTTGCAAAGTCACAATTACGTTATCAAAGATTCTATTCTTCTTTCGAATTATCGAGTCAACGCAAGTGCCTTTTCGTATGCTTCAAAAATAACTTTAAAAAAATAGGAACTCCAGCAGGTGAAAAAGAAGCTCCAATGCGCACGTGTATGGTCTAGTTGAAAAGTTGAAAAGAACAATCACCTTGCGATGGTCCCTGTGGCGCCGGTGTGGCATCTTCAGAAACGATGATTCATCAGCAAACGACTTTTCATCTTTATCACTCACATCCACGGCGTTCCGTTGAAAAGAGTTCAACAAAATCTGCTCTCCTTGAAACTGCAGCACTCAAATAGCTCTCAATGAGCAACCAGTCCCATTCAAAACTGTCCACCTCGTGACCTACTACTCTCAAACCTCTTTATACCATGGCTCTGAAAACTAATGAACAATATGAAAATGCGAAATCGCAGCCTTCACTTATTAATGCGCCGGTGAAAAGATGCTCTCGGACATTCAAACCTCTTTATAACGACCCTATCTAAAATAGCATTCTAGGAAATCCTGCACGCTTTGCTACACTACTATCATTGCCTGTAGCACACTTTGTCACACATACAAGCTACATCAAAAGCTGGGGACCCAGGTGTAAAAATTACAAAGGTTTGAGAGCACTACAACAGAAAGTCTTAGTACTACCATGGCCATGAAATCTCTCGAATACTACAACTGCGAAACGTAAGTCTTAATTTAATACTGTGTCGGTGAAAAGATGCTCAAAATGTCAACTTCGTTACTAAGTGGCGAAATTTCTAGAGGTCGGCGTTTCCCAGGCGCCCCGTCTAGAACCTCAAAACTATACCGATCCTAGTAAACAGAGCTCCGAGCAGTTTCGACGGTGCTTTGAATTACGCCAATTTAAGGAATTTGACAGACATCCTAGTACTGAAATAACACAAAAAAGAATGAATAGCTGCAAGTACGAGACATTTCTACATACCTGCATGCCATCTGAAACTTGATGATGAACAGAACACCAGCCAAGTAGCATAACCTTGAGCACCAAAAAACAAACCACCAACAGAGTAGTCGCGTAGAACGCCGATTGCCGCCAGCTCTTCTTGACCCCGGAACTATATTGTCCCCCAGAGTCCGCAAACCTGGAATTCACATAAGCATACTCATGTACAGAGCTGCTGCGCCGGTGCGCTTTCAATCCCTCCCCCCCAGTCTGAGAATTCGCCAAACTAGGGTCCAGATGGTCACCAGGCTCAGGAGCCCGGTGTCCTTTGAAGAGCTTGAACAGCAAGTAAGGCGACGGCTCCGACATGCGCTTCTGCGACAGCGAGCGACGGCTCATGGGGGTGCAGGAGCCGTCAACTCTGGGACTCATGAGCACATGCGTCACGTCGCGGTTGCCTTCGGCATTGGAATTCGAACTCGAATTCGGCCATAACGCTGTCGAAGTACTCAACCTGTCGTCTAAGCCTTCTCCTTCCGGCTCCGTGCCCAAAGAGTTGGCACAATCGTAATCGCAATCCAATTGCACTTGTACCATGCCGATAAGCGCCAACTTGACCTATTTTGGCTTGGCAAGCTCACCCTAAAACGATTCCTGCTGTTGCTGTGAAGAACCGCTATGGCGTCCTGGTGTGCATAATAATAATGTCGGGATAATGCGAACCCCAACCGTAGAAATTCGGGAAGGAACCTGGCCCTGTGTGCGGGCATGGAGGTGACGCCCACGTTACGCTTCCTCGTCCCTCATCTCTGACAAGGACCCTCTGAGTTCTGTGTGATCAACACCCGCTATGCTTGCTTTCATTTAGTCCGAGGTACATTGTCCGGAAATCCGGAACTTCTGCAAAGAAAGACCATCAACAAATGAGCACTTTGTTCCAGCATTGCGAAAAGTAGTAGAAGGATTGGTAGTTGAGAAGATAGTAGACCGTCGTTGAAAAGTAGTGTGAGAACCCTAATATCCCTGACTACCGAGACAAAACGAGAACTGTGCAATCATCATAGTATGCTCAGAGGCGCAGACTACGTTATCTACATTCTTAGGGAGTCAGAAGTAGCACGTGTCTGGGACGAGGAGACGTCAGAGGTGACAATGCGCTTTGTACTGGGCACCTAGACTGGATGCGTTAGCGTTTCCTCCAAGGGGGAATGTGAAAAAACCCTTGCAATCGCCATATCCAGAAACGTGTCCAACACGATCACGGTTACTATCAACCTCACCATGCCACAATGCAGAGAATGCAATGTAAGTTCATGGTCGGTTACTATCAACCCAATCAAACTACATTTCGACCCCTAATCCCCAAATTTTAATCTCTAATCCCCAAAGTCAGAGCTTCGAATTCCGCACCCCTAGCTAGCACCACCACCCAGAGCTTCCTCACAATCCCCGAATCCCCGAATCCCAACACACACAACCGAAACTTATCAAGTCGGTTTCAGCTTTTTAGACAGGCACACACAGAGACACAGGCACACAGCTGCAGTTTCATCCTCTCAATCAACAAGAAACTCGAAACCCAGATCTAGCGAATCTGCAACTCCAAGTTAACTCCCAAAAAGACTCCACCTTCACACTCGAACAAAACAGACTCCATAGGCAAGTACGAAACCAACCCCAATCCTCCCCATCTCACAACCCCTCCAAACCTCGGAAACCATCGCCGCCATCTCTCTCCCCATCCATCCCCAATCTCTCCATTCCGCAACCACGACACTATCCACCCCTTTTCTTCCACACACCAACACAATGCCACACCACCATCATCCGCAACAACCCTAACTCCTCCTCCCAACACCAAGTCGACACAACTACGAACCTCCAAACCTCACCTGGAACGAACAACCCGACCTGCAAACCTCCCTAGACCCGTGAAACCAACCAATCCCAGCCATCATCTAGCTAGATCTGGGCCCCTGCAGCATTGTCGTCCGCCCACCCCATTCAAGCTCCCGGACGTCTTCAGAAGAATGCGGGTGGGGTGTGCCCCATGTGCCGATCTAACTTCGACACACACACACACAACCGCCGCGCGAGTTCCGAACCTGTGACTCCCGCAGAATTAAGGAATGTGCCTGAGAGCGCTTTGGACTTTGGAGAGCTGCACTGGCTGGGTTGAGTGTTGTGAGTGGACTGGTTCAAGGCTCCGGGGCAGACCTGTGGGAGACGGAAATTGCAGTTGGAGATGCAGAATTCAGTGAGAATTTTGTGGGAAGAAGCGAAGGGCGCCAGACGCGAGCAGACGCGGGGGGGGCGCGTTGTAAGTTAGTCACGATGGGGCAGTGGTGGTTGCGTTGCCCCGGAAGCGGCTGGAGCGGCCTTGGCTGCTGGGAATCCGAGTGTGATGGGGGCTGCGGCGAAGGTTCGCAGTTCTGGCCGTTCTTAACTTGGTTTGGGCCAGGAAAGGGAGGCAACTTTAGGCGCGTTTTTCTTTTACTGTTACTGTACTGGGGAAGCTGGGATCACAATGGAACAAAACTCCTCCTGGAATGGGGATGAAGAAGGGGCTTTTGGTCAACTGAGCAGTGTTATTTTTATCATTTTGGAGAAGCAGTCAGCTATTTCGCCAATACTCATGTGATACTTGGGTGATGCTTGGGTGATACTTGGGTGATGCTTGGGTGATACTTGGGTGATACTTGAGTGGTACTTGGGTGATATTTGGGTGATACTTGAGTGGTACTTGGGTGATATTTGGATGATATTTGGGTGATATTTGGGTGATACTTGGGTGACATTTGGGTGATACTTGGTGATATCTATATCAAATCTAGGTAATACCTAGATAAAACGTGGTTGTTGGTCTTAAAGTATAGCAACAATTCAGCTATTTTGACCCCCAAAAATGAAAATTTCTTTTACAAAAAATAATCAACATCTTTTGCTTGTCACCAAATGGAGAATAGTCATGCATTAAAAAAACATTAAGTACGCTAAGTACAAGGGATTCTTTAGAGGACACTGGTGAGATTTCTCTTAATAGTGAAGGGAGGGGAGTGAATTTCCTTGTTGTGTTTCGGAGTTTTTTGTAGGTGGGATTGTTGAGTTTTAGAATGCTTCACTTTTATATGAAAAGGGAGAAACTACATTTTTAGGAGTAGATTAAGAGAGAGAGAGAGAAAAAAAAACTCCAACCACTCTGAGTAGTTGGCGTCATACATGAAGAGTCTATTCATTGGGGGTCTCATAACGGCTCAAAAAATCAATTGGAGTGACACCTAGACTAAGTGCTTGTGTAAAAAAGAAGATTCTATACTAACTTGATTTAACTATACTTATTGTGTCTTAGAATTTTTCATGAGATAAAATTGTCTTTATTGAGTTTTAGGAGGCTTCCATTTTAATGTGATTAAAGAGAAACTATATTTTAAGTGTTGATTAAGAGAGAGAAAGAGAGAAATAACTCCAACCAATCTATGCAGTTGACTGTTTTTATAATTTTCATTTGTATAGTAGTATGCAAGTGACATATTTAGTAGGAATATTATTAATCCTTGAAAGGCCATCGGGGTCCTTCTTCTATATGACCCATATTTAACCTTATAACTTTTCAATTCTGGTTTAATACATATACTATAATACATTGTTATCTAAATACTATCATGATCATTAATTTATTTAATATTGAAAAGTATTTGATCAATGTTGTTTTTATCAAATACTAGCAAATTCATAATATATTATACAGTTGCAAAGGGCTTTCAGACCCTTCGAGGGTTAATGCAAGAAAAATATGCTTTTATTATCCACGAGAAAATATTTACATAGGTGGCATATGAATCGTGCCACAAGAACCTCCAGTAATTAACTTTACCATCAATGGGTGTGTTCGATCCAAAGATAATCTTGACCCCCCTTTCTACTCCTAACAAAATCTACACGGCTTGATAATGAGAAACCTTGCTCAAATGCTTTTGGGGGGTGATTTTACGAGCACTTACCTTCGATCTAAGTGTGGCCTCTCCGTGTTGTAAAATTTAATGGTTGATTGGCGACCGAGAGCCGAGTGACTTTGGTTGTTCATTTGTCTGGTGACAGCTTACCTAAGTCATTAGCTGGCATGCTAGGCTGATGACATGTCGTGGATGGAGTTGGTGGTCATGGTCCCATTGATAAGCATTTTCGGAGCTTTCACTGAAACACCTTCAATCCACACTCATTTTAGATGCCAGCAGTGGTCCGGAGACCGTGGGCAGTATGCCAAAGAATACGAGAGAAATTAAAAAATCTAATACTGTACAGTACAACAGTACAACCAGATATGAGAAGCCCAACAAAAAAATAAGGGACAAACAAAGGTGTCATATAAGCCAGACCCCTTGAATATGGTCTGAATGTGATACATATGCAATACATGAAATAAAGCACGTGCAGTACAATGTTGGGTACACTGAGTGTGAGTACAGTATGGTTTTAAGTTAGAAGGTGTACATTTGCCATGTGCAGTGGGCTCCAAAAAAAAGCATACAAGGAGACGCGAGATGTACTTTAGGCAAATCTGTGTTTTAGATCTCACTCTCCATGTATCAGCAGAGTACATTCTTACTACGTAAATGTGTACCTTTGGTACATCATGACGGAATTACGGTACAAGGACAGTTTAGGGTGTCTTTGCCTTAGCAACTTCAAATTGCAATGAATTGGCGTGTTCACGTCGGGAAGAACACTCACTCGTTGTGCTCTAGGTTTCCATCATGACTATCGGATGATATTTCTCCGGGATGAAGATGTGACGGATTTTGTGATAGGAGTTGTGACGAGGGTTGTGGCATTGCGTACTTAATATGATAAATGAGCAAACTTGACTTTTTAATCCTAAATTGTCATGTGGTGATTTGTGAGTGATGTATAAATTGTATGAAAATTAGCACCAACAATAAATGTGCACCCCCAAAAATTCAAAAATCCAAAGTCTCTAGCTTGTCCCTTTTTTTTTAAAGATGTTTTTTTAGTCATCTGGAAGCTTTCTTGTGTACAAATTTTACTTAGGTTGCAAGAACACATATAGTATTTTTCACTAAATCTAGTGATAAAAAATTAGAATTCTTTTGACTTGTGATTTTCACAATATAATAGAGGATATTGGAATCAAAAGTTATCAACAAACTTGCAAATAACTCTTTCTAGACAAAGGAATTGCAATGAATACTCCTTCTTTTATACCTTCAAAAATTCAAATATAAATTAGAGTTCTTCATCTTCTTCACATGCCCAAAGGAATTTTAAAAATCGTGTTTAAAAACCCTATTTTCTAGTCATTCAATTCTTTCAAATACGATGACATAGGAAAGTCAAAATGATCCTTTGCATTATTTGGTGTATTAGCTATCACTTTATGTAAGGTAGAAGTACTTGTTTTTGTGATGTACAATAGGGATTTTTTTTTTGAACAAATGGAGAGATCTATTGCATTAAAAAGAACCAAGGTACAAGACAGCCAAGCCACAAAGGTTGGACAATGAAGAGACAAGAGCAAAACAAAAATAGCAAATAGAACGAACCAACTAAGAGAATAAGCAAGAAGGGGACCCCTCTTATTCCAAGTAATGCTAATATCATTTCTACACACAAGAACTAGAGATTTAAGCCAAACATGGTCCAATTTGGTCCAAATGTTTGTAGCATCTTGAGGATGTTGGTGGGCACTAGTTTAAATCTTCAATTGCGCCGCACAGCTAGAGTCCAAGAGAGCTTTTCAGAGCGCCCTCTACATGAATGCCAAAGACCAACGATAATATGCAAAATCCTTGCTTTTTTGCGAAATCCAAATGGTTCATAACGAGGAGCCACAATGTAAGGTCCAAATGATCTTAAGGTTTTGGAACCATCTAGGAATTGAAGAGCCAAATACATATTGGAAAAAGTCCATTCTAACATGGGGTCTAGTGATAGTGGTTGCAAACCTCATAGATAATAGAGCATAGATTGGACAACATCCCAAACACCTTGGGCTTATGGGCAAGAATAGAACCTATGGAAGGGGGATTCTTCAGTCCCGAGAGTACAACAATTGTAGTTTGTATCGATGCTTGGAGCAATCTTAGCTCTCTATGAATCAACCGCGCTTGCGTTGTACCAAATTGACAACATGAATTTTGTTTCTTTTAGTGACTTAGTTTTGAATAGGGATGTCTTCAAGTGTTTCAAATATAAACTTTAACCCTTGAATGCCTACATCTCAAATTCTTTAGAACTTTGAATCAATATTCCACCATTGTTGAAACAACATAACAAGCACAAACTAGCCACACAAGGCTGTTTCAACATTGTTATAAAATATACTGATTCAATATTGTCAATTAATGGTATTGTTTCAACATTTTCAATATGACTGTGCAAGAAATATTGAATCAACAATTGTTCATGGTTGAATTTTTTGTTTTGGACAATCTTGCAATAGTATTTACAAGATGTTTGTTGAAACAATATTGAACAATTTTTTATGTACACAATACAATCACATTACAGTTTAAAAATTGAAACATGGATATCATTTGCTTAGTTGTTACAATGATGTCACTTCATATTTGCCATATATGACATAACATTTAAAGCTTTTTATAATAATCCACATTCAATCAAAGACTTTCAAATTACAAAGAACAAGATACAAAGCTAACTTTGAGAGTACAATTCAAGAATGAAGAAAAATCATTTACAAAAGAAACATTGTTTCTCAATTTGTTCTTTCATGCATATTTGCTCTACTTCATAGTGTCCATGAAAAGAAGGAAAAAAAAAAGGAAAAACTCACTAAAGTAGAAATGTGTAAGAATGTGTAACTAAAGAATGAATTGTTGGCTTATTTTCTAGGCTTGTGAACCGGCTTATCAAGTGACAAGCCAGTTCATGAAGATTTGTAGGTGACCTTTCACCAAGGACAATGAAGGTCAAAGCCAATTGAATTGATACTGCAATCTATCAATCCTAGTTTCCTGTCTCCAAATCCAATACAACAAATTAAAAAAGAAGAAATCATGAATCATATTTTCACTTAAGTTCAAAAACAAAATCATTTGGAAAATTTCACTTGTAATTTCACTATTGATAATTTATCACTCACCTTTAGTCACACAAATTTGTTTCCATTCCAGGGGTGCAAGAAACTTGACTGTCAGCTCCATATCCATCATCATCTCCAAACTCGTCATCCAAATTGCCATTCATAACAATGAATACCGGTTGCATTTGACTCTTAGACTGCAACAATCTTTTCTCAGCTTCTTTCATCATGTGAAGCTCATTGAACATATCCAAGGGATTGAGATTCTTCCCTACCATGGCCAATTCAAGCTACAACACAAAAAAAATCAATTATGTCAATTAGATTACTATAACATGATTATTAAGCAACAAATTTGATCTAAAAGTGTTTCAATTGAAATTTTTTAACTTACCACATGGAGGAAGAAACCACCTTGATCAATTGTTAAACTCACAGGATCCACTTTACTATACTTTTCTCCATGGATAGCTCTTGCTATAGCTCCATGGAAGGCTGTTGATCCATAGGGATCAATATGTCCATCAGCATTTAATGATTTCCGCCAAGAATCATCTACCATAGACATTTCAAAGATACCTAAATGAGTATTTAATTAATGAGAAAAATATGAAAGTAGCTAGTTAACCTTCAATTAATTAATTAATCTTCATTGGAAGTCACATTTTACCATTGACCTTTCATCAAAGTTGAAAAATAGGCAATAACTAATCAACTACAATTCAAAATTGAGCAACATTTCTATTCGACACCAAAAATGAATTATTGACACCAACAAACCATCCTTTGATCAAAATTGACAAACAAGATATAAATACTAGTGATCAACATTCACAATAATTGAATATTAACAGACTACTACTAAAATAACACACCTTCGTTTAGCACTTGGAGGTCTTCATGCCACTTGTTGATCAAATCACTTGGAGCACCAAATAGATTTTCAATTTTCATTTTAGTGGTTTGTATTTGATTTGAGATATAGTTCAATATAATCTGACTATGGTATTTTTTTGAATTTTTTTCCAGATTTTGGGAATATGCAAGGCACTTGCTATTCCTGCAGGCCCTGGAGATCGATTTGGTGACTGGCCACTCTATGTTAGGGCTACATATTGCTACCATGGGCGTCCTTGGTTTAGTAATGTTGCCTTACAAATGGAAGGTGAAGGACAACCAGTTGAAACGTGGTATGGACAAGTAAGAGTCTTCATACGCCATGGAGATCTTTGTCTTGCTTTAGTTCGAATTTATCATGAGTTATTTCCAGACCAGTGGAATACTTTGACATGGTGCATTCAACTCTCATGGTCACTTCCTACTAATTTGACAAGAGCACAAGCCAAGCGAATGAGAAGGCCTGAGTACATGGTTTTAGATGTTGCAAATATTTTGCAAGCAATTCATGTAGTCCCACATTTTGGTGATCCTAATCGTTATTTTCTCAATAGATGGAAATTTTGAAAGGTTGTTTCATTATTGTGACAAGGATGATTACACAATATATTGTTAACAATGTTTCATTATTGTATCAACAATACTTAATTTTTTTGCTTAAACAATGTCTCATTGTTGTTTCAATGATGGCTAAATGTTATTGTTTAAATAATTGTCTCATGGTTGTTTCAACAATGGCTAAATGATGCTGTTAAAACATTGTCTCAATGATGGATAAATGGTGTGCTAATATGGATTATTTTCAAACTTAATGGTGTGACTTTGACACACTGTTGAAACAATTTAAGTTTATTTACGCATTGAGCCATTAGTTAAACATCCCAAAATGTTCCATTACTGTTTCAAATAACAATTGATCAATTTTTAGTCAATGTTGTCACAACTATGAAAAAGTGCACTAATGCACCAAATGTTGAAACAATAATGAAACAAAGGGAGGGTATATTTGAGATGTAACTAGTGACTATGAATCATCATTTTGTCATTGTATTACATCATTTTTATTTATTTTTAAATGCTCAATGGAAATCAAACTAATGTGCATAATCTTCCCTTTTTCACAAAATTCCAAGGATGAACAATTGCACTTCTGTCCTACACACGAAGATTATTTTTCATTCACCAACCGAAAACGGCTACAATGTCATTTAAGGATTAATTATCCATGTGGAATATCTCCAACTTTACACATGGCACAACATGGATGCGAAGTAATAGAGCCTTTAGTGGATGATTTTAGGTCTTTTTGAAAATGCTTCAAACATGCACCTATAGAACACTCTTATTTTGGATCTATAAAAGCTTGTAGAGGGTGTTATTCTAGTTGCTTCCTTTTGGAGGTAGATGCACCTATAGAATATTTGAAAATTTGACTTTGAAAATTCGTAGAACTACAAAAGTTCTCCCTAAAATATACTTTTGTTTTTTGTAAACTTATCATTTTTATTTCTTTGCAAGGGAAAAAAAAACTAATAGAAATTTTGACTCCATCTACAAACAGAAGGTTTTGTATATTTACCTGAATGACAACAAATTCCCAAATAAATAAATAAAATTATTTATTTATTTATAAAAATAAAATAAAATAAATCCCTAGTAGAGTATTAACCACCGGACTCGATACAAAAATGTTAGGAATCTCGTTTCAATTTTGCTTCAATTTTTTTATAAACAGAAGTAAATGTAAAGACCACCGACAGGCGCTAATAAATGCACCGAGATGTTTTGTGCTCAAACTGACCAGTAAAATAAAGTTATTGAGGAACAGTGGAGGGTTGACTTTGAGTCGATGTTGGCACATTTAAAAAAAAGAATAGAGCCGATTAGCCGAACCCCTGGCTGGTGAGTGGAATCGGTGGATGATATTTATTTTTCCCTCACTTCTTTTAAAAATAGAGAAAGGATTTTTTTTCAAATAATTACTCTCTGAGGAGGAATCGAACCGAAGAGCCTCCACTTGCTCTCTCAGCATTGGCGAATATATGGAGGGAGCCAGGTGCTTAGGCTGAAATACTCTAACAAGCCAAGCGATATGTTGCCAAATAATTTTAAAAAAAAATTTGGGGACTTACTAACCCATGCCCAACTTAACCCATGCTCAATCTAGTTTTTAATGACCTCCATACATAATGAATTTATTTGCATTGATTTGAAGCTAATTAAGAGCAAATTGATGACAATGTATACTAAAGCATAGATTCTACTCATTTCAAACACTTGTTACCTTCATTATGTGCAATCAACTTACTAAAGTAAGCAACCAATTCCTTCTTTTGTATTTATGTTTCTCAATGCAAACAATCTAAAGTGGGGCTTTTTTTAGATGTCCGTAATGGATGTTTGAAGTAGAATGGAATAGTTTACCTTAATAAGCCTCTTCTTTCCTTTCCCTCCACCTAAAAACATGTCCCTATTTTGTAGATTGCATGACCCTTTGTTTAGTCTAATTCCTTCTTTCTTAAAGCATTGCCACCATGCCACTTTGTAGTCATAATATCATACGGTGGTCCCTTGGCTCATGATTGGGGGGGGTGCACCATAAGAAACCAGAGTTTTTCTATGTCTATGTTGATGGATTTTAGGTGACGCTGAATTTAGCAACCCTTGTTCTTATGCCAACAATAATGTCTAATGTCACATCAAGTGACATAGTAAGTTGGATGTCTCGAAAAGTATGAAAAATTCAATAATATAATTGACATTCCTTTCCTCTCCTACTTCTCCCTTTTTAATATTTTATTAAACGACAATTCTATATTTTTCGAGACAGTAGAAAGATGATTGGCCCCAAAGTTTGATAAGAGCAAATATATTTTTGGCAAGCCCGGCTAGCCACCCAATTGGCTTGACAATGGTAGGGGTTCCTTTTAAATACACTCGCATTGTCAGGCCATGTTGGGCTTTATTTTAGGGTAGGGTGGCGATGGCCTTATGCTACTAATATCCAAAGGGCTAATAATTTGATGTAGGGTCAAATATTCCAAATGTAAACTCAAATCTTATAAGAAGAACAAGAGGACCTTAATCAGAAACCCAAAACTATAATATTATCTTAGAGATGTCAAAAGAAATTTAAAACAATTTACTAAACAATGAAAAGATAAATAAAAATTCAAATACATAAATGAAGGTTTTGAAATGAATTTTTAACTAATTTAGAACTTGCTTTAATGCATTTGAATCATCCTAATTGTATTGATTTTCTTCAATTATTAATTTGGATGCTTCTCAATTCAATTTATTTACTTAAGTAATAGTTTAATTTTATGCGTTTAGAGATATAATGATCATGGTGTTTAAATTAGTACTAAACATACAAAAAAGTGTTTTTCAAACTACATCAATAGTTTTTTTTGGACCTTTAAGACACCATTTTGGTTGTTTCCCTTGCTGTAAGCCATGGCAGTGCAGTCAAATTATAAAATTATTCAAAAAATAATAATAAATTTATTAATTTTAAAATTTAATTAATTAATATTGTCCGACGTGACAGTCTCTTAGTCCCATCAAACCGCTGCTACGATCAAGTTCCAATTGTTTGAAAACTCCAGGAAACTCACGGTCTTCTAGAGGCCTAAAAAATCTTCTAATAGAAATGAATAAATGGGATAGACACAAGAAATATAGTATTGCATAATGTTTAATACCAATTTTGCATATTCTGGATACATAGTGTATCTAAATGTGGTTTTAACCCCTAAAGGACCAAACACCATTTTTTGGCAACATAGCGATTTTAGGCAACTCAGTACAAACGAAATTTTTATTTTTTTTCTTTGAAAATTTCACACCACATGTGTTTGAGGAGTAGCTTTGAGGCCCAACAATTTTCATAACTTTTGACTACATGGTTAAAAAGTTATTGCATGATATGTAGTTTTTGTTACTCGGCGGGTAGTGTGGATAGCTCAAAAACCTTCTTTTAAAATCACTTTTGAATAAATAAAAAATTTGAAATTAGTTTTGAAGATTTATTTACACGTGAAAAACTTTGAATCATTCCATTTTGATTAATGAAATGAAAGTTATGAGGAATTCCTGTTTGTGGATAGGTAGGGAGTCTTAGATTCATGTATAAATAAATTCTTAGAACCAATTTCAAATTTTTATTTAAAATTAATAATAATTTAAAGAAGTTTTTTGAATTGCCTGCTAAGTAATGAAAACTACATATTATGCAATAATTTTTTAACCATGTAGTCAAAAGTTATGAAAATTGTTGGGCCTCAAAGCTACTCCTCAAACACATGTGGTGTGAAATTTTCAAAGAAAAAAAATAAAAATTTCGTTTGTACTGAGTTGCCTAAAATCGCTATGTTGCCAAAAAATGGTGTTTGGTCCTTTAATCACTATCCGGGATTGACTTTTGATCTGGGATCCGGACGTACACCTTTTTCCGGTTCCAAAATCAACCTGGCTGGCTGGTTGTTAAATATGTGGAAGAACATCATTTATCAATTCACAAATATAAACATTCAATGAAATTTTGGCAATTTCATCAAAATTTGATGTTTTTAACAAATATATTGATTCACCCATTCAAAAACAAAAAGACATTTACAGAATACTTGTGAAGCTGAAGAGGCTAAATTTTTTCCACACATTCTCAAAACAGAGAGATAATGTGTGGTTGAAAATGATTTTTTTTTCTTTTCAATTTTCACCCATTGAAAGTTTTTGTGTTGACATTGGTAATTTTGATTCTTTTAGAAAATAAATTCTTTAAATAAAATTAAAATCTTGCTTGTGTAGTTGTTGTTTGAGGACATCTTTTTAGTGCAAGATAATTTTGTGTATATTAGACACCTCCATTATTTTTGAAAATTGGCATGTAAGTAATTAACTTAACCACCTACCCAATGGCCTAAGTTTCCAAAGTTGCATAGTGCCTCCTTTACAAATAGGAGTAAGAATATGATGACCTTGGTGGGCAAGGCCAAATTTTATTTTCTTCTAACTTCAAACTTTATAAACTTGAAATCGATATGATCAAATGGCTAAAAAAAATTTCCAAAAATTCTTATAGTAGTCTAGTACAAATTTGTATGGTTGAAAGTTTTTTTCGTTTTTTAAATTAAATCCAGAGTTTATTCCAAAAATAACCAAGAACAAATGGTAGAAAGCCAAGGACCCTCAAGAGTAATGAAAAACACACAAATTGAGGCTTATGATTAAAAGTTATGAGAAATCCAATGATTCTTAATGTAATAGAAAGTGACAGCTTTGGACAATTTTTTTGAGAAAAATAGTCAAAGAACTTTTATTAGGGGTAACTTAAATAATTCATGGGCAAATGATCTTTCACAAGTCGTTCTGAGTTTCTGACATCCTGACGGAAAGGGTCCCAAATTCGGTGCCAGTTGGCATATTTCACTGTTCTTCACATCTCCAACATGAACTCTCAGAGTAGCATTTCCAGGATTCGTGTGCTCCTTTTTTTCTATAGTTCTAGATATTTGACTCTATTTGCTGTATTTTTACACTTTATTCCTTCCAATTTCATTTCACTTGGATTTTTGTACTGTTGTTAAATTGAGTAATTTATTTGTTCTACGAGGTAAATATAAACCAGCACGGTGAAAACGCAAGAATTTCTTTTTTCACACTTGAAAAAACGTGCAAATTCTGAATTCAAGTTTGCAATCAAAGACCCCAAATTAGCAAAGAGTAGGCATGAACATATCCTACATACGGCACAAAATATGGGGCTAGATTTTACTTATATCCTTGAGAATCTGCATTTTTATCCTATTGGTCCCACTTCGTAAGACAGATTTAGCGCCTTACAATATAAATTGTGCAATTACTGGAGTTCTCAATAAATGTTTCACTAAAGATATGTTCCCACCTAGTGTTAAAGTTGTTGTTAGTGAGGGTCTTAGGAATGAATTTATACATACTTTTGGTCTAGATTCACATTTCAAACAACACCTCTAACACCAAGTGGGAATATATCCTAAGGTGGGCACCTCCAACACCATCTTTAGCTACTATGCCTAGTCATTATTATTATTATTATTATTATTATTATTAAATTGGTTCTATTTTTTAATCTTTTTATTGACAACTGAAGTGAGAGGAGGTTCCAATACATTAAAGATTGTGACATTTGGATATTGTATGTGAAAGTTATGAAAGGTGGAAAAAATTGATAGAGGTTCTAAAATTGTTTCTTCCACATAGGTACATGTTGGTTTTGGAGATGTACATAGTAATGATGGCATTTAGGGGGCAATGGCGCATTTTGGGAGGCCTACCTCATCTAAAAGTGAAAGACCAAGGCAAATATTCTATTACAAATGGAATTGAGAACAAAGAAAGTACTAAGAAAATTTTGGAATCCAAGGTAAACGATCCTATTGGATCCTATTGAATGACAAGGTAAACGATCCTATTGGATCCTATTGAATGACAAGGTAAACGATCTTATTGGATAGTGGGTCAAATTAGGAATCATCGTGTCAAATTGCAAATTTTTCATCTTTTAAATTAAAGACGAGACTTTGTGATGTATTTGAGCCATAATACAACAATATGTTGATATTCAAAATTCAATTTATTATTATTCAATGAAGCACATAAGGTTAGGCAAAGGTATTTTGTTCAAGTACCAAGACATGATTGTTAAATGTTGTTGTATTTTCAAATGGTGACTGTCATAGCCACTAACAGTAATACATTTTGTTGAATGCAATCCACTTATGTTTGAATCTACTCATTATTTTCATATCCTATAAAATATATATTTCATTTTTTAAAGGATGAGGTGCAAATCAAAGAGATTGGATGTCACAATTCGAAAATGAATATCACTTATAAGTGCAATGAGGTTACTATCTTCATACACAATTAACATAAGCTTATGTGCTCATACCATTCTCCTTGTATGAAGCAAGTGTATGGTGTTTTCGAATCCCATGTAATATAAACAATTTAATTATCACATTTTCACTCTATGTTTATTACAAAAGCAAATATATGGTTACTCTCACAAGTGACATATTTATACAATACAAAAAAATAACAAGTGATTTGAAGCTTCTTTCTATAGTTCATAGCCTAATAGAGTGGTAGTATACTGTATGTGGAATTCTTTCATTTTGACATGTTCTATAAATACAACATTTTATGAAAATTGTAAAACAACGTTCCTAAGAATCATAAATTTTATGCAATACTCCTATCAGTCCTACGGGTATTTTATGACTTTACAGGAAAAAACTTGCACCTTTGCATTCTAAAAAACTTTTCTTAGACCTTTTCTTAGAGTATTTTTAATTCTTAACCCTTAATGGACATTTTACGTCAATGTTTCTATATTAAATCATATGTTTCAAACTTTTATAATTTTCTCATGTAGTAATATATATCTAAAATTTATCTTCAATTTTCATAATTAAAACAAAAAAATGAGCTTTATATGATTTCTAAAATAATTTATTTGTAAAAATCATATTAATTACAAAAATGCTTAAAATAATATGAAGTTCTCAATAAAATTGGGAGACGATAGTGGTAAATATCATGTTGTACTTGGTGTACTGCTTGAGCTCACACCTAGAGAAATTTGAGAGAAAAAGTTAAAAAGTAGTGTACTTTAATACTTGAAGATGCTATCTTCCAATTGTCACAAAATAAATAATTTGAATGAAGTTGGAAAAATTCAAATGAAATAAAATAGATTATTGTTTATCAAACCACTACAATATTATGGAGATTCATTGTAATGAAGCTCAAATCCTTAGAACACCTCCATCCATACTAAAAAAATAGCCTTTAATTTATGACACAAAGGACCTATGTTGAATTTGTTTTAAGGTCTATATCACGTCTCCAAACCTTGCCCACCCTCCTAATTCTAGACAACCATGTGGCACCTCTCTAATACTAAGAATCATGAAACCAACTTCTAATAAGACCAAATAATGTCATAGATATGCCGAATCTATGTTCTAAAGTGGTTGCCAATGTATTTGATTGTTATAGGCCTTGGCTTGTTTTTATGAAGCCCACTCAAATTATACATGTTCCAAGGGCCTAGGTGGGGGACCTTTTCACATTTGGGCTCTCAATGAATCGTCAAAGCCAGTTGTTTGGAGCACGAGTATTAATGCGTTTAAGGTATACAACATGTTTCTAACCAAGGCCCCATTTGCAGAAGATAAGGGGACCTATTTTCAGGAATGAATTAATCATGATGTGGACTTTCATTCATTCAAGGTGACGAATATTAGATGATGTAGTATTTCTTTGTTCCTTGTGTACTCTTTATTTTGTATGGCACCACAAATAATTTTTAGTTTTTTTCACTTCTCATAAATAGGCTTGCCTATACATCGAGAATAAGTTGGACTGTAATATACGCTTCCTTAATTTCTACTAAATCCAAACTTGATAAAAAAAAATTAGCAAAAAATAGTGCAAGATTTCTTCATTATTTCTATTCCCTAATTGGAAAAAATTACCTACCACCATTGCTCAACATTGTTGGAAACAAGTTGTAAGTTTGTACCTTCTATGAGCCCAACTCAAAGTCATCTACTTGCTACGATTGTTGAATAAATGTTATGCCTTTGTCAAATTATTGTACATATAGGGTAGGATCGGCATTTCTCTATCAAAAATTTATTTATTTACACAAAATAAGGTTTGACAGTTGCTAAATATAAGTTTTTTTTACCAATATTTGATTTTTCACCATACATTCTTTTTGTTTTTTGAAAAAATAATTCCCTTAAAACCTGGCATCTTATTTTCCGTCAACCTTACCCTACAACTACGGTAATACTTTTGTTTTGGAAAATAGATGAATACTATCTGCAATTTGAAATTCTGGGTCCATCTGGAAAATCAAAATAAATGCTGTGGAAAGATACAATATCATTTATTATGGATAAGTTTAGTTTTAGTTTTTTTTAAAATAAAATCATGGATACGTTTCTGTACGGTTTCAGACACCAAAAGGAAGATCCTAAACCCCAATAAAATTAAAAAAAATGTCAAGGCTTTTCCACTGCGTGGCTCTCCCTCCAGGCCAAACCTGTGCAAGGATGATGATATTGGGGGAGGCTCTGACCAGGTGGCATCTCCGTGCAAAACAGGCATTGTCGGTGCAGTCTGAGCCGACTGGGCTTGAGCCTATCAATCAATAAATACGGACAAAAATCCATCTTATGATATCTTCTCTTTTTCTGAGTAAATAAGCAGTAACATCGGTTGTTACTGGTGAGTTTTTTTGTTTTTTGTTTTCATTATAGTGCCAGATTGCACGAGAAAAATAATAATAATTTGGCTAAAATATGGCAACAAACCATGAAGTTTTTCGTTAGAAAACTTCAAATTCTATATAAAAAAATGGATGAAATTGTCAAATTGTGGATGAAAAATATAATTATGGACATGTAATATGTGCTAATGTGATATTTTCTATTCAATATGTGGATGAATGTTGAAATTTGCAACACCACGACACTATAACACGCAATATTGCCACTTTTAATTAGCACTTTATAAAAAATG
This sequence comes from Antitrichia curtipendula, assembly GCA_951230915.1. Taxonomy (NCBI): domain Eukaryota; kingdom Viridiplantae; phylum Streptophyta; class Bryopsida; order Hypnales; family Leucodontaceae; genus Antitrichia; species Antitrichia curtipendula. The sequence continues at coordinate 24,457,248 of OX579638.1, read as the reverse complement.
AAAAAAAAAATCCGTGGTACTCATTGTCAAGCAAACTTAGAGGACGATCAATGTTCACAATGTGTCTTTCTAAGAATGATGTACATCTTTAGAAAAGTCATATCCCTTGAAGCAAATTATTTTTTAGTTAATTTTCTTTGAAAGGTAGGAAGAAGTAGCATCTAAATGTGAGGTTATTTCATGGGTTATAGGTAAGTATTTTATTTTCAGTTGTTAAGGTGTTTTACATTGCAATCTTAATGGGAGTGATGAAGGCTAATTGCTTTGAAGTATGCGTGGATTATAGATAGAACATCATTTATTCATTAAAAAAATTATATACATTCACTTCAATTGCTTTTCCACTTTGATTTTTTGGATTAATGTTGGCAATTTCATCACTCAAAATTAGAGAACAAATTTGGAATAATGAATCAAACTTTTGTCACGTGTAGAAGCTCTGTATGCTATATGTAATGTATGGTGATGTTTGTTGAATTCTTAAAATAGTGACTTTTGAACCCAATTCCCATCTTTTGAAATCCAATTCCACATTATGTGCAATTTATGATACATTAGGATGTAAGAGAGTAGAGTTGGATCCTCAATAAGGGGTCCACATTAGGACGGGGATTATAATGGGTTTGCCTACCTTAGAGGAGAAAATTGACAACACTTACAAACAAGTTGCTAACAATTGGTAGCACTTGCAATTTTTTTTCATGATAATGCTTCAATTGCTTTTTTCTCCCCGAGAACCAACAAGACCATTTTTGGGCTTGCTACCATTGCTAAATAATGCTATTTATGGTAGGAGGTTTTAAAACTTACCAAGATCTAGAGCATCCTCTTAGGTAGATGCCACAATATTTCCAAAACCTCATTTCATCTATTGTGCAAAGCCAACATATAAGAAAACTGCATACAAAAATCACATATTCAAAATTGACCTCCTTTAATTCAAATCCCTATAATGAAGGAGCCACAAAATTCATAACCTTCTTCAAAGAAAGGCCATAAGGTAGTATGATCTAAAAGTGACCATTTAAGGGCCGGTCCACCTTTTTCATAGGTTTTTGTGGATGAAAATATTTTTTGATCAATTTTCAGAGAAAAATAAAATAGATGTGGAATCTAACACAAGTGGTTTTGTATTTTTCCAAACATTTTTGAAATGCTCATAAATTTTCAAAATTTTGGGGCATAGGCACCTATTTGTGTCTTCCAAAATTTGTCCACTTGCAATTTGTAAAGAGATGTGTGGAAATCAAAGATAATGATTGGTTCTTGCAATAGAAAAATAATTTTGTCCTCAGTTCATTCAATTGCTAAAGTGGTTCATTTAAGGATCACTTCATTTCTATTTTCTAGCTAGAAAAAGTCAATTTGAAGGAAGGGTGGGTTTACAATACACTACTTTAGGGCACCCGTATAGCCGATTGCACACAATAGGGGTGCCAAGCCATTGTTGGTGTGGCTATTGTGGAGCAACAATGATTAGGCACTCCAAGTTTGAAAACATCGGTGTTGTCCTATGGTAGCCGTGCTATTAGGATGAGCTAACCTAGGTCCTCAAAATGTGGCCACCCACCTCATTAGCATCGACAACTTTGGTAGGCCAACTATAGAGTGAATTTATTTCGAATTGGAAATAATTTCATTAATTAAGGTCAATATTTTGGAAACTGAGCCACAAATCCTATAAAGTAAAGAGCTTGAGAACAATTCAGGCATTAAGATCTATCCCTATAAACATGCATAAAACAGTGCAAAGGGTGTTTGAAATTGAAGTACATGGTTGGAGTGAGAAGCTAAGGTCCTTTAGAAGTGCGTGGTTTTTGAATGTGAATGAGTCAAAAGGGGAGTATGCTTCTTGCTCAAATTTGAGTGCTTCAAGAAGTGAAGGAAAAATGCAAGTGCATTTTATGAAGTGCATTAAATTTTGATTTATGATGGGGAGTCTAACACAAAAAGTAGTTTTGTATACAATGCATCTTCAAATTAGTAGGGATCTTTGTAATTTCTCCTTCTTGCTTGATTATAGACTTTATGTGGATGCATTTAGACATTGACGTGAACGTCCAACACATCCTATTATCCAATTTTTGCAATGACTTCCTCAATTCACAAACATGTTTCTATTAATTACGGTTGCATCTTAAGAGCAAAAATAGTGCCCTACACCTTAGAACTTGCATAAAGCTTATGTAATTCATGCTAACTCCGAAAATTTTGATCAAAATCTCAAGTGAACTGGTCCTCACTCCTCTTCTGTTTGAAAAATCATAAAAAATATTCTCATGCTTGCATTCCTCTATGGATGCATGTTTCTCCTTAACCCCCAAGGACCAAGGCCTTTTTTCTGCCAAAAAACACTCAAAACTGCCATTTCTATTGCAAAGAGTAAAAAAATTTGAATTTTTTTTTACACATCTAGCCACAGGATCTTACACCTATCTAGTATGAGAATGTGTGGAAAAAATTTCAGAATTTTTGATCCCACAGATTTCGAGATATCTGTGTTTAAAGTAAAAAAAAAAAGTTTTTCAGCACATTGCGGGCCTGAATTTTTTGACTTTGAACATTTTTAACTTAAATTTTTTGCACTACAGACTCTTGAGCTTAAAATCTTTATAGTGGAGAATTGAGTTGAGAGTCTAGGAAAAAATTAAAAATTAAAAAAAAAAATTGTTAAGTAGAAGTAGGTACAAGATAGAAGAAAAAACTAAAATATTAATATCTTTCAGATGGAATTAAAATGCACTAATCTCAATGGTGAGATTGTTCTAGCAAGCAAATTAAACCATGTGGAACTTTTATTTCTGAAAAATTGCAAAAATTGCATTCAGAAATGAATCTTACAAGTTAATTTTTTCCAAGAAGATGCTCTAATTGCTTGAAAAACAAGATTGTCCATAACTTTCTCATAACAAATCCAAATGAAATGAATCAAAGCTCACCAGACAGACAAAATATAATATATGAGAGAATTTTTTTTTAAAAATATTTTAATAATTTTTGCAAATTTTGTTTTGCTCCCCACTCTCCCCTGTTTCAAGCTTATTTGGACATAACTTTTGTTCCCAGGCACAAATTGAAAAAAATAATAACATTCCCACAAAGCTAATCAATTTATCTATCTTCAAAAGAAGTTTAAGAAAACCAAGATAAAAATTCAGCCCGTAGGTACCTGCCCGAAACCTCAGTTGTCCCCCAAAGGGACAATGGTCCTTTAGGGGTTAAATGAGCGCTTCTCAAGCCCTCTACCTTAGCAACAATGTTTTTGTTTTTTTTTCATTTTTCACGAAGTGGCAAAGTGGCGATATTAAATGTTACGGTGGTGCTCCAAGTTTCAACATTCATCCACGTACTGGATAGAAAATGTGATACTACATATCTATAATTCTATTTTCATTCACAAAGTGGCGATTTCATCCAAGATTTTCCTTGAACTTGAAGTTTTTTGGCGATTTCATCCAAAATTTTACAAAAATTTCCTATAGGCATGGTGCTAGGTAAATTTTTTTGGTGCAGTTTTACACCAAATCGCCAGAAAATAACCCACTGCTTAGCAAGTGATGCCAGAAGCACACCACTTGCCCGTGTCCTTGCCAAAAAATGACATGCCCAGTCATAATTTATTGTTTGGGAAGCCTGCCGTGGGGCATTCCCACAGCCAAGGCCTGCCTGGTGAGCGTGTTGAGCACACTTGAAGAGCTGCTGTGGTGTTGCTCTTTATAACCATTTGTCTGAACCCACCATCACACACACCTCCAAAACAAACAAACTGTCATTTTCCCTTCAGTTAGCTTGGAGCACACACCAAGCTTACATAAGCTTAGTTACAGTTTCTGGCCCTGATGAATGTACTTTCAACCTGGCATTAAATCCTGAAAGATGAGTACTTACAGTAGTCTACTGACACAGTGTAAGGGGTCCAATGAGTTAACTTCAGGTTTGTTTCTGGTTTTTGTTGGCACAAATGAAACGTGATTTTGATTGCCAAGAAACAACTTGGTTTTGAAGAAACACTTTGAGTTGTGGCTGTAGCCTTCAGTGAACCTTCCGCTCCAAGCTGAACTTCCTGGTCAAACCACGTGATAGAAGACTCGGTCGGTCTGTCGGTCTGGCCTGTTGGGGGGAGCTTGCACCAAACGGTTTATAAGTGCATGTCCTAATCGCCCAGACTCCCACTGAGTTGCCCTCTTTATGAATCACACTGGTAGCAGTCAATGGCAGGGAGTCTTGCATCAGTATTATTTTCTGAATTATAACAGAAAACCCAACAGATACATTTCGTTGTCATTGTTAAGTTTTCGATCATTGTACCCTCCAATGGAAAGGTCCTGTAAGCTTAAAATCAAAACTCGGGTTCAGTTATAAGGTAGGTGTCTCTAAAAGCGACCTGGCTTGAGAAGCGACCTCTAACACACCTCTAACACAGAGGTACATTTTACTTTCTTCAATGTACCAAAATTGTACATGTTGCTTTTAGAAATCACTGCGTTTCAACTTTGAAAATTTGTAACTAATTCCACGAAGGTCCAAAAAAATATGAAACGGCTTGGATTAGATGCCAATTCCATTTTTCTTCCTAGTAAAATTTACTGATTATTGTTTCAAGGAGTTTAGCTTCCCTGAAAATGCAATCAGCTCTTAAAAGGGTGGCTCTAAGAGCCTCCTATGTACACTCATGGCAAGAGTTTTTCAAGTGGGTTGTAAGAAGGTGTGGACCCAACCCAATTCAATGCAAATCTACACCGGTCAAACATTTTTGGGCCTGGAAGGACTCCCAATCTTTGCAAGGATATTAAGGTAAAACCAGCCTATGACAGGCAGAATGACTGATTTGGTATGTTGCCATTCGCAAAATAAAATCAGATTTTTTTTCTAGCAGAGACAACTTTGAGAAATGAAAGAAGCAGTTAAAATTTTAGTTTTTGGACAAAGTAGGAATTTGTTATGAATTTTTTAAGTATTTTTCCAAAACAGTCTGTAGACTATCTGAAATCAATAAAATATGTCTTCATGATGGTCATCTTACCACCTAATGCAGTCTTCAGATTTCCTAAAACAAACACAAGAATTTTTAATGTGGCCATCACACAAAGGAATAAAAAAACAACTCTTTATGATGAGTTTACACTCACAATGTGTAAGTGTCCTATGACAGTCATTACTAATTCTATCACAATCACCTAATGCACTAATGTGGACCACTAACCAACCTAATTAAATTGTAGAAGCAAAAATCTGAAATGGACTGTAATGGGGGGTGTTATGTAGATGTCTGCATTAGACAGTTGGCCTGTCATAGTCTGGTTTACCTTAGGTGGAGGTTGTAGAAAAGAAAACATCCAAAAATTTTCATGTGCTCACTAGAATGGATAAGAACTGGACATGGACATGGACTACACTAAACATCACATACATCATGGCCATTAGGCAGCAAGAAATAAATTTGTGCTTCTAACCCAAACCACATCAGGGATTTCATTTTCAGATTTTCCAAGTTTGCACACCTTGTGATCTTGAAGGGTGTGAAAAAAGCGATTCTTGGTCCATAACCACGTTGGTATGCATGAAACATCGTAGAAACAACACTTAGATGCTTCTTTTGTTGCTTGTTAGTGCACTTGCTATAGTGGAAACATGGTATGCATAGAAAAGGGAAATGATCCATGAGAACACCCAGGGACCTGATCAATTCAATAGAAGAAATCTGCGTTATTCCAGCTGATGTTTTTTTAAAAATCTAACACAACTGTGTTGGAAATAACGCAAATTTTCAGAACTGTGACTAAAATAATGCTGAAACTGCGTTATTTCCAACATAGTTGTGTTGAATTTAACATAAAACGTCAGCTACAACAACACAGATTTCTTCTATGATTTGATCATCAATTGTGGGACTTCCTGTGGCAAACTCCTGAGTCTACTAGAACCCTGTTTTCTCAAGTGTTAACCTAACTTAGTCATTGGTTGCAATCTGGAAGAAGTGAATTGAGTGTTGTGTGCGTATTCATGGCTCCAACAAGCTGAGTGTGTACAGCGGGAACCAGAATATTCTTAGATACTACCGAATTTTCTCGACAGTTCTAGAAACTAATGAAAGACATTTTGCATGACTACACAAATTTATCTTCCTGGATTCAGGAGGTTTGAGAAGGGCATTCACTAGGTCATCATGCTAAACCATACTCTGGAATCAAAGAGCATCCAAGGATGCATTTTTAGCTCTTAGGAGGCTCACACTGAATACAGTGTTTTGGGTTACAACTTTCTCACTCAACTGGACAATCTAAATCCGATGAAAGATTTGGAATTTTTTTGTTAATGGCTTCAAATGCTTGTGCACCTCCTTCAGGAACAAGACCTAATCATGGTGCATCAAACAAGCGCCATGCTAATAGAACTGAGATCAACCAATTGAGCCGGGTTTCCCTATGAAGAGGTTGCTGCCCTGGACACACATACTTTTAGAACTTGGGCCTGTGTTTTGGCCTCCAAAGTAGAGTACAAGGGCTGCTGAAATTTGCAACGAAATCAGCTTCAATTACTCGCCCTCAATGCTCGTCTTTTGATACTCTGAATCTGTAGAAACCATATGTGACATGAAGGGTGCCACATTTTCACATGACTGCTTGAGGGGTGTGCAGCAATTGCTGTAACTTCAATACATCGGCATCTAAATTTAAGAAAAAATCTGATGCTCTTGGTAGTTTGCGATACATGTGACTTTAATTATAAGTCCAACTAAGTCCATTCAATTGACCTCAGTGCACCAGCATACTAATCCAGAAATTGTGTGCTTCAGACTAGCCAAGTATAAGGTGGGTACCCCAAACCACTGCTATCTGCTGTCTTGGTTTATACTTATCACAATTTTGTTTTTTCAGTTTCAAATACGCTTGAGTTTGATATTTGCGTCTTTTGCAGTGAGAATGTATGGTGGGAAGCAAGCACAAAAAAGAGGGTTCCTGAACATCAAGTAGGTGAAGATATCCAGACCTTGCAATGGAACTCGTTTTGTGTGATCACATATTTAGCACTTTTGTGGAGCAATCAGCAACAACAGGAACATGATTGACCACCAGGACCTGCCTCCAGCTCCCCCAAACAAAAAACCTGAGTCCATAATGTTTCATACAGTCACCAATTTTGGAGTTTTAGAAAGTCTTGAAAATGATAGTAAGGCAAGTGGTTTCCATTTCCAACTTTGTCCAGATGACGATGTGCTTAATCTTTGCATTACAAGCTGCACCTACAATCTCCAGAAAGTTGGATGTTAGAGGTATAAATTTTCCAGACCTTGGGTACAATAATGGAGCACACTGCACACTAGAATGACAGGGGCCATATGTATGTATAAACCTCGATTAATAATTTTCCTACTCATGTGAAGTCCTTCCAGCTCAACACCAAGCCACTCCTTGGATTTAATGTTCATAGACTGTTGATTCAGAATGAACCTCTCCACACACCAAAAGCTCACATTGTGTAGGATATCTTTTGCAGCATGATTCTAAATTTTTTTTTTGGAAGAATGTGTCCGGCCAAACCCTAGAACACTAAGAAAGCTCAGTGATATATTAAGGTTGAGGTAGATTTTGCAAAGACATGCTACATCAACTCATCCGACAATTGCCTCCATTGATAGCCATCATCATCATCAGATGTTCTTGAAAATGGTTCCAAATTAACCGAGGAGCCTTTCCCTGCAGCTCTTTCAAGTACTCGGACAAATTTTGGCTGGAAATGGACATTTTCTGTTTCTGCACTTCAATACAACAGTGGCTTTGAAATCGTTAAGTCTGGGCAGAAACACAAAGGTTTGTACCAATTGCTTCATGAATTGCAGGCCACAAATTCTGTTCTGTTCTGTTGCATTAAAGTAGAAGATGCTACTGTTTTATGCATTTAAAAACCAATACTAGCAACTTCAAACTGCAATGTGAATCGTTGTGCTCACGTCGAGGAAGAATACTCATTGATTGAGCTCTAGCTTTTCATTGTCAATGTCGGATGAAATGACTAGATGATTATTTTTCTAGGATGAAAACGTGATGGATTTTGTGACAAGGGTCGTGACGCTCAGTATTTAATATAATAGATGCAGGAGTGTGCTTTCAATAAGAGATCACTTAATAGAGCTCAATAGAGGGATCACTTGAATGTGTACTGTAAGGGCCAATTTTATTGAGATAGAAAATTTCATCATTCTATGAATTTCTTTACCAATCATTCAAATTGGGAGATTGCAGACAATCCCACTTCCATTAAAAAACCAGTGGCTACAGAGTGATGTTGAGTCCAGTCATGCTTAAATTACATCCCAATTGCTATTGTAATCAAAGGCCAACCCAATGTATTAAAAGGGATGAGTTCATATAGGTACTGGAGTCAATATAAGGTATGTGCATCCATGATCGCTACGAGTACTTGAAAGCAAACCTTAATCTACACAAGAAGAACGACAACAAAGATCGAGTCTCACTTTTTCCATGTGTGTCTGTTTTTTGATACCCTGTGATGCAAGTGCCCTTCTTATGCTGCAGTACCAGTATGTATTGTATGACCTTAGACGACAACATTGAGTGAAAACTGTGGCACTTATTGTTCTTTGTACATTTTTCAATATTGATTCATGACTCGTATTACACACTCTCAGATCAAAAGACATGAAGTGTACATTGGGTTCACTAAAATATACGTTAAAGTGTAAAATTGAGGGCCCCTAAACAAGATTTCTCCCCATGGATAATGACAAATGAATAACGACAAGAATCTGAAGTGCACTTAGATTTGTACTCCGAAACCATTACCATAGTACCTACAGTGTCTCTATCCGTGAGGGGGACAAAGCCAACAAAACATTGTACATCAAAGTTTTGAATGACGCAAACTCTTTGTCACTCACTTCTATAATCATGGTGTAACTTGTGTTGGTGCAATGCCTGCCCTCCTGAGGTCAAAAAGCCAACGGATGAGAAAACACAAAAAATACTCTCCATAGTCAAGTCATGCTGTCCTCTCCTCACTTTGAATTCATTGACTCCAAATGTCATGGAAATATGAAAATAACGAGCCACAGCAAATCCTGCATGAAAATAATTGTGAAAGCCAGGAGGTGGGTGATGCCCCAAATTGGTCAAAATTATGCACAAAAAAATTTGCTAAAAAAACCCTGGAGGGAAATACTCAATGATGTATTCATCCTTGTTTCATCTATGTAAATAGATTCATTGTAGATCACCTTCTCCATGACCCAAACGAAATGGAAAAAAACACTAAACTGGGGTCAGGCCATTCTGGGGTACCATTCTAATTTTGAAGTTTAGCAGTAGATTTTTGTTGTTTATCAATTATAAGGGATGGAATTAAACGTGCATCCTACTAAATGCCATCAAGATCAATTATTCCATCAACAAATGGAAAGAAATATATTTGGTGTCAAGGTGGAAATTTGAAGATACAGATCAAGAATCACTTGTTGAACAATCCAACAAACACAGACTGTCCATTACGGCCCTTTCGGATTAAGATTCAATGGATTAAGATTCAATGAAACCTTGGCTTGGGAGTCAATTGAAAAGTAAGCAACTTGAACTGATAAGCTTCACTTCAAAGAATGGAGATGCTTTCTGCATAATTATGCTTTGTTATGGCATCAGCAACGGCGTCACTCACTTCCTGTCTCGTTAACGCTGTACGAGTCCTTAGAATTCGAATTCCATATGATCATTCTCAGATCTAACAGGAGTAAGTTTGGCTGAGTAAGAATCTGCGACAAGCTATTCAATCTTGGTTTTACAGAAAGATTGGTGTCACCCAAAAATAATTTGCAAAACAAATTGATCACTTGCAAGTTCATGCAGTTGCAAGAAGGATTGTTCATGTGTTGCCTGCTTACAAACCCGCTCACGCGTGTTAAATGCTGATTCTGACGTTGCTTCTCCGGTTATCCTGAGCTTGCTTAAAACTGTTTTATGAGTTCGTTTCAATTGGCCAAAGTGTCTGATTCAAAACTCCATTTTAGTTCATAAGAAGAAGAAGAAGAAGAAAAATTGGATGCTCCAGCTATTGATGTGCTCCCTCCGTCCGGAAACGATTGTCCACTCTGAATGTCACGTTTTTCAAGGTTGCTTTGAGCAGGTCGAAAAAAACCGCTCCCTTGTGGTTGTGGCTGATTTTATTTCGGTTGAAATGAACACATGCCATGTTCTTCATTGATTCTAGTGATATAAAATTTGGAACGTTTCTTAGTTATGTTTTTCACAATACGGTCAATGAAATTGGCTCAAAAAAATATCAACAAAATTGTGGACAATCGTTTCGGGATGGAGTCTCCTCTTTCACACCAACATGCATTCTTCGTGTTGATGCATTACTTCCAGGAGATGCGTTTGCATGTGCAACCTCGCTGGTTTGCTTTGTACTTTGCAGTGGGCCAGTAAGCATGTTTTTATTAGCAATTTTTATGTTGGTCATAACTTTTTATTTTTTAAATTTGAGCTTTCCAACAGATGCAATATTCTTGACTGATTTCTGGAGATATTAAATTTGAATACCAAGTCTTGATCAATCAATATGATCAATCGAATTCGCCATTCTTAAACCTCGAATCCTTAATTTGTTGTCAACGTGATGAATTAATCAAGGTTAACGTAAGGTTACGTGAACACTCAGTAAAGTAACTTAAGGTTCACACTCCTGGGGATGTCAGAAGAATCTGATAGCTTAGTGTGATTCTCATCTAAGTAACCACGGCACATGCAAATCTTACATTTGGGGGGGGGGTGTTGTTTATTTATTTATCAAGAGATGCAATGGGACAATTGTAAGAAACGCATGTCCTATTTTTTGTCATGCATTCAATGGAGAAGTTGTTTTGTGTCATAAGTACTGCAAAAAGTGATTGAATGAACATGATATTCAGAAGTAAAAGCTTCCTATAGTAATAGAAAATGTTCTTGAATTATTTCAATTTTTTCAAAATTAATTCAATAGGTGAGATTGAATTTTGAATTTATGTCACACGTGTTGTTTGGATGGGTTTTAGTACTATCATTTACACCTTTTTTGAAGAGTTACTTTGTTAGTTTGGGTAGGCTAGCTCTTCTAACAAAAATACACCTTCTCAGAAGAGGGATTTCAAAAAACATCTTCCAAGTGTTTTGCATTGGCTTAAATTGTGTTATATTTGGGTTGAATTTTATGTTGAATTGAAAATAGTTTTTTTTAGTTCTAGCTTTGATCTCCTTTTTTTGCTTCTAGTTGGCAACAATGGCTATTTTTTAAATAAAAAATTTAAGTGCATTTTCTAATTTTAAAAAATAGAAATATAAAAGTTTCATTCTCTAGCATAAATTTGAGCCTGTGACTCAAAATAGTATTTTAGGATATTTCTTGTAGTATCTCAAAAAAGACTCAATAGTACTATTGGGGGCCCATAGTACTTCTAGTTTGTCAATGTCAACTATTTTTTTTATGGCTAATTAAGTATTGCCATCCATTCTCACTATCCAATGATGAACACCACAAGTTGTCAAAGTAGTAGATCTGAAATCCAATTGACCATTCAGATTTTATGTTCCATGCCTCCAATAGTAATGAAGGTGACTTGTGGTACAAAAAATACTAAAATACTAAAAATAAAAAATGCAACAAATAATATAAATGTTCTTGCAATCATCCAATGATGTTCACTGGTTTTAGTGATATGAATTTTGAATGACCTCATCAGAATTCTACTAATGGATTTAAATTGTCATTCTAAAATCCCAAAACCTTATTCCACACAATGGTAAGATTTTGCATAAATTAAGTCATTTTTTGTAAGAAGAAGTGCCACAGGTCATCTTGAGAATGGTCTAACGTGACGTGCACCCTTGAGAATCTTGACGTGGAAATTCAATTTTGGCACTCAACTACCAAATCAAATTTTCACGTACCAAGGTATTCCTTTAAGGTATTTAATCCTTAACCCCTGAGCGCCCCAAGGGCCAAAATATGGCTTCTCCATTTTTGAAAAATGTCCTTGTTTGACTCTTATAATCTTTTCAATGGTACGATCAAAAGACGCGTCCTTTTCCCTGTATCTTTGGACATGTCTCTACCACCAATTGGTACAATCAAATACTATGGATCTTTTCTTAGGTGATAGTTTAATTGGAATGAGTATAGAAGGGTTTGGATTTATGTGAACATGGGCTAGGTGCTCAGGGATTAAACGTCAAGGAGATTTTTTGGTGTCACAAAGAATCAACCTAGTAGGATAGAAGTGCAACTATTCTTCCTCGGAATTTTGTTGTGAAAAGGGGAGGTCTTATGTAATTCTTTGACTTCCAAAAAGTACTTTTGCTATTTCTTAGTCCAATGATTCACATGGTAATGAAAAGGGATGATTTCCAAGGTCACCCCTTCGTCCTTTAAAGGATTAATACTCGTGCCAAGTTTCACAGCTTGCGAGTTTCTATTATAATATTCTGGAGAATGGAGAAGTATTTGAATTGTGTCTGCGCGGTGATTGGCAAGGTTCCTCTCATTTGTTTCATGTCCTCTGATCGATCAAAGAAGAAACCGTAACGTAGGTTTTACACCCAAATGCCAGTGGAAGAGTCTGTTGCCGCGGTGGTTCTACTAACATGGCCATTCTGTTGAACCATATGAAATAGACAGCCAGTGTTGGAGAGCACGTAACTACTACACAATGCAACGGCGTTAAACTTTGCAGATTCTGATCGAGTCTTTGTTGAGAGAGGAGTTGCAGAATCGATCGATCAGCCATGGGGTTTATGAGAGGAAGGATCACAACAGTAGTGTTCAAAGCACCTGTGGTTTCAATTTTTATCCTGGTGCAAATACTATTGACAGTGAGTGTTGCATCAGCTTCCATTCCGACGACATTGGAAGGTCCGTCTGCGCCTTACACGAGGACGTTCGATTCAAGCTTGCGCACTGGGAGTGAGGACCTGCCAATGTATGATTTCCAGGTGGTTAAGAAGGTCCCTGCTCTGTACCCAGAGCAAATCACGTTGGCTCTGTCGACAGCCGATGCTATGTGGGTCTCCTGGGTCTCGGGTAAGGAAGTGGCCATTGATTGTTGACGATCAGCTTTGCCATGCCAGTTTTGTTTTTGATTCGTTTAATTTGCTGTGAGTCTTGGATGTTGATTTGATAGGGTCTAGTATATATGGTGACTGTCTACAGTGTGGTTCTGGAATGGGCTTTAGAGTTCTTAATCTCATTGAGGACCTAGAATCTACATGCGGCAAGAAGATGAGCTCCGTTGTTTGTAATTAAGGCATAACCACTCCTATTTTTTAGTTTCGATATTGACTCTCAAGATTAGATCTTCTTGCTTCACAATCGAATAGCAATGGTCGAAGCTTTATCATTGAGGTTATGGTGAGGTAATTCAAATTTGAAACTCGGTTGTGGGAAATTAAAGCACATACTTAAAAAATTTGCAGCTTACGGTACTCATCATGTGCTATTTTTCCTCAATCTTTACATCTCAGTTACCGAGAAGGTTTTCGATATTCTTCATACGGCAAGGAGAGGAACTGCTTTGATTATAAGCCAAAATCACTCCCTTTCTTTTTAGTTTCCATTTTGAGAAGTAATCATTTTCCAAAAACTTCTTGCTTCACACCATTGGACCACCCACAATCGTAGAATTCTCCTGAAAATCTTTCTATGATGTAACTCTCAAGTGTGGAGCTTGGTTGTGGGAAAGACACGTCCTTTATCTCTTCTGTGGCTTAACATGGCACTAGTGCTACTTTCCACCTCCAAGCTCCAGATTAGAGTAACCTCATACAGTGCGAAAAGTGTGTTGTCTTCTGCACGAGCTGGTGGGAACCCTAATGGCAACGTTGTATACGTGGGATTCGCCTGTTTCTTAATCATACTGACAATAGTTAATTAATGCAACAAAATCAATAGCTTTGGGTTTTCAAATTCACGTTGCAGGGGATTGGGAGATGGGACCTGAAGTAACGCCACTGGACCCGACCAAGGTGAAGAGTGTTGTCGAGTTTGGAACGGACTCTGGAACGTACACACATTCTGCAAACGGAACATCCGAGGTCTACAGCCAAATATACCCTTTTCAAGGTCTGCTCAATTACACGTCAGGGATCATCCATCACGTTCGCATTACTGGTAAATTCTCTTCCTTTTTTACAGATTTTGAGTTAGCGTGGTATAACACTGTAGAGCATTTTTGCCGCCCACCCCTACTTAACACTTGGAATTTGCATTGTGGTTTGCAATATATAACTATCCTTGCCTGCAATAGTTAGCACACCAACATTTTTCATTCTCAAACTCAAGATGTGAGTGAAAACTGTACCAAAGAAAGAAAGAATTTGGAGCATCTTCGATACCCTAATTCCTTGAGTTAGTAGAGTTGGGCCTCAGGCCTTTTCAAAAATCTTACGTGATATCCTTGGTTTAGTTTCCTACTGTGAATGGTTTAGTTTGTAATTGTGATGTAGTTTCCTACTGTGGATGTTTACGGAACAGGACTGAAACCAGAGACCACGTACTACTACAGGTGTGGGGACCCGACCTTGTCTGCCATGAGCGGCGAGCACACATTCAAGACCCTGCCGTTGCCAGGACCTTCGAGTTACCCAAAGCGGATTGCCGTTGTTGGAGACTTAGGCATGACCTACAACTCCACCTCCACACTTCGCCACTTGCGTGAGAATGATCCAGATCTTGTTCTCATGGTGGGCGACTTGTCGTATGCAAACCTGTACATCACGAACGGAACTGGCACAAATGACTACGGCCAAACTTTTCGGAGGAGTACTCCCATTCACGAGACGTACCAACCTCGCTGGGACATGTGGCAGAGGTAACCAACTTCGTGACTTAATATGTAACTATAATTCCATTAGAAGTTCAGTCCTTTCACTAGAACACCCCAACCCCATAGCTATGACAAAATCTAGAGAAAACCTCGACACCTCATAATCAACGAGATGGACTTGGAAACTGCCTGAAATCGCATTACAATTGAAAGGGTTTAATGCGCCCAGTTGAGTTTTCTATCTAGAATACCTCTAAAAAAAATTTAAAAATTAATTAGTGTTTTTAATTCTATTTTGTGATTTTATTGAGTGCAGTTTGTGGTATGAGCAAACTTGTATTAAAATGTGTTTGTGTTTGAGCAGAATGGTTGAACCTTTGACGTCCACTGTTCCGTTCATGGTCATTGAAGGGAACCACGAGAATGAACCCCAAATCAACAACGAAAGCTTTGTAGCATACAAAGCCAGGTTCGCAGTTCCACACGCAGAGAGCAACTCGGGTACCAGTATGTACTACTCTTTCAACGCAGGTGGTATACATTTTCTCATGCTTGGAGCCTACATTGATTTCAAAAATACCAGTAAGTCGATCTTTCTTTATGTTTCTGTCATGTTTTTTTAAAACTGTGAGATAGATCGCGTTTCCGCTTTGGAGTGCTGAATTTTTGGTTGATTTTAAGCAAACAATTTTAGTATTCTACATGATTTTTACGTGACTGTCATCTTTCTGTTGGATTTCAAATAGGTGAGCAATATCGGTGGCTAAGTGAAGACCTTGCACAGGTGGATAGAAGTGTGACACCATGGCTCGTTGCATTGACACATCCTCCGTGGTACAACAGTTACAAGTCACACTACCGAGAATATGAATGTATGCGACAGTCAATGGAAGATCTGCTGCACAAATACCGTGTTGATGTCATGATCCACGGCCATGTATGCCAAGTCTCTCTTAACCACTTCACTTGATCTCTCATTACATGGTATACTATAAAAGAAGGCCTCAAATCCTGTTACAAGTGGGTACATTTTAATGTGAATAGGTTTTCTACAATACCTCGGGGGGTGTTTCTGTCCTGGTTTTGCAATTTTGTGCAAAAAAACCGCAAATTTAGCATATCTATTGGCACAACAAGCTAACGTAAATATCAAAATTGGCCATGAATTATATAGTTACCCTGATACAACGTTCCGTGTGATTATCTTGCACCTTGATAAGTCTTGTGTCTTTTTTATGCTGCAGGTGCATGCTTATGAACGAACTAATCGTGTGTACAATTACACGTACGATCCGCGTGGGCCAGTATACATCACTGTTGGAGATGGTGGCAACGCCGAGAGATTGACTCTCCTCCACGCAGACGACGAAGGGGGGTGTCCTGATCCATTGAAAACACCCGACTACAATTTCGCTGATATCAGCGGATACTGTGGTTTCAACTTCACCAGTGGCCCTGCCGCAGGCAAGTTCTGCTGGGACAGGCAACCGGACTGGAGCGCTTTTCGCGATAGCAGCTTCGGACATGGCATTATTGAGGTGAGTATTCAGGCCTCGGTCCGTGGGGCTGTAGAGAAATCTCTACTACTACCAACCAGTATTAACAAAGTGAGTGCGAATCCACCTAACATAATCTAAATGCAAGAGGTGTACTTCTGGCGTCACTCACTGTGGGTCTTGTGGCTTAATTTCCAAGATACTGACCTTAATTAATGAAATTCTTTTCAATTTGAAATAAATCCATCGTTGTGGCATGTTTTGATTGGTTAAGCAATCAAAGAAGTCAAAAGCTCAACTCTCCTGTATTGAGATTGTGTCTGCTAATTGCAAAGCACGCCAAGTTTTCAAAAATAATCGCCGGTTAGTACCAACCTCGCCACCTGCAGTTCCATAGGTCCCAACCAACAATTATTTTTTTATAACTTGGGCATGTTTTGCAATCACCTTGTCCATAACGCAACTTGAATGTGTGAGAATTGTGCTGCAGTCCGTTATGATACTGTAACAAGTTTGAAAGATATTCCAGAATGTCATTTTAAAGTTGACACTAAAGAGGTTTGAGTGTATGCGTACCAGTCATTCTTCTTGAACCCAAAGTACTCGTGCTGATTCGAGCTGGAATCAGTTGTCAAGACCGTCTTCTGAAGCTTTAATTTGTGGGATGAGCAGGTGAAGAATAGTACGCATTTGCTGTGGACGTGGCATCGAAATCAAGACCACTATGACGAAGTCGTCGGTGATCAAATATATATTGTGCGCCAACCCTCAAATTGCTAAAATAGCATGATTCTTGTGAGTGGTGGGATGACAACCTTTGGAGAATAGTGCCATCCTGAAAAAGTTATATAAGGTGAAAAACACCCCCAAAACGTCAAAAACGTCAGAATGAGCAATTCAGCATCAACATAGTTGGACGCACCTTTTTTCAAGCAAAAAACATTAAATCATGAATCTAAAAATATAGGCATTATTTTTGGATAAAATATATTAACCCCTACAAGACCAAGCTGCATTTGGGGGGAATGTAGAAACTTTTGGATAGGTAACTATGATTGGAGATTTTCATGTTTTTGGTCCAAACTCTAATAGAAGGTGTGGATGAGGAATATTTTTCATGTGCATTAAAATTCAAAGACATTTGCAAATATGAGTCAAAAGTTATGGCCAAGTATGTAGTTTGTTTGTCAACTTGGGTAGTCCAGTCCAGGCAGATTAGAAAAAATCACTTTTTTCAAAAACGAAAATGTGAAATTGATTCTTTAGATTCATATATACGTTGAAAGCTTTGAATTATTCCATTTTGATTAATGAGATGAAAGTTATGAGGAGTTTTAGTATGTGGGCATTTATGGATTCTCCATTCTAAAAAATCCTTTGAAGTCTTTTATTTTACTCCATTTTTTATGTTTTTGGAAAAATAAAATCATAGGATGTAGATTATTTATTACAACATTGCAATCATTGGGATTGGCTTTTTCAATTCTATAAACAAATTTTTAACAATTTTGTATTTTGAATCATTCTCTATTTCTTTCTACTTACTATTTTTTTCCTATATATACTATATAATTCCAAATGATGTGAATTTTTTTAAGCATGTAACCAAATTGTCTAGGAAAAAGAATCCAAAGAAGCACCACCATTTTGAACATTTTTTCATAGGAAAGTGAGCTTGTGAAGTGCAGCTGCCCTGTTTTTTGTAGGGCCGAAAAAATGATTTCAATGAATTTGAATGCTTATATCTTGCAATCCACACAGTGGAAATTTCTGAAATTTTTACCACATGTTCTCAAGTCAGCATACTACAAGATCCTACAATTACATGTGTCAAAAAAAGTTTTTTTTCAAAAAATTAATACTTGTACTAGAAATGGCAGTTTTTGGTGAAAACATAGTCAAGTAACTTAAGGGGTTAAACGAACAATATGTATTGTTGTTTTGCATTTGATGCCCCCTACTTCATAATGCCACTTGTTTAATTTTATTAGTTTTGGGCATATTCTTTGACAACCCTTGGAACATGAATATGACATCTGAAGTAGACATCTATTTATGATGGGTAGAATGATTGGTTTGCCTTGTTGGCATTGTCGATTTTTAAAAGAAATTTCTATACAAAGACAAATGGAAAAATTAGAAAGAACAGTCGAATTTTTTTTGGACAATATAATTTCTTTAATGAATTTTTGAAGTGTGTTGTCCAATTGGCCCCAAATAATCTTTAGACTACTCCTGAACCAACTAAAATTTGCATCCATAATGATCATCTTACTCACCTAAAGCAAATACAATATTTCCTAACATGATCAAAACATGTTATTTGGTGTGATGAATTTACACTCGTAGTGATGAACTTCCACCATGGAAGTTCTTATTGTGACTCGTATTGTGATCACTAATCACTCCATCACTATCACCTAAGACATTGATTGTGGCCACTAACTCAACCTAATGTAATCCAAATCTCATTTATTGAATTTTTTTTTCTGTCATGGGTTGATACAAGACTATAATCGGTCATTTTCTAAATGTCTATCATGGATGACATCTTGTCATAGACTGGTTTTCCTCACATATGAGTCATGTTTTGTTTTTTTTCATTTTTTAAGAAGTGCCAAAGTAGCAATATAAAATGTTATAGTGGTTCTTCAAACTTCCACATGCATCCACGTATTGAATAGAAAATATCACATTAGTATATATTATATGTCTACAATTTGATTTTCATCCACAATCTGGCAATTTCATCCAAGATTTTTTCTTAATTGAAGTTTTCTTTGGCGATTTTGTCTAATTTTCTTGGCAAAACTTTTGCCATTTTTCAGCCAGATTATTTTTTTTTGGTGCAATCTGGCACCAAAAAGCCCCCCACCCACCCACCCACCCACACCCACCCACACACAAAAGCCCTGCATACAACGTATCAAATGGAGAGTCATGACTTTTTGGCGCCCAACATGGGAACCCCAAATTGACCCACCTCTTTTTTTCTATGTATGCCAACTCCGAAACAAAAAGTGGTTGTCTCTTCTTTCAATACATCTTTGACACTGCTGCAAATATCTCATAATATCTCATTTCTTCCAAGTCATGACACTTCCATCCATTACAACTTAAATAAGTAGCTCCGGTGCCCTTCAACCCAAGACTTTCTACTTTCCAAGTGAAGCTCCAGCCATGCCGTCGACCATCCTGTTGACTATATACTCACACCCCCAACGGCAGCTCAGCCGCTCAGTCGGTCCATCACTCCGTCCCCCGTTTCGTTGCCGCGTCACTTTCTTCCGCTTCTGACTCAGCATTTTTCTATCTCATGCAGTCAGTTCATAGATCTGGCGGCGTGCCTCAGGGGGGAGTCACAGTAAGTTAGACGGAGCTTGAGTTCAACGAGGTTGTTGAAATCCACGTGCCAAGAAATCAAAAGGTTCAACAAACTTGGTACAACTATTTTCTCCAACGAAAAGGGGGAGTACAACTGAAAAACTTCTTTGAACTCGTGACTCCTACTCGAACTTCCTCTAAGGTAGGAAGCTGTTAAAGCAATCGTTTGAGAGCTGATTGCATTTTCAGGGAAGCTGAACTCCTTGAAACAATTTTTCACCAGGAAGGAAAATGGAATTGGCATCTAATCCAAGTCGTTTCATATTTTTTGGACCTTAGTAGAATCAGTTACAAAATTTTGAAGTTGAAACGCAGTGGTTTCTAAAAGCGACCCCCTCCTGAAATGTACAATGTTGGTACATTGAAGAACGTAAAATGTTCCTTTGTGTTAGAGATCGCTTTTAGAGACATGTCGCTTTTACAGACCCCTACCTTGGTACTTGTGATCCCTACTCGAATCCCCCCCCTAGTATTGTAATTGAAACACACCAAAACTCCTGCATGTGTCAAAAATGGAAACACACTCACTTGATGGATTCTATTTATAATCCAAAGTATTTGGTTTTTTACAAGTTACATGTTTGATCAAGACTTGCAATTGCGAGGTGAATGTGTCCGATGAAGGTAAAATAGTACTTGGAGCAATTGAAATTACAAATATTCTTATGATTTTGTCTATGGTGTGCTTGTTCCAATTTATGTCCAAAATGGGTTTGTTTATCTTACACCAAATCAATTCCTTTCCTAAGTCCATTCACTTTAGTATAGTAGAAATAAAGTTGCTTCTTTTGTTGAAAGGTAAAAAATAATTGAAAGCAAATACTTTTCACGAACATAACATTCTTGACCTTTTATTAGGTAGGTTTCTCTTTGTCTTCCTTGACATGCATGGTGGCCCCAAGTGAAGAGGCTCTTGTAGCAACCTCTGGATGAATCTATGGTGATAAAGGCTCTAAATATCTTGCAATGATATCTTCTTCTTTAAATATCCAAAATTAAGGGGTGGAGTAGGGATGAACTTTATGTAATTAAGAATGTGATGAAGCTATCCACAACAATAAAATAGCATGCTTAAAACTCCAAGCAAACATTATCAACCTTGCCTAAATATCAACACTCCTTATATATAAGCATGAATGATGAAGGTAAGCATTGTAAGCCTATAACTTAGTTTTAAAAAGCTTACAAACTAGAGTGCAAATGTGGTAAGGCAATTGTGCCTAAATGTGACTTGGTTCTTAAACCAATTCCTACAAATTATTGTCTAAAATGTACATCCTCTATTTATGAGAGTCTTGGGTTGATTCTGGATATATAAATTTTGAACACTTTAAGAAATTCATTCATGATTACTACGGTGTCCAAAAATGGCATTTTATGAAAATCTAGATTCGTCTTTTTACTACATCCAAAGACCCAACAACAATAAAATGATAGTTTAATAATACAAGCCATGCTCAAATCTTTATTTAGATGATTTTAGATGTTGTTACCATATTGTCCATGGCAATTGTAGCTCCATTCCCTGGTTAGAGTGAGGTGCATATCGCCAACCACCACTTCTTGCTACTATGCCTAGTTACTATTTTTAGATTGATCAAAGTTTCATATTTTCTTGTTGGCAAGTGAAAGGAGATTCCAAAACACTAAAAAAACACGACATTTTGGATCCCCTATGCAAAAGTAATGAAAGGGTCAAAGTTTGTTTAGGTAGAGGTTCCAAAACCGTTTTTTCAACACACGTACTTACTGATTTGGGAAATGTACACAAAGTGATGATGGCGATTTTAAGCCGCGTGCAATTTTGGGTGTACCCACCTTAGCTCAAGGATGATCCACGCATCAATGAGTACTTCATGATAAATTGAGCCAAATTGGTTGAAGACAGCAGCAAAAATAATCCCTGTAGGTTTGATGGCATCCGCCATGGACATATCATGACCCCAGCATTTCGTACACTCACTAGGGGAGTCACAATTAGGGCAAACAACCATTTCCAACCAGTTAAGCAAATACACATGTTAGGAGTACAAGTTTTTTGAGTGTCCAATATTTCCCATGTACAGAAATAGAATTTGGAAGGATTGCATATTTTTCTAGAATTTTATTACACAAAACGTAATTACTATGAATTTTTTAGTGGAAGATTCTCTTCAACCTTCAATGGTGATGTAGACCTTTCTATTTCTGACTACAGGCTGATTGCAAAATCGACCAAGGGTTGGTTGCATATTCACAACCTTGCAACCAATTATAATGCGTTAGAACTAATCCTCGAACTCCGCCACAACTTCATGGGAGCAAATCGGTTTATAGATTGGAAATAAGAGTGGTTGGAAATGGATCGGCTACTAAAATATGTACAGTACCCGGCAACTCTCAATCGTCCACCCCATTGTGCCATTCAAAAGAACTTTGAACGATATATAATATGATTGAAATTTTTTGTCTTGCATGATCAACATTCAATTCTTACGCACTTCCAATCAAGCATACCAAATTTGGGTTTCAAAAAAGTAAAATTGCATTTTTGGTGAATTTTTTCATTTAAAATTCATAGTTTTATATGATAATTGATTGAAAATCGTTGGTGATGAATTTTTTTAATTCAATTGCGACAATATGTAGGAAACATTTACACGCACATCTTTCCTTCAATAGGCATTTCCAAAAAGTTTTAGAATTTCCTCACAAAGGTTTCAAAAGTTGTTGTGACAATGTCCAATTTTTGAAAAATAGATATTTCTTTATTGTAACTAGATTTTTCTATTTGGCCTTCACATTGTTACTAATTTTGTACATTCGAACATGAATGTATAGTTTTTTTTGCCAAAATCTAATTACAATAAAGAAATATTCATTTTTCAAAACTTGGATATTGTTACGACAACTTTTGAAACCTTTGTGAGAAAATTCTAAAACTTTTTGGAAATGCCTATTGAAGGAAAGATGTGCGTGTAGGTATTTCCTACATATTGCCGCAATTGAATTTAAAAAATTCATCATCTATATTTTTCAATGAATTATTGTAGAAAATCATTAAAATTTAATGAAAGAATTCACCAAAAATAGAATTTTGATTTTCTGAAATTCAAATTTGGTATGCTTGATCGGAATTGCATAAGAAGTGAATGTTAATTATGCAAGATGAAAAATGTTAAACATATGATACATTCTACAATTTTCTTTTGAATGGCGAAATGGAGTGGACAATTGAGAGTTGCCGGGTACTGTACATTCCACTTCTCCCTCTTGGACAAACAAGGCCTCCTTGTAGCTCTCTATTTGGTCGGTGTTTTCAACGTAAAATTGTTGTTGAAACTAGGAGTATGCAAGGAACATTCAAGATGAAGGATAGAAACATGGAGTCCTTTCAGGTATGCAAACTTCAAACCGTCACTAAATTACAACCGAGCATAGGTACTATTATTAAACCTACATCATAATAATAATTTTTTTAAATCTTATTAGAAATTGAAAGAGGACTTCAATGCACTTTAGCCCACATGATTTGAACACTGCGTGAATAAGCTATGAATTTTCAAATGATTGGCTCTTAGGAGACCTAAAACCAACTTGAGGTTCTTCTAAACTCTCTAAGGCTCTTATATTTTGATTGTGTACATCTAGTGTCATTGATGTTTTTGTTTAGATTTAGTTTTTTGGCTTAAATGTACATCACATTTTGGACAATACTGATCATGGGTGTACATGCTTTAGTTAGTACTTTTAATGAATTTATTGAAATTTAAGGTAGTATTAACTTAGAATTCTTAGAGTGTATAGAAAAGCATATCCTATCCATCCATTAGAAGAAGTTTGAATGAGGAAAAATCACAATATCTTTAGTGACTTCAACGAGTTGGAGGAAGCCTTGGTTGCCTTGTTGGGCAAGTACAAAATTCACTTGGTGAGATTGGTAAAATCTTTTTGGTTATCCACTCATTTATGAGCTCATCTCCTTCCACATCTATTCCTTCATCAAGCTTAGTGAATGAGGGCTTCCTATCTTAACTTCCCATATTTTAGTGTATAAAACTTCTTTATGGTGAATGGAGACTTTACAATAATAAAAACATGGTACCAAAAGTAGGTGATTTTAGTGTCATTCTTTCAAACTTTTCAAAATCAACTCTAGAATCTAAGATGAACTAACTCTAAACTCCTAAGAGAACTGGCCTTGATTCTTTGGATTATGAATGTTTTCAAGAGCTTACTACTAGAGCTACAAGAAACAAACAATTGAAGTACATTCAAATATATTGATTTTTTTTTAGGGATTAATGAATGCAAACTATAGAAAATGGTTGGAACTCCATTCATAACAATGTTAATTAATCAATGTTGGGGTGTCCATTTTGCCAAACCCTGTTCCCCCCTCCCTTTAATTTGGATATGACAGCTCCCAACCAACTAGTCATTCTCTGCAACTTTTCAATCAATCAATGACACTAGTGTTGTAGCTTTCTAGCCAATTGATAATCCTCTTCAGATTATTAATAACTGAATTCCCTCCTAGGCATCCAAGCACTAGTAGAAAAAAACAGTGCCCAAATCAACAAAAATCAACACAAAAGTGTTGATTTCACAAAAGTAGAAAAAAACAGTGCCCAAATCAACAAAAATCAACACAAAAGTGTTGATTTCACAAAAGTAGAAAAAAACAGTGCCCAAATCAACAAAAATCAACACAAAAGTGTTGATTTCACAAAAGTAGAAAAAAACAGTGCCCAAATCAACAAAAATCAACACAAAAGTGTTGATTTCACAAAAGTAGAAAAAAACAGTGCCCAAATCAACAAAAATCAACACAAAAGTGTTGATTTCACAAAAGTAGAAAAAAACAGTGCCCAAATCAACAAAAATCAACACAAAAGTGTTGATTTCACAAAAGTGTTGATTTTTTTGTTGATTTGTACGTGTTAATTTGGATACTTTTTAACATAAAATTGTTGATTTTTTTGTTAAATTGGGTACTAAATTTTTCCTTTGAAAATCAATTTTTTTAAAATTAGACCAATAAAAAACTGCCACATGGCATTGCCACGCGAGCAACCCCCAAATGGAATGCCACGCAGGCAGCCCGCCACATCACACCCCATTTGGGGTTGCCGGCAAGGTTTGAACCTTGCACCCCACTCTTGGGGTGCAAGGTTCAAACCAATGCACCATGCATACACATGCATGTATGTGGATTTTTTAATATTTTATCTAGTTAAAGTGTTTTTTTTTCCTTTTTTTGTTGTTAAAGACAGCAGATTTAGAAGGCCATTTAAGCATAGCAAAACAACTTTTTTCTTAAAACTTTGAACTAATAAAAGTTTCTAAATATAATTATCTTTCATCTCCAAAAATCCGTTTGCACTTTTAAGTCTCCAGTCAAAAGTTATGACTAAATTTCAAGGAGGGTCTTTCATAATGTCAAAAAAAATTCAATGGAACCCCTCTCTGAAATTTAGTCATAACTTTTGATTGGAGACTTAAAATTGCAAACGGATTTTTGGAGATGAAAGATTCTTGTATATAGAAACTTTTATTAATTCAAAGTTTTAAGAAAAAAGTTGTTTTGCTATGCCTAAATGGTCTTTGAAGTCTGCTGACTTTGAAAATTACCAAATTGGGAATGATTTATTTATTTTTTCCAAAAACAAACCTATTTATAGAATACTTACTATGATAATTTACACATTTTTTCAAATAAAAAAATTTACTTGAGAATTTTTTTAGTCAAAATTAACAAAAAAGTGTTGATTTTTTGTTAATTTAAAAATGCAGTACCCAAATTAACAATTTTTTTTATTGATTTGGGCAGTTTTTATGAAAATCAACAAAAAATTGTGAAAGTGGACGATGCAGTATCCAAATCAACAAAAATTTGTTGATGTTTTGTTAATTTTGGCACTGTTTTTCTACTAGTGAAGGAGGCATTAGGGGTTGCCACTAACCTTTTCCGAGAATGAAATTTTTATGAAGAATGAGAAGTTGTGGAGTGAAAAGAAGAGCCAATAGGGAGTTGTTCTCCATAAAGAAGGTGTGACACCCATTTTGGGTGTGCGGAGCATGGTTAACCCCTAAAGTCCCAAGGCCTCTTTTCCATCAAAAACCATTTAAAACTGCCATTTCTATAGCAAAGAGCAAAAAAAGTTCAAAAATGTTTTTTTTGCATATTTAATTGTAGGATCTTGTACTAGACTAATATAAAAACATACAAAGGTAATTTCACAAACTTTGACCTTGTAGATTGCAAGATAATCGCGTTTAAAGTGAAAAAAACAACTTATTTTGTACCTTGCTCAATTACATTTTTTGGCTTTGAACCTTTATAAGTTAAAATATTTTGCTCTACTAATTTTGCATTTGTAATTTTATACGATAAAGAATTAAGTTGAGAGTCTAGGAAAAGAAATTCAAAAAAAACACATTCAGTTTTTTGTTTTTTGAAAGAGCATCTTCTTAAAAAAATAACTAATAGGATTCACAATTTTTTTCTTAAAGTTTCATAAGGTTAAAATCTCTTGCCAAAACAATCTCACCATTGAAATTAGTATATTTCAATTCCATCTTAGAGCTATTAACAATTTAGATTTTTCTTCAATCTTTAACCTACTTGATTCTATTGCCTAATTGTACTGCCTCATTACAATTGCCTCATTAAATTTTTTCTATTGTCTATTTCCTCTTGTAATTTTTAAGAAAACAAAGTTAAAACATGGATTAAGTTAGACCTACCTAATACCACCATCCACCCAATTTCGTCACCTACAAGATCCTTCCAATTGCATTAGTGACCCATCTTTTACCACAATCTTTCCAACTCTTTATCATGATGATAGTGCAATTGGAGACCAAACACATCAGCGCGCCACTCGTTAACCTCTAAAGGAGCAAGTCCTTTTTTCCATCAAAAAATACTAAAAACTACCATTTTTATTGCAAAGAGCAAAAACTTTAAAAATTGCTTTTTTTGCATATCTAACCAAAGAATATTATACTAGACTGGCATAAAAGTGTGCAAAAGAAATTTTAGAAACTTTGACTACATAGATTGCAAGATATTTGCATCCAAAGTGAAGAAAACAAGTTTCTTTGTTACTTGCTTGACTACATTTTTTTGGCTTTGAATCTTCTTAATTGAATTTTTTTGTAATATTGATTTTGATTTTCTAAGTTTTTATGCTGAATAGTTGAGTTGAAAATCTAAAAAACAAACTCAAAAAACAAACACTTAAATTTTATTTGTTAAAAAATTGTTAAGTAGAAGTAGGTTCAAGATTGAAGGAAAAACTAAATTGCTAATAGCTCTTAGATGGAATTGAAATACAATAATTCCATCGGCAAGGTTTTTCTAGCAATCAAACCTAACCTTGTCTAACAATTTTTTTTTGAAAAATTGCAAAAATTGCATACACAAATGAATCTTATAAGTTATTTTTTCAAGAAGATGCTTAGGTTGCCCAAAGAACTAAGATTGTCCATAACTTTCTCATCACTAGCCCAAATAGAATGAATCAAAGCTTCAAATGTAGACAAAAATATAAAATTTTAGGAATTAAAAATATATATTTTTATATTTCGAATTTTTGTGAATTTTTTGTGCTGTCCGCCGACCTTTCTTTTGGGCTTATTGTACCATAATATTTTTCCCAGACACCAATTGAAATAAAATTTATATATCCATGTAGCTCTCACAAAACTGCACATCCTCAAAAAATCTCAAAACATTCACTACAAATTGAGACAATAAAAACCTACCCGGACCCAAATTGTCCCCTAAGGGAACAAACAGTCCTTTAGGAGTTAACAAGGATCTGCTCATGCTTCAACAAGGGTCTACTCATGTTTCAACAAGGGGTCTACTCATGCTTCAACAAGGGTCTACTCATGTTTCAACAAGGGGTCTACTCATGCTTCAACAAGGGTCTACTCATGTTTCAACAAGGGGTCTACTCATGCTTCAACAAGGGTCTATTTAAAGTTTTGCATTTTAGCTTTGAAAAATCACAGAAAATTTATTTCTTGTTAGAATGTCTTCATTCTTTTTGCAGTTCACACACACACACACACACACACACACACACACACACATATATATATATATATTAGATGTATATACATATATCTGTGTGTGTGTGTGTGTATGTAACACATTGTCTTTTATATTGCTTCTAATAAATAATCTTCATTTGTAAACATGCCTCAATGTTGTTACAAAATCAAACGCAACTCAATGTTTTTGTGCACGCACTCAATTTGTTTAGCACAAGCAGGGAATGCACAAAGTAGAATTGGAAGAAATTCAAGAAGAATTACAAGATTACCAAGGCCGCCTTACATGTCTTGCTCATGGTTCTTGGAGAAGAGTTCTTCATTGCAACTTCAAGAACTCCTTGGCATAGGGGGAGAGTTTGCCAATACTCTTCAATTGAGTGTGTGTGTGTGTGTATGTGTGTATGTGTCAATTGAATATGGGCTTGAGATCATTAACTAATGAATAGAGACAACAACAATGAAATCGATAGTAGACGGGTGATTAGGGAGCACAAGATCAAAACTTTGCTTACAAAATCTTTTTCACGCCCATTCTTCACATCCAGAAGAGAAGAATGGCCATTCTCTATCTTCAAAGAATGTGACCTCCGTAGGCCAAAGAGAGCCAACAAGAGAGTGCCACGTCCTTATTCTATGAAGATTGAGAATGAGGTAAAGAAGGTGTGACAACTTTCTGACTAGGCACCTATTTTTATAGATTAGGGGCAATATGCTTTCAATTAGTTGTGGTTTAGGTGATAGTTTATATAAAAAAGCGATACAAATGTTGGGGAGGTATACATTGAAAGCATGCAATGATCACAAGATGTACATTGGAAGCTATAATTATTACTTACATTAAAGCATTGTCGATTTTGTGATCAACCTATGGTTGTTTAATTTTTTTAAGAGGCTAGCTATGGTAGGATTAAAAGTAAGTTTTCTAAACCATGGGTTCTAAAAGGGACTAACACCTCTAGACCTTTAGGATTTAGAATTTAGGGTTGACAACTAAGCTTTGGGTTTATTAAAAAGTGTTGCTCAAACACGAGACAAAAAAACTCTAAAGACTTATAAGAAGCTGCCAAACAAATGAATATAAACAAGTAATAAATATACAAAAATAAATGATGCATGCAAAATATCTCAGCTCAAACGCTTATCTATAAACCAAAAGCTTAGTTGTCAATACTAAATCCTAAATCCTAAATTCGAATTCTAAATCCTAAACCATAAAGATTCAAAGGTGTTGATGTCCTTTAGAACCTGTGGTTTAGAAAACTTGCTTTTAATCTTACCACAACTAGCCTTTTCTTTTAGTTAAACCTACATAACAAGAATTGGTTGAACGAAATCTTTGCAAAAAAAAAAATCACGATAATTTTGTGAGGAAATAATTATAAAAAATAATGAAATCCTTTGACGAGGAGATTCGTTTAAACGAAGAAATTTCCCCCCTCACCATACCCATACAACAGATATGCTGACTTGCTTAAGTGACCAGAAAGGGGTCGTCTACCCTAGACCAGTCAGCCTTAGCCCATAGTCAGGCTCCGTCTCTCTCTCTCTCTCTCTCTCTCTCAAAACAGGGTCAGCCTAGTCTACGAAGAAGCCCACATGTCAAATTTGACCACTGGGTGATGTGTTCTCCTCGTCATTTCCACTACGAATGGATTCCGTTAGTGACCCCGCCATCATCTTCCCCGGCCCTGCAGATCCAGCCGCCCTTTCACTGCGCCAGTAGTGATTCCTGTCTGTTCAGATAAAGCTGGATCCAAGGGCACCGAAGCAAGAAAAGCAGAGCATGATGAGAATAAACCCTCGTGCGGAGACCCCAAACTTAGTTTATGTCTGCGCACGGGCTTTCTCATTTGCTCGTACACCCTGAGATTTTTCTTCCAGGCTCCACGAAGTCTTTATGGAACTCCCCCACATTTCACATGGTCTTTGCTTTTTCTCAAAATCTTTGAGGAACCGTCAGTTTGCAGACTGACGGAGCAGACTTTTAGTTTTACTTTTGGCGTGGAGTGTGAGTTGGGAGTGCGTTCTTTGGGGTTGAAGTTCCTGGGGTTTTGGTTCTTGTTGGAAAGATTTGTTGGGTTTGGGAGTTGGGAGCAGACGGGTTGGAAGTGGAGGTGGGAGGTGGAGAAATGGATTTGTTGGTGTTGTTTCCCCTGGAGTTTCTGGCGAATTTGCCTGGGAGTAAGCCAGTGGCGGATGTTGATACGACCAAGGTGAAGAAGCTGCTTCCCAAGAAGACGAGTGAGGAGGAGAAGGAGGCGAGTGATGAATTGGAAGTGAAAGCGAAGCTGCGGTTCGAGTTCACGAAGATTCCGGCGTTGTTGAGCTTGAAACCCAACTAGATGGGGGAGTGCAAGGAGCACTTGTGTACATATGGTTTTGTGGCTCTTCATCAGGAGCCATTCTTCAGAGGTGGTTTTAGTTTTTCAAGGTATGGTCTTCGCATGATTTTCTTGAGCTTAAGCCGTCAAAGTTTGAGTGGGAGGCAGCTTGGATTCTTGGGGTGATTCCTTGTGCTTGTGAGTAGAATAGGATACGAGAGAGGATCGCAATAGAATTGTTAGAAGAAGAATACAAATTTTGGTTCAGCTATGGAGGGTGTGAGGGATGGACTATTGACTGATCTGTGGACTAGTTCTGATTTTGACTTTGTGGTTTTAAAGAAAAGGGTCATATTGTATGTCTCATGATATTCTTTAGCTAAACTTTGAGAGAATAAAAATAGAATCGAAATTGGTTCAACTTTGAGGGTTTAGGCAAGATAGACTCTAGAATGTTATTTGGGCCATTCCTTCCTGATGTCAAATAAGCATTCTTACATCTGTCTTTTCCTGGGGATTTTTCCAAGTGTGGTTGCTTCTGTAGAATTCTTTTGTCATAATTGTGTCTTGTATAACAGTGCTATGAGTAATTGGGATAAAAAGTTGCCATTCCATGTTAAAAACTTTGCGTCACTCTCATGGTTGCGAGTAGGGTACCACTTCAATTTTTGCATATTAAATACGTCTTCTGTGCTGACGAAGGAATGCTCTGCCTTGCAGGACTTTTGGTTGAGATCAAACACTAAACCTCCAAGGTTGAAATTACACATGGAACAAACGCATTTCCAAGAATGTTGCTCTTCATGCTTCTGCTTCACCAGAATGTTGTCCTTCGTTGCGTATTGGCATCTGCAGACTGTAAATATGAGTGGCTTTGTGTATGTTACTTGCAACTAGAAATTTGAGAGGCTTGAGTTTTGGTTGCTTTCAGAGGCAGCAGTGCAGTTTTGGAGCTCTGTTTGTGACGAGCTGCTGCACTTGTACATAGGCCACTATTCATATTAACCTGCTGTTTTTTTGGCAAAAGAAGGTATTTCACTTGGGAATCCCTGTCATCCATGTTGTCCAACAATTTGGATTGGGGCTGTCAGTTTCCTTGCCATCAGCTCTAGCTTGTTTGGGAACCGAACCATCATTGATTTGTACAGCTAACATTTTAAGTTACTAGCAGAAATGATTTGATTTGGTTCTGAAGGACAATGCATATATAGCTCTTGCTCTGCTGAATTGGAGAATTTTATGTGATAGAAGGATGTGGGATTGTCTATCTGCCTCACCCTTATACTCCCTGTGTCTTGAAATAAATCTGGGCTTTCCTGGAAATGGCTAGATTAGTGCAAGAGCTGCTCCTGTTTTTAGGGGATTGCATTGTTACTGTAGCTTCTAGTCAACCCTACTGTGTGTGAAAAAATGGAAGTCAACAGTGAAGCCGTGCATGTTGAAATCAGGCAACGAAATTGACAAATTTTCCCCCTTTTGGGAATTGCCCCAGTGCTATCAATTTGGATCATTTTCTGAGCAACATTGGTGTAGTGAAGTTTGATGACGTCCTTTGTAATCAATTCCAACAATGTCCTATGATTCAACTCCAAGAAATTCTCAACATGAGAAGCAATTGTTGTACAATCATGGATTGAATTCATCACCTTTGGTTGGTTAGAGGTTGCGTTTCAATTCCATTTGTAGGGATTGAATTGCTATATAGTCTCTGCAAATTCTTTTGCTTCAAGGTGTATGATTTAGCTTCAATTGTTGTCCATCAAGTTATGGAGAACCGATTTCTTGGGCCATTGAATTTTATTTGGGACAAGTATATTTGGAAAACCAAGATCTATTTCGGGACAGAGGGAGTATGTTTTAGTGTATCCCATTTTGGTGGTCGAAGCTATTGATAATCAATCAACCATAAATCGAGAAATTGTAGTATCCCCTAATTTATCCAATAGCTAATTTGGTTTCATTTTATCATGCTAATACCTAACTAGAACACCACTTTCACAACCTTGGAACTCAGGCATTATATTTCTTTGCTGGTCTTTAATGCTCAAAGTTGTATTTTATAATGATCTTCTAAATTTTTGGACATAGAAGAATGATCAATCCATTGATTTTGCTATTGCTTTGTATTCCAATTTACAAATCAATTAATTGCAATTATCCATGGTAATGAATTATAGATGAATATAATTAAAACATATGAAAGTTGGTTGGTTGAATGAAAGTTACATGACAATCATATTATTATATTAATAACATGAGAACAATTGCACATCATATTGATTTTATTTATAATATATTATTTAGTGCACCTCTTAAATTTGCATCTTTTCCAAATTAGTGTGATTTAGTCTACTTACTATGGAACACTCTAATTGAATTAACTAGAGTACTAAAAATTATTTTTGTTAACTTAAAAGAATAAAATTGTTTTTATTTACAAATGATTTTACAAAAAAATTAAAGCCTTCAACAAAAAAAATCACAAATTTCCTTCAATGTAAGTCATCAAACCAATCTATTCAAAGCAACACCAAAAATTAAGATGTCTTTTGGATAGTTTATTATCAACACTAGAAGGAACATTGCTAACAAATTTTTAGTGATATTGAAATAAGTTGAGGTAATCCCCATTGTTTCTACAAGTTTGACTTTTGAATGTGTTTCATCTTCCAACCCTTATATCTCTAGGTTCATAACTTTAATGCTTGATTTGATTGAAGATTTGAGTGTATAAGGGTACAATTGGTCTAGTAAAGGTATATTTACTCCATTGATTTATCAATGATGCTGAAAAGAAAAAAATAGATGTAACTAGACATCAATTGATTTGTATCTTTAACCTTGGAAGGATGTGGCCCCCCATTACCAATGGTTGGGGTAAACTACCCTCCTCACTCGTCCCCTTGGAAAGACCCTGAATTTTTAAATTTTCCATGCATGAATTTTTTTATAAATTCTGAATTCATGTTTGCTATTAGAGGCCCCAAATTAGCTAGGGCGGCTACATTGAATAGATTTTACACATCACAAAATAGGGGGCTTTTTTTTATATGCCACCATGGATGGACTTTGGTAGGATGAGCAAGAGGGCTACACTAAAGATGATATTTAGTGTTGAGTGACATTTAGTGTTTTTACCCCCCTACTAGCTACAACACTAAATCTGAACTTGTCCACAATTAGTGTTAGACTTGAATGTGCCGGCTGCAAACTTCAGAGCCTTGTAACTTTTGCAAAAATTCTTCAAATCAGGAAAATGAGATGTTTTTCGGCATCTACAAAAACTGTAGATGCCGAAAAACATCTCATTTTCCTGATTTGAAGAATTTTTGCAAAAGTTACAAGGCTCTGAAGTTTGCATCCGCCTAGCCCTAATCGGTCCGATTCTGTCCGTGAACAGTGATATTCCGTCTCATATGACAACTCGGGTTCACATTTAGTGTTTGAATTGACATTTAATGTTATTTACTTTCATAGGGTAATTGGCTCTAAGTGTATGCCTTCGTATTTAGTGTACAAGACACTAAATATCATCTTTAGTGTAGTTCACCCCGACCATCACCAATATAATCACCTAAATATTTTGATTATTAGACCAATAGCTACATTCTTCGTTTCTACAAATAACAATGAAATCATCCATTGGACCTTTTAGGTTCACGTCGTCTTTACAAAGTTGAACTTCTATTATTATTTGTTTCATAAGTAAAATGGTTGATTTGTTTCGAAACTTAGGTATGTAGTGATGTATTCACTCTATAAGGATAGAAATACTTCATTAAATTTCAAATACACTTGTATTTAGGATAGGAAAGTTAAAACATAAAGGTTGACTTTAATCCTTAAAGGATAGATTGGTGATTATGAAAATCATCCATTTTGGTATTGTGTAAATCATTGGTTTAAAAAAATTCCAAAAGTACTCATTGGAAGTCAAACTACTATAGAAGACCTCCCCTTTTTACACAAAATTTGGAAGATGAATAGTTATTCCATAGAAAAGGATTCTTTGTCATTCATTGGCCAAAAATGACCACAACATCATTTATGGGATTAAAGATAACTCTACTTTCAACAAAATTCTAAAACAATTTAACCCTAAAAAGACGAGGCCTATTACCAAGATCATGAGTTTAAAATTATCAAATTCTTGAATGAATAAATGCATTCTTTATTTTCCTTGAAAGTCATTCATCAAACACTTTTTGTCCTTTGCAATATTTTAGGATTAATTTAAGAATTGAGAGTACAAGATTATATATTTATGTGTAATGGACAAGAAGTCAAACGTTGAAAGGTGTTGGTTATGCACACCTCCCAAGAGAAAGTGAACTCCCTTCTTTCCACGTAAACTCATACCTTATTTTTTATTTTTTAAGTCTGTACATCTTTGATCTCATTGACTTTCAGCTCTTTGGCTTCACTCTCTGTTACATCCGCGCACAATGATGTCATGTCTCAAGTAACCGAAAACTAATATGCTCTGAGATACTAACACTAACAAATTTAAAAAAAGTTCTCTCCATTCTCATCACTGTAGTTGAGAATTTCTTTATTGAATAAAATAAAATTATAAGCACTGCACTTGAACATTACCATAATTGATGAAGTAGGGGAAACAAAACTTTAGTCACTTACATGTGCCAAGTCGTCTCTTAGTCTGGTTTAGCTAGCTCTTCCTTTGAGATCTGCAAAACAATGAGTACACGTTATAGGTTTAGTACCACGGGGGTATGGCTCTTAGTCGGGACACTGAAGAACTTCATTATTCTATATAGACCGGAAAAAGACATGACCAACTCAGAATAAGATTAAAAGTGCAAGAGTTTCAATGCAATACTTGAAAAATGAAGCCATCAAATTACCTGGTAATCCAAGTGACAAACGATGGGACGTAGGTGAGCCGCAAGAGAACCCCAAGAGAACTCGAAGAGTACGAAAGCAATCCTAGCACAAACCTCATAGCCAAGGTTCTTGCTCAATTTCGCAGATTCCAGGATCACATCACTAGCATCATGGATTGCGAATACTACTGAACCAACTCAAGAAAATCTGTTGAAATGGAAAATACACATTGGTTAGTTTTATATGAATGAGGGCAAACCTTTCATGAATACTGTTTCCCAGCATTAATGATAATACTACCGTGGTAAGAAAGTGAGTCACCGTGTCTGAGCATCTCACATAGCCTACGATTTTCATGTACAGTATTTGTTTTCATTTTTCCCATTTTTAACGCTTGGAATGCACCATGACACATAGGATAAGATGTAATGCTCTGTCTGACACAACTTAAATCAGCCATAGCCTTCACACGCAAACCAACAAGCTTAAAAAATCATGAACGTAACATTATTGAGTAAGAGTGGCATGGCGGCTTCTGAGAACAGTGCCGACCAAGAGTTGAGCAAAGTCATGTCAAATCAAAACAAGTCAAGGAAATTTAAACCTCTAAACACTCTCACGTGTGAAAATAATTGCTCAATGCCTCATTGGGTTGAAGAGCTCACACGTTCAAACTTCAGTCAAGATTCCTTTTCATGCAAAATTCAAAGACACGGCAAGTTCTCCTGAATATTATGAGAAGGCCAAAGGCTATTACCTGCAAAAGGTAAGAGAAATTGATGAGGACAACGACAATTGATGAGGACAGCGACAAAATGATGTCTCAGACATCATAACACCGAAATCTACTGTTTGGTCTTCCAAAATATCTAGGCGAAGATGCTGAAGAATCCACCCGCAAATTCATAGAGCACTTTCAGCTTGAGCCTGATCAAGCGACACCAAAGCAATGGTACACCATGAGCAGGAGATCCACATTTTGTACTTTTCAAGAGTGGATTGCGGAATTTGTAACTTGAGTTACAAAATTTGAAGTGTAGATTCATGTAAATCAGAAGAATACGAAACTTCATGTGCAATAACGTTCAACTCTTTCTGAGGGTGAAAATGTAGAAGCAGGTACCTTGTCATCTAATTTGGCCATCACCGATTGCCCGAGCCTACCCAAAACTATGTGCCCTTGGTGAACCAGGGCTCATTGTAAGTCACTGCCAAGGCAAAAAGATATAATACAAACCCTTCCACGCGGACTCCTTCAACTTCGTGACCCTTTTACGTTGATGTGTTTCTACTTCCTAAATAAGACAGAAATAGGAAACAGAAACAGAAACGACGAAAAAGTGCTGAAGAGAAGCGACCATATCCTCCCATCGAAATCACTTGTAGAGAAAAGCGCGCATAGGGTTGACAGAAAACGCGCGCATAGGGTCAACAGAAATGCGCTCATAGGGTCGACTGTTAGGTGAACCGTAAGCAGACCCAGCCATGACGCTAGGCGTCTCCAGATCTTGCCAGACAAGAATCACAAGATTTTTTGCTGTACTTGCAGGTTTTTGGAAGGTAACTGCTGGGAACACCACTTCCTTCATCTGGAAAATGTCGAATCAAACCACCAGTCAAAAACTTGTCATTACGTGATCATCAACATTTTAAGTAATGTGCCTTCCGCATATCGGTTTTAATCGACCAGGCAGGCATCCCAATCTACATCAGTAGGTGTCCTGAAGTGTACCAAGCATGTATGTGCTCGCCATAAGTAGTACAAGGGGTATAAATTGTGACGTCTTCAGCGCCATCAGCTACTACAACACGAATCGGAGGTCTCCCAAGATCGGCAGCTTGAAAACGTGCTTGAACTGCACGTCCAGAATTTTTACCAATTCAAACAGCATTTGGTGCAGGGCGTAGGCACGTAACTGCCAAATAAGAATCAAACCTTCAAATCGGTTGGTGGAAAGTGACGATACATGAGAGCAGGTACTAGCATCAATCATCCAAACGAAACAAGAAGCATGTTATTCAAAGTGAACATATCTTCGGTAGCTTTGTCAACTGCAAATACTACTCAATCAAGATCCTCACTTGCGCTGCAGGAGAATCAAGATAACAACGCAGATGAATAGAAAGAAGAGAATAAATTATGTCCAAGTCAAAAGCCAGTCTCTAATTCATCCTTTTCGCGAACGCCAGATGATGTTCGCTGCTAAGCACAAAGAGAATTGTAAAATAGATATAATACAGATTACAAAATTGAAGCAGACACAGAATTTTGCTTCAAAACAAGCGCAAAACCAGAGAAACAAAAGCATATAATTTCCACAATCCCTGAAATGCCCGATTTGATCAAAAGTTCAAATCAGAGCATTTTCAGATAGGAAAGAAGATTTGCTGCATCACATAAGCTGAACTACCAACGCAAACACTCACACAAAATCAGATGAATCACCTAAACCTCGATTTCGGTCGCAAATGTGTGACGATCGCACACTCCTCAGCTGTTCATGCGCTTCATGCTTCCCGCTCTGGATCAGCAAACCCTAATTGGGAGAGGCGACCTTCTATGGGCCACACTATTTTTCAATTTCGCAAAATACCAATTATTGCCGACAAACGGATTGAAACGCCAAGAGAGAAGACGGATCGGCAGTTGCTCCACGCGAATGCTCCCAAGCGGATATTGACAACGCCAGAGCGGAAGAGACGACTTGACCGACCAGTTCCGTTCCCTTGTTCGCTTGATTTTTGGAAAATAATTTCCCAATAATTTCAACTTCTAATTCTAATTATTTCATTTTATTTTTGCTGGTACGGTAGTCGAGTTGGTCCAACTTCTTAGAAACTATTTGTGGTAAAGGTAAAATAGTCCATTGTGGTCAGATGACCCATAGTGGACACCTAGGGAATGACTCCATTATGGGGGGATTTATTTGTGATATTTTGACTTCAATATATGTCTTATATGACAATAATGGAGTGATTAGTGACTTCATTAGGAACTTCCAATTTTTCAGTGTTAATTCATTGTAAGAATTTATTTTCTAGGCTTTCCATGTTAGAAAATGGTATGACTGTCGTAGGTGAGCAAAATGAGAATGATGGATACAGATTTTGTTGGTTCTAAGGTAGTCTATATACTCTTTTGGGCCATGCTGAATTGATAACTTTAAAAATTCATAGCAAATTCATACTTTGTCGAAAAAAACATAATTTCAATTGCTCTCGCTAGTTCTTACACTTGCACTACTATGGGAAAAAAATTGAAAAATTTCAGCAACCACATAAGGTCGAACATCTAATTCTACCCACAATAGACTGTTTTACTTATTCCAGAAGGTAATGTAGTTCATGTGTCACATAGTAACCATGTAAGGATGCTTAGGACCATTTGGATCGAATGGATGGTCAAATAGTCTTTTTTCATATTGAAGAATGAATGATTTTCATCCAATATTTTATGCACAACTTTATTAACCCTTGAAAGACCTAAAAGTCCTTTGCGGCCATATAGTATATTATGAATTTGGTGGTATTTGATTAGAAAAATATTGATCAAATATTTTTTAATAAAACATAAATCAATGATCATGATGGTGCGTAAATAACAATGTATCACAATTCATTTATTAAATCACAATTGAGGAGTTATAAGGCTAAGTATGGATTATATAGAGGGACCCCCAAGGGACTTTCAGGGGTTAATGCTATATTTCCATCATTGAGGTCATATTATCTGTTTGTTTTTATTTCATACAACGTAGTTTGTCAAATATATTGTATTTCATATTGTCACCCTTTCTTCCTTATAACTTGATTTTGACATTCAAAAAAATTTCCTTTAGCTTTTGAGCAAAACTAACAAAGTGAAGCTTCTGAGGTGTAGTTTCTTATTAACTTGAAAAATTGAAAAAATTCATTAAAATAGCATTTTATTGAAGTTTGAAATTGATGATCTAAGATCATGTTCTAAATATAAAGTAGCATGGAATCTTAATGCTAGAAAAATGAATTAAATTTGTGCAATTTAGTTAACCCCTAAAAGCCCAAAGGGTTTGGACAAAACACAAATGTGTTATAAAATATAAGTTCTACAACTTTTTTGAAGTTTGCATTAAAATAGATAATGTGAAGCACAAAAAGAAGAAAATATCCGTATGGTCAAAATTATAAAATTATTCTTAGATTCTCTTCAAATGAATTTTGAAGATATAACTTCAAAAATTCACCAAAAATATAATTTCTATCTTTAGCAATTGAATTTTTTTTTGATTGGTCAAAATTGTGGTTTCTATTGATTTGTGAAAAAATGCATAAGATCCAGTAATGAAAACACCAACACTTTCCCCAAATAGTAAGTTTTTCAACACTAGGCAATACTAGACTCTTTGTGCTATTTCTCTTATAGTTTTTGTTTGACCGTAGCGATCTTAGTTTTGAATATAAATATTGAAAGACAATCCAATCTTTTAAGAAAAAAAAAAAAAAAAAATTGAAAAAAAGTTTTTTTCTGCCCGAAAAATCTGCCCGAAGTCGGGCAGCGACCATAAAATGGTCGTTTGAGCGCTTAGGGGTTAATATAATCTTGCAAGTAGTGGCTGACATTTTCACTTAAATATTTTAGAAGGGCATGCTTAATCAAAATTGTAAAGAGTTCTTACAATGGAGTTCATGAAATAAATTAGAAAAAAAGATCTTAGTCATGCTGTGAAAACAAGTATTTTGAACTAGTTTTGGACGTCAACATACTATAGTACTCTAGAGATTCTTCTCAATGATCCCAAGGGAGAGGCGCTATTGCGTGAGATTAGGATTTTAAGCACATGAGCCTAGAAGACTGTACACCTATGTTATAGGAGGGTATATTATAAAAATCTTCCATAATTATAGAACATCTATCTTATAGATACTTGTATAATAAGTTTTTAAATTATAAGCACCTTCAATGATTGTAGGATATCTATTTATACATATGCTAGCTCAAGGCTCATATGTTTGCATTTCAATAGTTATATACTAGCATTGTTGGAATGAGAGTCAAAGTTTCTGAAATTTCTCCCACATTTTTATACTAGTCTAGACAATGTGACTTGTTTCGATAATTAGATATGTGGAAGAAAATAATTAAATTTTGTTTTTTCTCTTTGCAATAGAAAAGATAGTTTTGAATTGTTCTTGAAGATAAAAAAGGCCTGTAGTGCAACTTTAGGGATTAGTCCTTGAACGACATTCCCTTGCCTAGTGGGCAACCCAATAGAGAATAAAAATCTCCTTGAAGCGAAGCGTAGGTCTTATTGCTTACCAAAAAATTGCTTAATAAGGACATACAAAAGTGAATAGCAAATAGTACTTTGGTTTTGTAGCCCAAATGTAGTGCTCGACATGCCATATCTACTATAAAAGTGAGTCCAATAGATTGAAACATTCCCAAAAATGCAAAACTACTTTTTGTTAATGATTCTTTCAAAACCAAGCCAATGAACTTGGCATGTTGTTTAAAAGTGAATATTGGCATATGCAATTCAGCAAATGCCAAAAAATAGAAATAATTTTTTTTCATATAATATTTAAAAAAATAATAATATCCAAAAAAATTATGAAATCTATTTTCAGAATATTTTTTTTGCCAACCTTATCACTACAATAGTTACAATATTTGTTTTTCCTTAGCAACCCTCCCAATCCAAAATGAGTAGTAATGGCTAGGGAGGATTGACCCCCTTGTGGCCCTATGGTTTATCACTGAAGAAAGCATTGGGATTTTTTATTTTCCATTCATGAATTTTTTTTCAAATTCTGAATTCACATTTGGAAATTAGCTGGGAGAGGTGAAGAAATTCAAAAAATTTACTTGTCACAAAATAGGGGTCAGTTTTTGCATTTACCCTTGGTTAGGCAATCCTCCCTGGCCATCAGTAAGTTAACTGCCGCACACTGTACCGCGGTACCTTAAGTTACCCGCTGCAAATTAGTCCGGAACCCGAAATAGTCTGCCCTAGAAAAAGCCAAGGGTGGGGTGTAGCTCGTGACCCCCAATGTAGCGCGATTCTTGCCTCACCCCTGCTGCAGTTGAGGACCTCCACGGCACCCCTTTCCCAGACAGACAGCACAACCACGCCAGCCAGCCAGCCAAGCCCCTTTAGCTCGACTGTTCGTGGGCGCAACATCCGTCATAAAACAATTGTGAGGAAGTGCGTGCCGAAGGATTTGACTCGCCTGCATTCTCGTCTGAGAAACCGGGAAAGTTCGGAACACTTGGGGTTGCCATGCTTTGGAAGTAAATGGAGAGCTACCTTAGTTTAGTCACCTCTTGTAGTTTAGTTTAGTTTAGCTTAGCTTTGTTTTTTCCCCTCTAACAACCGAAAAGTGACAAGAGAGTTGTCGCCGTTGGAGGAAGCTTGCTTGGTTTGGGGTTTCGCCTAACTTATTACTTGTGGTTGGAGAACGCCCAGAAGGCGGAGGGACAAGTACCGACAAAGGGTGGGACAAAGATTAGGGTATAGTTTGAGGAGAAATAACAGTTTGGTGTAGTGCAAGTTGCGAAGTTGTAACCCTCGCTCTCGCTCGCTCGCTCTCTCTCTCTCTCTCTCTCGCACTTTCCTTTTTTCCTCCCTCGCACTTACTCTCCTTGCAAACAAACGTGCGGTTTGTTTCTTCTTGGCAGGGGCTCATTCGTGTTTCTGAGGGTTGGCCTCGCATGGGACACAGAATATGTGGTGGAAGACCCACAGACCGGTATGTGGTCGAGGCCGTATTATGTGGAGTGCTGCTGCTGCTGCGCTGTAGTTGCTGCTCTTTTCTTGGTAGTAACGAAAAGCATTATATTAGAGAAGAGGCATTGGTTTAGTTATAGCAACGTTGTTCTTGGGGTGTCGAATTGGAGGAT
Organism: Antitrichia curtipendula; assembly: GCA_951230915.1. Lineage (NCBI taxonomy): Eukaryota > Viridiplantae > Streptophyta > Bryopsida > Hypnales > Leucodontaceae > Antitrichia > Antitrichia curtipendula. The sequence continues at coordinate 24,415,470 of OX579638.1, read as the reverse complement.
GGTTTTGGTTTTTTGGGGTGTGGGGAGGGCGGTCTGCATTTGTGGTCTTGAGTTTCCGTCAAGAGCTGAGAGAGTCTATGTGTTGTGTTGTGGGGTTTCCGGTGTTGTTTACAAGCTTAAAGCGGTTTAGTTGTAGGTTGATGAGGCGGAGAGGTTGTTTTTTGGGCGGTGAGTACGTATGGTGTTGATAGACGTTATTCTTGGTACCCTAACTGTTTGGCTCCACCATTTGAGTGATAGGCCCCAATTGGTGGGGGTTTCGTGCAGAATTCCATTAGATCATGTGTGGCATTTTAGGTCCTTTTCAAATCGATGACCTCGTATTTAGGTAGGCTTCAATTGTGTGGAATTTCTTGGACTGAGGAAAAACGGCCTTTTGAAACGTTGATAGGTAGCTTTTTCTTTAGTGATTCCGTAGCGTTAATCTCCTCATCATGCCGCTGTCGAGCCACTCATAATTGGTACTTTTAATTTCCTTGTGACAGTCCAGAAATTTACATCGGGTATCTGCAGTTCCAAGACGGCGTCTCCTGCGCATTGTCCATCTCTGGGGTTGAAAACCGTTCCTGTGACTGGAGAAAATTTTACTTTGAATGGCCGCCGACAATACTCTAGGCGGTATAACATGGCTGGCTGATGGGCTAAAGATTGGACCCCAGACCTCTGAAGGTGAGCACATAACCTAACGAATCAGATTACGGGGTTTTATTTATGGTTGATGTCACTGCGCTGCAATCCTCATTGTAAGGGTTGCATTTTAGTCACAGATTTGCAGTAATGGCCGTTACGAAATATCTACATCATGACGAACAGTTTGGGCAGTCCAGTGCATTGCTGTCTGATTCTTTTACCTATGCAAGTTTAACGTCGGGATTCTATTAGAAATTGAACTCGAATTCCTTGCGATTGGCTGCCGTATTCATACCTGGCCTTGTAGCAGCTCTTGATGCGTTTGCAACACTTCTGAGTATTATGTGAAATGCTTATTGGCACTGGAGTTTTCATTTGTGCCATAGAATGTTATATTTCTACATTCTGTTATTTATCCGAAGTACTCTTAACCCTCTCTAACGTTTTACTCTGTAATTGCACATTGTGGAATCTGTCAAGTTGTGTACATATCTGACTGGGCGACGTCCACTTGTCAATTGCCAATCATGGAAGAGTGCGTCTTCACGCGTGGACTTCTCATTCTATGCACGTCCCTCTGCTACTTTGCAGGTGGTGAAGAGCAGGGTGATGGGGATAACAAGGAACTCAGGGACATGGACTTATCTGCTGGTAGGCAGGTGTTAGATCCAGCCATAGTCTCTGGACTGGGAGATGAAGAGCTGCTGAATTCCCGTCACCCAGTGCCTGATGACTCGAACTGCAACACTAGCGTCTGGCAGACTTTTGAAGGTCTTCAAAAGTCTTCAAAGCTTCAAAGCGCCTCGGCAATTTTGTCACTTTCGCCGCCCCATAGCCCTCGTTTGTGGAGACCTGACTCTGACGAGCAGGCTCCTGCTGTCGAAGCCAGTGACACCGTTCTCTCGGATTATGTCAGCTTTGCGAGTGACACCGTTCTCTCGGGTTACGTCAGCTTTGCGGGTGAATTCAAGATACCAGAGCTCGATCCTGAAGCGCGGGCTTTTTCAAACATTCCTATTGATTACATTCCGCTTCAGAAGCTGAAAGACAGACTGTTATCTGATGAAGATGACGGCGTCCAGTCGATGGAGTCTTCTTTAGTGTTGAGTTGTTCCCTAGCGTCTTCAACGGTGGGTTTGTCAACTATCAGAAAACTATATTTTTAATATTCGGTGGTGTATGTACTCGATTCCAGGGCTTTTAGCTAGTAATTGCAGTTATATACGTATTCTATTTATTTAGATCGTATGCTGACGTTGTAGCCGCGTCATCAATTGGTTTGGTAGTGACTGAATTAGGATTTTCTGTGTATGCTTTTGGTTATCCTTCTTTTCCTTTGTGTATTTAAGCATCAAACTCTGTGCTCATCAGTTTTAGAGCCTGATAACTGAAGCAATGATATGCAAGACTAATGTAAAATAATGTTGCTGCTATTGTGTCCATATATGCAGGGACCACATGAACCTGGGAATGCATATGATGCACCTGTGCAAGGAACTCCCCTCCAAAGACTTGAGGCATTCCACTCACACGGCGTTCGAAGTTCACGACATCTTCATGCACGATCATTCATCCACCATCCGACCACACCTCTGAAGAGCCATCTCCAACGAAAGCGTGCCAAATTTCTTCCTCTCCTCTCGTAAGTACCTGTGATATCCAACTGCTGGTAGTATCTCCGTTGGTACGGATTTCTTTGAATATTATTCCCTCTGTCTTAGGCATCTTCGTCCAAGCGTGAACTTGGATGTCCTTGTGATTATCACTTTAGCATCCACGTCGTGGAGTAGGCTCGTGCAACCTTTGAAGGCTCCTGTTGCATGTCGAGTGAATTCATTACGTAGATAGTTCAATTGTTAGCTACATAAATCTGAAGATTTTCAGCAGGAAGATGTACTTTCCATGTGTTCTGGTAGTATGTTCAACGCGAAAATGATTTATTTTCATACATATTCCGTTTCAAATTCTGGAGACCAGTGGATGCCGAACCAGTTTGCTAAGTGCAGTACATTTATGCAGTAATGTCCCCATTTGTTTGTGCAGGAGGCAGCCCCCCAGTTCCTTGGCAGGTGGTTCGTCGACAAGTCACTCAGGTTCTTCTAGCCGTCAGTCATTGCAATTTGAAGGCTGGGCCAAAGAAGGTTTGTCTTTAGGCCCCCCTTCCAATCCTTCATCTCAGTTGCCGGGTGGAAGTGAGAGCAATATGGAAACTGACAATGACGGAGACGATGACAAGGAAAAGAACGCCGAGGAAGAGAGAGATAATGAACCGCGCTTTGATCTGACGGACGATTTGCTCCTCAAGGTGCGGCTACAAGGCTAGAAATTTAGTTTGACTTTTTTGCTGCCAAGTAGTAAGTTCTCCTTCGAGTGATCAGAGGGCTTTTGATCGGTGTACTTATTGCAGATCTCTGGAAATTTGTCTTGACACAGAGTAGTATGTCATTGTCCCTGTTCTCCTAGGTGTTTTCTTTTCTGGATCATGTCACCCTCTGCCATGCGGCCATGGTATGTCGGCAGTGGCGTGCAGCAAGTGCTCACGAAGATTTCTGGAAATCGTTAAATTTTGAGAACCGTCAAGTGACCAATGCCCAAGGTACTGAATGCACCGCACTAACCAATGCGGCCATTGTTGATATGCGTTCTAGATCAAATTGTTTAAGCTGAATGCCTACAGTACTAGCTTTAATTACTGTGTAACAAGTCATTTTCAACTACATGTGATATTCATGTCAATGTAGTGGAGAAAGCTGACAGCTATACTTATTCGCTATGAATATGTGCAGTTGCGGAGTTGTGCGGTCGTTATCCAAGGGCAACAGAATTGCATCTGAAGAATACAGTCAATGTTGATGAAGGGCGGGTCCGTGATGCTATGCGTTCTCTCAGGTGCGTCTTGTGTATCTTTTGAGTAAAGACTCAATTATATATACTTTACCTTCCACTTTACATACATGGCTCCTGTTCGTTTATCTTTTAGAACCAAAGTTCAGATTCCCACCTTGAGAGACAATCTTTACAAGTTCTTGATCCTTAAATAGCTTGAATGTAACCGAAAGTAGCGCTAGAGCTTCTATAGTTTCAATCGGAGTGTTTCACACCAAAGGGGACTATCTTAGTCTTCAGAGGGATAAAACAACCCCACTGAGATCAAGGGGTCAAAATATCCCCGCTACACCTCCCTCCTATTTCAATCCTCCATCACAGTGAGGTTATTTTATCCCTCTCAAGGTTAAGATATCCCCCTCGGTGTGAATGTACACTTCATGTGAGTCCTTTTTGTCAAGGGTTCTCCCATTGATGTTTTTGAAATTTTCATCAGATCTTTTTGTACTGAGTATTGAAAGCATTCTCGCCAAATGACAATGTTTTCTGGGTTGCTGGCAACTGACCCTCTTAGAGTTCTGATGCGGAAAACTGGTACAGATTGAGAGCTTATTGTTTTCTGCGTATGCGTTTCAGGAACCTGGAGATGCTCACGTTGGGTCGAAGCGTGTACACGGAGATGTTTTTCTATGCACTTTCTGACTGTGCATCCTTGCGCAAGCTTAGTATAACGGATGCTAGTTTGGGAAGTGGAGGTGCTCAAGAAGTGCAGTTACGCCATGAAGGTCTACGATCACTGCAGATGATCAAGTGTCGGGTCCTCCGTATTGCCATCAGGTTAGGATACTTCTATTCATTACAATCACTCCCACCATGTTTTTGGAGAGAAGCCACGTTTCAACCACAACTTCCTTGTGGATTGTGGATTGCGAACCTGCATTTCCAGATTGAAGTCGAGGGACAAGATTACTGTAGAGGGTACTATAACCGTTGGGAATTCTCCTATACTGAAACCTGTTACCACTGGCAAATCGTCATTTCACACACTTGGTTGGACTTATAAGCAAGTGGTGCGAGCATGAGTTGGCTAATGGCCATGGCTGTTGGTCATTGAATGGAAATAGGGCTGTCTATTGTCATTTATAGTGATCGACAACCTCCCTCTTTGAAAATGCAGAAGAAATAGATAGTAAGTGATAAAAATCTGATCTCAACAGACTTGGCTCTTTTGCCCAAAGATCTCTCCATTTCCCTAATCATTTCCTCCTAGAAATGTAGAAATACTTAAATTACGCAAACAGTATCCTCTACCTTAGAATGCATCAAATTTATATCTTGTATAGATCCTTATCGGAAGTTGTTGGTTTTTTTCATGACAGATGCCCACAACTGGAGGAGCTGTCACTCAAGCGAACTGGGACCGCTTCCGCGATGCTGCAATGTCCTCGCCTCACGAGCTTAGACGTCTCATCTTGCCACAAGCTTTCAGATGCTGGAGTTCGAACAGCAGCGACAGCTTGTCCACTTCTTTTATCTTTGAATATGTCAAACTGTGCGTATGTTACGGATGACACTCTTCGTGAGATTTCTCTTGCGTGCACACAACTGCAAACACTTGATGCTTCATACTGCCCCAATATTTCTCTTGAGGTAATTCTTTTTAATTTGGGGGTTATATCTCAAACTTCCACTGATATATTTAAATTTTGAATTTTTTTGACCTTAAGTGTAAAATTATCGGCTTTGTTCTGATACTTGCATTAAGTCGCAGTATATCTCGTCCCTGGCAGAATTGTTGATCTTCTACCAAGACATTAATACCTTTAAGGGCCGAAATGACTTCTATATCGTTAGGAGTTGATACCAATGATGTAGGAAGCTTCAAGGAAGATAATAAAATGTATGAATGGGAAGAAGAAATGAAGTCATACATTTTTTAGCGGTAGAAATATGCTTCGGAAGTTGCTATGATCCACTATCAACTCCCATAGTGGACTTCCTATGATCAGTTTAGGCACTGGGGTTAAACGAGGGAGAAGGTCGTGTTGATTATCTATTCGGCAAGACAAGATGGCATCTTGTAACATTGATAATTTTATTTTGGCAGGGAGTGCGAATGCCTATGTTAACGGAGTTGAGACTTCAAAGCTGTGAAGGCATCAATTCATCTTCAATGGCTGCTCTTTCACATTGTATCATGCTTGAGGTATGAAATGGGATGATTCTATTGTCAAACAGGCTATTTCTGTTTCCCTGTCTGAGACTTGTGGTTTGTAATCACCACCCAGTAAGATTGGCAAGTATGAAAATCTGGGCTCCTAACTTACTGAGATAATACTGCTTCTTCGAATGGTCTCTGGCAATTAATTAATTTCTGACGACGCTTTAAAATCCTAAAATTTTGAGCCTTTGTTTTTGTTCTCCAATTAGGGGTTGTCAACTAGAATTGTTTCTACGAATCCGATTAAGGATTTGCAGTCTGGCTGTACTGAGGCATCATTGTAAGTACATGTTTGATATAATTCTACAGAAGATGTAGAATTTTGTCTGATTCATTTTTGGAAGTATAGGTCTTGGCTATGGACTGCTGTTGGCTGCTTACATCGGTGAATCTGGATCTGCCACGTTTGCGATCCATCAGCTTGGCTAGCAATAAAAAGTACTATCTCGTGTTTCTACCTCTCATTGAGTGAGCTTTGCTTTTATTGCTGGAACGTTTGTAGATCTTATTTCTATTATTGTTCAGTGATTGTTAAATTTTCTTGATAATATTCTAAAATTCTTGTATTTGATTGCTCTTTCAAAGCTCAGAACTGCCAGTTTTATAAAGTGATTCTTGAGGGTTCATAGTACTCTTTCCTCACGAGGAGAGTGAGAACTTAGTGCTGGACTTAACTTTCTAATACATTGTGACCTAGAATTCACACTATATGTCAGTCCTTCAACGGATGATCTGTGATTAACTTCGTGTTTGTTTGTATATACAGTGTTATCAGAATAATGACATAGAGTTCGCTGTATGATATATGTTTTTATTTTTTTATTCTAGATGAGATTGGTTGATGAGCTTTGCTGATAGATGTATCCACGAGGAGATGAGATGTTTAGAGAGGTGTAGTTCATGAGCTCTACCATTTAGATCGAGTTAAAAAAATCCCATATTACATATGCGGTATTTGTGTGGATGTCAAAGATTCATTTTGTTTAGGAAGGATACTTTCACTTGGCTTGAATTAAATATTTGTGCTTAATTCTTGAAATACTTTACTCTCTAATCCTTGATCCATTTATTGTGGAGTTACAGGTTGATGGAGCTCACATTGCGGAGTCCTTTCCTTGTGTCGCTCAACCTGAAAGATTGCCCCGCCCTCAATCGCATCGACCTCACTTCGAGCAGTTTGCCGGTAAAGCTGATAACTCACTCTCTCATGAGCTTCGTAAATGAGGAAAAATATGGAGTTTAGACATCGCACGCTAAAGAAAGCTAAGCGGAAATACAGCATTTAGTTGTCTTGTTTACCTTGTGAATTGAGGAGCCTGTGGTGGTCCTCAAGCAGAGGGAAATTTAATTTAGTTTGAATTTTCTTAATTTAATTTGGTGTCACACATCCTTATGTTGGTTAGCATGATAGATTATGCTTATTGGTTTTGGCTTATTGTATCGCATATGAATATACTTTGTCCAAGGTAAATTCGAGAATGAAGTTTTGAATTTAGAGGATCAACGCTTGAATGAAGTTGGTTTCTGATCTTTATTTCTGATTGACAGTGAACTTTGTACGGATACCAGACTGTTGTATAGTTGAAGTCAACGATGCTGAATTGTTGTTTTGTCGTTGGATTGACAGAAACTGGACCTGAAACAACAGTCGGGCTTGTCAAGCATGGCTTTGCATTGCAATCGGCTACAAGTTGTAGACCTTTCTGAGTGTGAATCCCTGACTGACCTAGTTTGCAACGTTTTCAGCGAAGGAGGCGGCTGCCCAAAGCTGAATACTCTGATTCTTGACAACTGTGATGTATACATCTTCCCACTTTCTGGTCATTGTGCTGGTTTATTTCTTCTGTTCACTTTTTGAAGGATTCAGTGACAGCATAAATAAACACATATAAAAATATTCTTTATGATTTCATGACAAGATTATGGTCGTGCAGGGCTTGGTGAAAGTGAAGCTTTCCACTTCCTCTCTGGGAAAGCTCTCGCTGATCGGATGCAAAAAAGTTACCACACTTGAGCTATCATGCCCAGGTCTTCAGCACCTTCACCTGGATGGCTGTGACCGTCTGATTGATGCCTCCTTTGCTCCAGTGGGATTACTGTCTCTGAACCTTGGCATCTGCCCCCATTTGACAAATCTGGTCATCAAGGCTGAACAGATGACGGTCTTGGATTTACGGGGTTGTGGCCTTCTTTCTCAAGCTTCCATCGATTGTCCCAATCTATCGTCTTTAGACGCCTCGTATTGCAGGTACAAAAATATCCTGTACTCAAGATTATTTCTGTATCATCTCCTTCTCTAGTTTCTTATGTCCTTGCAGTTTGTGCGATGATTTTGCGGCTTAGCTAATCAGTTCATCTGATGGTTTTGACAGTCGATTGGGTGACGAGTGCTTGAACACCACAACCTCTGCTTGCCCAGCAATACAAAATCTTGTCTTGGCTGCATGCTTCTTAGTAGGCCCTGCGGGGCTCTTAGGATTGAAGAAGCTGGTTGATTTAACCATGCTGGACCTTTCGTACACGTTTCTTACCGATCTGTCACCAATGTTTGAAGCCTGTCCCCGACTGAAGGTATTTACATTGCCTCGTGTTTTTTATTGGTATCAAGGTGTTGCATCAGTGCACCCGAATTGGTTGTACGCTATTTGACAAGTTGGATAGGACAGACGCAAATGAAGGAGATGCAAGTTTCCGCATTGTGTTTTCACCTTATAACTCTTCCGGGGCTCTTAGTATCGTTCCTCGGCATGAGTTTAGCTGAAGTTGCTTGTATGGATTTTCTGGGGGCTTGCATCCAGGTCTTGAGATTATCTGCGTGCAAGTATCTTGAGGAATCAGCTCTGGATGCTTTGCATGGTGGCAAGAAGCTTCCCGAACTTCAAGAGCTTGATATTTCATATGGGAGCTTAGGTCGGAGGGCCATCGAAGGTGTTCTTGCTCATTGCCCACATCTGGTTCACATTAGCCTCAATGGCTGTGCAAATGTGACGGATCATTTATGGGCGCATCTTTCTTCCCTAACCGGAACTCTGGAACCCATTGATGTGATGGACACTCAAAGCGAGGTTTCAACGGACTTTATCGGGGAGCAGAGTGATCCTCCCATCAATCTCAACATGGCTGATTGTGCACTGCAGCCAGTTGTTGGAAAAGGGAGTGGTGCTCAGGCTTCCACTTCTGACCGAGCACTACAGAACTTGAGTTGTGTTGGCTGCCAAAATGTTCGCTCTGTTCGTATAGTGGCAGAGACTTGCCCTCATCTCTCTACTATCAATTTGTCTCTCTCTAACAATATCCGGGAGATTCATCTTGCGTGCCTGAACCTCGTGTCGCTCAATTTGAGGTAAAATATCATGTGTCCACTTAGGGATTTCTTCCGTGATCATATCGTTTGGCTTGGATTGTTGTTTATACATATGAGATGTACCAACAACTTTCATGTTTCACTTTTGCAAGCATTAGAACTAGAGAAGAACTGTATAGTACGTGTTGACTTGCACGCTCCCCTTATAGAAAGCATTCCTGGCCTAGTAACTGTAGTGAAATGGTTTTGTTCTGATGATTTGAACTTGTTTGTGGGCTCCTCAGTAACTGTGCTGCTCTCTCTCTGCTCCAATTGGACTGTCCTCGCCTCATCACTCTCTCTCTCCACGTAAGTTGCTTAAGTTTTTTGTCTTGCGATTTTATTACAGTGATTAGTAAAACGAGAAAATCACAGTGTCTGGCCTTTCGCATGTTCAGCTTTTAATCTGGAGTTTGTGAAGCAGTTCGAATCATTGATATCTGATTCGAATTTCTTGCTGATTTATCTGCTAACAGTCAATGATCTGATGGTGTCTACAGGCATGTGGAATCGAGTCTCAGATGCTCAAGGTTGCCCTTCAGAGCTGTACTATGCTAGAGACTCTAGATCTTCGAAATTGTACCAAGGTATGGCAAAGTCCTTGGCTCCTCCTTTTTTTTACTTCCTGGGTCTCCATTGTCCAACGGTCGTCTGATCATGTTTTTTGCGCAATCCTCCTGCATTGAATGGTAAATGAGACAAGGGGTTTCATTGTTGGCAGTTGCTTTCTGGTTGACATTTCCATTTGAGGCTAAACTTAGTTGTGAGGTGCTTGCATTTTTCTTTCTTGGATGTGGGGTTCTCCATTGTACTTCTTCGTTGAAATTTGTGCTAATGATTTAATCTTAGATGTCTACATGGCTGAGCTGGTAGTGTGGACTGCAGATTATCGCTGCTGATTTGGCCCCTATTCGTGGTCTCTGCCCCAATATCAAACGCCTCTATACCACCATCCCTCCCGAATACCGGCTGCTTCCATTTCCGAACCTCTGATAACCAAGTCTGGGTCCGAATGATGTGGTTATAACCCATTCTCCACAACAAATGAGGTGCAGCCTTTGTACAAGTAATTTTGTTAAACTATCTCAAGACCAGTTATGAAATTAGTTAGGAACATTCCTGCGAAGCTTATATTTTTTTCGGAACCTTGATTTTGTCGGATACGAGTGCTAGTGGGCTGTTGAGACCGGAACCGTATGATTAAATTCTTAGTTTATAAACGAGACAGTTGAGAGCTGTTCTGTATTTCTCTTTCTTTCAATCTTTTCCTCCATGTACATCTTTTTATTCTTCTGTGAGCAGTGTCTCATTATGTACCCTGTGAACTGAAGGGTGCTTGAAAACGAGCAACTGGGTACGTAACGTGTTACGAGTATACCGATTAGAAGTGCCGCTTTTGAAGTTGACTCATAACTACCTTGAGGCATTGTTAAGGCTTGTAGAACTGTCATGTCCTGATCCAATTCGTGATTTAGCGTGGCAGTTTAGTTTTACGTTTACAACTAACTCAACGTAAGGCGTGCCAAACTGCTGAAAAGTAATGTTCATGTTTTGTGACTCATCTTCACCGTTTCAACATTGAAAATTCATCTTCCTCTATTTAGTTGAGAATCGAGAGAAGATGGGGTTTCAAGTGCCCATCACTTTTGTCCGAAGTTGAGAGCTTCCTGCATTGTAATGGACTCACCGTAACTATTCTAACGCGCACCAATCGGAAGCCTTTAACCCCAAAGTGACAAAGAGGACAGAAAGTGTCCTCACACAATTTCAAGTCCAGTTCAAAGTGCTGTAACTTTTGCATCCAAGGTCCAAATTCAATAAAACTTGTTGGAAAAGTTTTGTTCTCCCTTCTAGTTTGTGTGGTAAAATTTTCAGATTAATATAAGGTTTATTGATTTTTTGGAAGCCAATCGAAGTTCATAACTTCAATTTGAGTTCACCAAATTGTATTTTAGGGCTGCAACTGCGGGGCCTTGTATCTCCTTCATCCATTGTTCATTTTCAATAAATAAAAAATTGGGTTTTGTTCCCCTTGAAGTATAGTTAACATGGTAAAGTTTTTATGTCAATCCAAGTTGTTTTGAATGTTTGGGAGCAATTTGAAGTTCCAAATCCTGCCATTTTTGGAGTATAGTGAACTTTGGTGTCTTGTTTCTTCTTCATACAGAGTCCATTTTCAATAATTCTTTTTGGAAAAATTGCGGATACTAGTCTAGTTTTTGTGGCTAAAATTTCATGCTAATCCAAGAATTAATGAGTGACAGAGAAGCATTCTAGTAGAAGGAGGTTTAGCTTTAGATATGTTTTTTGCAATTTTTCTTGCTGATTTTTGACATTTCAAAGCCGTTTTGTAGACACAATCAATTGAATGAATTTTTTTTCCACCAATGTGTTTGTATACTAGTTTTGAATCATTTTATAGTGTAAAGTTTTTTCATTTGAGTAGGTTTAGAAATCAAATTTCACCTCCAAATGTGTTTTTGGGAAAATTTCAGTATCCATTTTCAACACTAAAACATTATGATCTTGCAATCTATGTAGCCAATTGACTTCAAATTTTGTACATGTCATCTACAACATGTACACTACAAGATTGTATGGTTGAGATTTGTGTAACTTGAAGACTTTTAGATTCATAGAAAAATTTGTAGACCCATGATAAACCATATATTTGATGTGTCCCCTCAATGTCATGATGCTAGAGGGTTGCTAAGATTGTGGTACTAACTTAGGAGGGTGATTGATGCAAATGGGAGGGTCTAGTAGATTTCAGAATCAGGTGACTTGACGACATTAAATAAAATATCACTAGGTTGGGAAATTCTCAGAGTGAAGAAGGAATTTTCTCTTCTATTCAAAAACACCTGCTCCTTGCTTGCTATTTTGCCATATAGTTAAGGTAACTACCCCTAAAAAAAACCAAATAAGCTTTGTGGCATAACCAATATGCTTTAGAAAATGAACAACAATTTTTGCACATTGGTGAAGGACTACGAATCAAAATACAAGTGGCTCCATAATTTTTGGACACTGTAAATTAGTTACAAATTTTCAAAGATGCAAAAGTGTCATGTAGGTGATGCCAAAATGCATTTGATGCACATGAAGAAATGACACTCAAGAAGAAGTTAAAACAATAGAAAGTGTACCCAAAATTGTGCACTTCTAAGGTTGCCACTTCCACAATACTATAAATAGAGTTGCACAGTACTCAAAATTCACCTTCCACTTATCCTTGTCATGTGCACCATTTTAAGTATCCTCCCTGTTCAGTTTCCCTTCAAAAATAGGGGTCGATTTTGAGGAGTGTTCCATTTTAGGTGTAGTTACTATACAGGAATTACATGTAGGGATTCACCAAATATGTGGCAACTAAGAAGACTCAAATACGCTGCTTCACATAAAATGTCTGGTTATCACCTACCTTACAGAATTGGTCACCTCCAGTCCAGTAGCATCGGTGCCTCCCACCTGAGATGAGCTTAAGATTATGCACAAAAGAATCTGGTCTCTTTTTCCAAAGGTGTCGAGGCAGCTCCTCAAGAATGTAATGTCTCTAATGTTTCAGGTGAAACTTCATAATGTTCAGGCTCTGAATGGAAAAAGTCATGTGTCACAGTAGCAATCACAAGCGCAAGTCAGAACGAGATCAAATCCACACGTTCAATAATCATCATAATCAATCAATTAGAAATCCCCAGGAATCCAAACTTCACAAGCATTATGGACTGAACAATGGCAAGAATTTCAAATTTCAGCAGAGAAGTTTCTCTTACGATAGTAAAGGCTCGACCAAGAGAGTCGTGTTATCTGCAGAGAGTTCTTTCCCATGCTTTGGGATTTGAAGTGAAAGAGCTTTCAAACGTAGACTTTCTCTCGTTCCCCAAACCACAAGATATAAGCCAATGAGAATTGAAGATGCTCCAAGCAAACTGCAACAAACACCGAGTGTTATTCTATGCCACAATCTGAAAAAAGGCATGATCTCCAAACAAAGCAATTGTTTCATTTCTTTATGAAGCTGGTTACTGCAGCAAGCTTCATAAAGCTTTATGAAGCTTGCAATTAACTGCAGGCTACACTGGACTTTACATCATGCTTTATACCTTGACGTATGGGTTTTACTTGTACCGAAATTTCCAGTGTATTGAAGACTTAATTATACCTGGCTATTCGCTAATCCATCTTGCTTCAAGTTTGTCTACTGACTGAAATTCAACTTAAAGCTAAAGCTCAAGAATCTGATAATAATTAGTTTCACCACAGTAATTCCATTATTTCGTGTAGCTAGAAGTGAACATAGAAGAGCACTACGCCAATAATGCTCAGAAAAGGGCTAATAATCCTGGCATCAGTCACGAAGATAATACGATGGGCTCACTAAATCATACTTTCCCATAAAAAGCGCAGTATTGAGGAAGATGACACCAAAGACCGTGGAGAATATGTTATGCACTGGAGCGTAGGCCGCAATTAAAACTGGACCCCTTTGGTGATTTGCCCATGCTGCCAAAAAGAGGCACATCCCTGAGGCTACTAGTCCCTGCAGATTACAATTGAGTATATCATAAAATTCTTTAGAGGCCCCTGCTGCACCCAAAAACCGAACCCATCATTTTGATTCTATCAAACGTGTAGCTAAAATTTGAATGCTGGCTTGCTTTCTTGCCCTTGATAACATAACACACAGTCAATAGAAATTGCTTCTCAAAGGCAAGGGTGATAAAGAATGCTATAATAGAGTGAAACTGAGCTATGACTGTCTTAATTAGTTGCGAACTGCCCAAGACATACCGTAGCCGATTGCAATAATCTTAACGTGACTAAGCTGTCAGGGATATGTGCGATGAATAATCAACTTTTGCTGTAGAAAACATAGCGAAGATCAAATCTTACGTCAATATGCATATAAAATTCACCAAAGACTTACCGCATATATGGCTGCAAAGAGGTCTGGTCCAGGAGATAGAATCCACGCTGAGGCCTCCTTCACCCTGAAAAAAGCGGTGGTTGCAAACATGGAAGCCCCTAGCAGAGTTGTCATGGACATCAATGTGAAAGGAGCAGGGAATCTTTTCAGTGCTGGAGTCTGCAATACTAACCGCAAATGAAAGCATTAACAGCGTATTACATCGAGAACGACTAGCTCATATCAAGGGCCTCAAAATGATGAGAAAAATTGGAAGATAGAAACAATGCCATCTTATCATTTGATCCTGATTCATTCCAGAAGAGACGCTTCGCATTCAGAAGCTGACTACTAGAATTGGTGAACAAGTCAGACACACAAATCATGTTGAACATGAAAAATGCTAAGGTTTTGATAGTGGCAAGGGCAGAGGGGAACCTGTAAGTTGGTGAACGAGCCGACACATATGCTACAGGTAAGCAGGCAGAGTGCACCAAGTCTCCACGTGTCAATTCCCCACCCTTGCAAAGCAGAGAACAAAGCAACAAATGATACATTAGGAGGAGGAGACATGGGTGTAGGATCTCCAAAAATGATTGGGCCCTTGTACAGAGTCAGAATGGTGGCTCCAGTGACACAGAATAAAACGCCCAGCACTTTGGCTTGTCCATCTCTCTTATCGAAGCAAACTTCTTCTATCCTGACAGCATAACATGCAAATTCTTAGTAATAAGCCAGTTTCCTTGTAAAACTTCGCAAGTTTACCGCCCCCCATTCTTGAACCCCAATTCTTATTAGAACCCCAGCAGAACATTCAGCAAGGCAACCCCAAACACCTGCAAGTACATATATATACTCTGTTGCAATGTAATGGTACCAAAAAGGTGTCATCAAGCTGCAAGGTTTCATTGAAAAGATGCCTGGATTTCAATAGAATTTAGCAAGAACAAATGAATGCAAAACTGTGCTGATGAGATCGTGACGATGAATCGTGACACAGTTGGCAATTAACCTAAGAGATACATACATACACCTATAACCAGAAACATACGGTTCGGAAGATTAGCAAAGAGATGGGAGTTACACAACTTTGCAGAACTTACCGGAAAATCACTGCTATGAGGATTGTCCAGACTGGAATGCAATTCAGCACGATTGAAGAAAATATCACGTTTGTGTATTGCAATCCAAATAGGAAAAATGTCTGCTGCAAGTATACTCTGCAGATTTAACAGCTGAGTTTCAAAATCAACACGTGTCTGACTGCAGGATTCTTACTATCCATAAAGACCTTATTATAATCCACGAAATGGGCAGCAACAGATATGAACTGCCAATAGTATTGTTTAGCGGCGTGAAGTTACTGTTAATTTAATGTCAGCAAAGCATCAGATCAACTTAATAGCTACCAATGTCATTTCAATTCGACCCCAACGATACGATGTGGCTTTAGTAATGTATTTGCAGAAATATATGCTTGCCACAGCCAAAATTAAAGATGCCGCCTCCTAAGAATCTTAGACCAGAATTCGAAGGTATTGTTTTAGTGAGTCAAATTGTGTGAACCTCTTACAAATCTAGAAGGAAAAAACCGACGACAAAAGGTATGGACATCTAACATACCCAACTATTGCCATCGCCACGACAAAACCTGCAACTTCAAGCGTCATCTTCGGCCAGTGTTCTCTGCCATCCACAGCAAAATAGCTTTAACACTAAAAAAATCATGCTCAAGAACATGAATCAACAGAACAATGCAACGTATTAATCAAGGACATGAACCTTAACAGAAAACCAAGCCCTTCACAGATCTTCCAAGGTAGGGAGACCTCCGAAACCCAAAATACACACCCCATCGAAAAAAACCCTAGACAATGGAAACATATAAACTGACAGGATGTAATCCACCTAAAACAACCAATTCTACTACAGTACTGGCATTAGGTCATCACCAAGAAAACTTTGAACCATCATCACTTTCACATATGGTATCCAAGTACCGCATTCTTTAATGCGTTAAAATCCTTTTTCAATCGCAAACAAGAACACGTAAAAATCTAACCAGTCTACAACTGGAACCCCAATCTACAAGCATGCGGAGCATTGAGGTAGCAAGCAAGCCCAAATATCAATTCCACTACTGGTATTAGGTCATACTTCGTAACTTTTCACATACGGTATCCAAATAACCCATTCTTTGCTGCGTTGAAATCCTCCTTCATTCCCCAACAAGAACACGTTAAAATTCAAAGCAGTCTACAACTAAAAATCCATGAGGAGAATTGAGGTAGCAACCTTTCAAAGACCGACGCATAGAGAAAGAGGGTAAGGCATCCAATGCCATCCCGATAAGTGGAAAACAGAAAAGGGTCCACACCGCCAGTCAAGGAGGCTTTGGTGAGCACGAAATAGCCGCCATAGCCAGCGGCCACCAGCACCATCGCCAAATTCACTTTCCATTTCTCAAACCATTCCAAGAACACCATCGTTTCGCGAATTCGCAAACAAGATTCTCCTCTCAAAGTTCAGGTGCTGGTGGTTCCGAACTCAGGAAGGAAGGCAAAGGAAACTGGGATCCCAGTTTCATCTGGGCGGGGTTGATCTACAATTGGGTGGGGCCGAGAAAAAAGCGACGGAAACTCCAAAGCTCACTGTTGATTCTCGGCTACAGTACTTTACTTGGCAAAGTGTGTAGCCTTAGATTTGGCAAAGTCTTTGTTTGCCTCGTAGCCTTGGCAGTGGCGAAGTCTCCTGGACTTGCGTTGGATTTTGTGAACTTCAAGGAGTTGCCCGTGATGCTTGCCATGGAAAGGGTGACGACCGCTCCTCCTCACTGCTTCTTCCCAGTTTCCGCCTCGTGGTCGTGGCTTGCATGGACCAGTTCAGTCTGTGTGTGTAGCACACCAGAGTCGTGAATTCGTGAACTGCCGTGGGCAAACCTTTGGAACGTGAGGTTCCTCTGGACTTTGGGAAACGTGGACACACGGAATCGTGAATTCTGGTTTTGACTGAGGAATTGGAGCCGTGATTTGGGGGGGGAGTTCATGTTTTATGGCAAGTACCTACAGTGCACCCAAAAGCAATTCAGCATGGTTACATTATTATATTGAAAAAGGGTTTTGTGGGGTTTTGTTACATTATTATATTGAAAAGGATTTTGTGGGATTTTGTGGGATTTTGTTACATTATTATATAAAAAAGGGTTTTGTGGGATTTTGTTATATTATTATATTGAAAAAGGTTTTGTGGGGTTTTGTAGGCACTCAAAGGGGATAAGGTAGACTTGCCATTTACCTCACAATGCCTAGAACTGCACAGCTACCACATGGTACATGTAAGACTGATGATTCAAGTGTCAAGGGTAGTCATTGGTATTGCACAACAACCACACGGCCATTGTACACGCTCTACGGTGAAGGGCCGTTGGATTTTTATTTTTAAGAAATCAAACCTTTCTTGAGAAGATTTATAATTGCGTTGGACTTATGTAATCTTATAGCTTGATTTGATTATCTCCAAAGTCTGCACTTGACATGGATTCAATGCATGCACCAAGTTTCAAGAAAAAAATTGACTTCGAATTTGTTTGGAAGAAGGCTTCAAAGTTTGTATATGTAGTGATTAGAATGCTTACCTTAGTAGATTTTCTTTAAATGCATTTTGGGGGCATTGTATGAATACATTTTGAATTTTGAACCCGTGAAGGGTTGTAACTATGTTTTCACACCAAAAACGGTCCAAAACTGTCATTTCTTGTACAAGTACCAAATTTTAGAAAAAAATAAAATTTGGACACATGTAACTATAGGATCTTGTACTACGTTGGTTTGAGAAGATGTGGAAATTGGCCTTGCAAAAAAACAGGTTCCTACACTTCACAAGATCATATTTGTATGAAAAAATGTCCCAGATGGTAGTGCTTCTTTGGATTCACTCTTCAAGGCAATTTGGCTACATGCTTCAAAAAATTTAGATCATTTGGATTTATATAGCATATAGCAAAAATATAGTAAGTAGAAAAAAATGGATAGTGATTCAAAATACAAAATTGTTAAATTTTTTGTTATGGAATTGAAAAGTGCCAATTCCAATGGTTGAAATGTTGTAATAAACAATCTCCATCCTATGATTTTATTTTTTTCAAAAAATATTGAAAATTGAGTAAAATAAAGGACTTCAAAGTTTAATTTAGAATAGAGAATCCATAACTTCCCTGCAAAATAAAACTCCTCATAACTTTTGACTCATTGATCAAATTGGAATGATTCAGAGTTTTTCATGTATTTATAACTCTAGAAAATCAATTTCAACTTTTTTTTTAAGAAAAAAATGATTTCATGATCTGTCTAAACTACCCATTTACAAAAAAAAAAGTATCATATTAGGCCATAACTTTTGACTCATATTTCCAAATGTCATGAAATTTAGTGCATATGAAAGATACTCCTCATTCCCTCATATTAACATTTTAGCCTAAAATATCAAATTCTCTAGGCACAAATATTTGCCCAAATTTTTTGTGCTGCCAAAAAATGCATGCTAGTCCTTTATGGGTTAAAGTGCTAAAATGAGTGTTTCAAAATCTGACTAGACTCTCATAAATAGAGGGAGTACATTTTAAGCAAGAATATGTACATGTTGGTTTTAAGAAGGTCCGTGTTGGTTTTAGGTATAGTTACCTTAGACTTCCTACAAATGCAATATTGAGGTTTCAAAAATGTGAGATTCTTGAAAAAGGGATTTTATTTTCCTCAAAATCCAAACTATTTGTTTTAGATTCCATCTTTTTATGGAATAATTTTTTTGTTTTGGTGAACTTCATTATTTTTTAGAAAAAATTGTTATTTTTGTATAAAGTAGTTCCAAAGTAATTAAATTCATAGTTTAGCAAGAATATAAGGTTCTTGAATTCGTGGGAAGTGATCCTTTGTTTTCTATAGTGAAAATCTTTAATTGAAGTTTGTCCATAAATTATAGGCCATTATAATCCTCAATACAGTAATGTTGGAGACTTGAAGGAACCCCAAACTTCCTGTACAAAAATACTATGAATTAATTTGCCAAAAGAGGGTTAGATTTCATTTGGACTTATGGACTCGTGGACTCAATTCCCAATTTTCTCCAATCCTTGGAAAAAACTTGAGAACTTGTTGCTTAACACAGATGATTAAACATAAAAATTGGGTTTGGGGGAATTAGGGTTGGGTGGGATGGAGGGTTGAAAAAAAATATATTTAAACTGAATGCATTGCGACATTTCCTTATACAATGCACAATAAACTCAAAAGAGGCAGTAACTGACTACAGTCTTGACCCAAAGTATGTAAGGAATACTTTCAAATGCAAAAGCATGAAGATAATTCCTTCCATAAACTACATCAATCTAAAGCCATTTTATTTGTTTACTTGGTAGAAAACAAGTTCAACCCTTAAGGACCAAGGGGACGCTCATATTTCTACAATTGTCGAAATTAATGTATTATAAAATGCAACTAAAAGTGATCACTTTCAAACAAGATTTTTGTAAAATATAATCTATAGATAATATTTACAAAATTAATTAGACCCCCTACCATTATAACCATTATTTTTTTTTAATAAAATTTGAATCCGAAAATTCAAATTTCCTTTTAAAATTGATTGTAAATTGAAATTTTGCAACTTTCACAAAAAAAGTTTTTTTTAATTCAAAACGTTAAGCTTTAATTATGGTGATCTTTTAATATTTTTGTTTTACTTATTTATTCAAGTTTTTTTGAAGAGTGTCCTTTTAAATTGAAGAAATTCTATTATGAGGTGAGATATACTATCACCCCTTGAACTATAGAAAATTTACAAAAGAAAGTTGTAAAAATTTATACCATACATATATAAAAAAAATAATCCAAAAGTATATAAATATCTATATGAATGAAAAACAAAGACTCTATGCCATCAAGACATGTTTGCATTCATCCATTGTTCAAAATTTGAATGGTTGGTCCTTTATAAGTTAAATACTCATTCCAACAACACTTAAATTTTCTACTATAATTGTCATCATGCCACATCCAAATCTTTGCAGTTTTTTCTTTGAATGCAAAAGCAAGTATTGGATAAAAAAAATTCTTCTTTCATTGGCTAGAACATGCTATAAGATACCAACCACATTTCTAGCTACTTTGAGGGAGCATACCTAATCTTTTTCATTATTCAGGATGAAGAAGAAAAATCCTCTATAATGATCTTAGTAGCATTGCAAGATGCACCACCACTATCTTTATTAGAGACCAAGCCTCTTTCTTTGAGATCCACTCTAAGGTTCATGATATGATCCTTCCAAAAAGTAGAAACACCTAAAAACAAAACCTTTTAAGTTGTATTATCTCAAAGGCTTAATAACCCAAAAAATTTAACAAGATTATTAGCAAACTCAAGAAAAATGTAGCCCAGGTAGTTTCAAATTTTTTTCACACTCAAGTACTTTGTAATATTTTCTAAATTTGAAAATTTGAGAACATAAGGTAGCCTATACTTAACATTAGACTCACCTTGAATGGACACCCTTAGAACAAAAAATGTCTCAACTTTCATTGGTAGCTTTAAATAACTCCTAACCTCTCATTGGTTAATAATTGTGATGGTTTTGAGCCTTAGAAGTGTTCATTCAAGGCTATTACTTATGTATTGAAGAATGAAAAATGTTGCATTCATGTGTTTCTACTTTATGCTTGCAAGTATTATGAAATTCTTTTGATAGGACTTGATCATTTTTGATAGCTAGAGTGAATAACTAAAATTACTTTGGCATCTGTAAAAGAACATGAAAAGAACATTTAGATGCTTGGAAGTAGGTGAAGTGTGGTAGACATCAAGCATTAAGAGCATGCTATGCAACCCCCAATACTAAAAGAATCAAAATGTAATATTTTAATTTTGAAAGACTAATCTAATGCAAGTTTGGTTAATAATCATCTTCACCTAAAAATTCACAAAGTATCCCAAGATCAAGGGATATTTATCTTCCTTGGCATTGTGTAAGATCAAAGTTGAATCACAAGTTGCTAAGATTGTTACGACACTAGAAGAAAAATGTGTCCGACACAACCTGCTACTATGCAACTAGTGTCCTATACAACTATCCTACAACTATAATCCTCTCTAAATGCACCAAATCTAATGTAATTGTTTTAAATCATTGATACATTGTTTTAGCCGCAAAGCAATCAATCTGTAGTTGCAAAAAACGACTAGGAAACAACTAAGAAAATATTGCAACTAGTTGTTTCTTAGTTGTTTCCTATAGTACTACAAAATTCAATTCTTCTATTGATTTGGTTGTATAGATTTGATTCACTTTTCTATTGATTTGGAGAGTAATTTGTTGATTTGGATAGAAATCAATAGAAAAGTGAACCAAATGAATGCAACCAAATCAACAAAAAAATTGATTTTTCTAGTAGTAAAGGTAGTTGTTTTGTAGTTGCTCTTAAGTCGTACACTAGTTGTTTCTTAGTCGATTTCTCGTTGTTTTCTAGTTGCTTCCAGAATTCATTCTCATTTGTCTTATATCAATTGTCCCATATATCAATTGTTCCATATCAATTGTAAAGAGTACCATTAGGTTGAACATATTAGACTTGTAAGTTGTTGTAGTCTTATGCAATGAATTTTGTTGATAGAATTCTAAGACTTCTACAATTTGAAGATTTCTATAATCTATAGAAATTTAAAAATAATTTAAATCCATTTTTTTTTTAAATTTATGAAATTGTAAGGTATCCTAAACCAATGAAATCTATTAAATACTAATATTTGAATTTTTTAAATCTAAAAAAAAAATAGATCTGAAATTTTGAAATCTAAAAAAATCTAGATTTGAAATTCAAAAATCTAGAAAAATTCTAGTTCTAAAATTCAAAAATATAAAAATAGGTAGTTCTAAAATTCAAAAATATAAAAAAAGGTAGACATGAAATTTTGAAATCTACAAATCATTGAGATTAATATTTTAAAATCTACAAATCTACAAATTGCAAATAAATCGCAAATGAGTCACATACATAGCATGACTTTTGCAATTGCTTCACTTTTTTCCTAGATTTTAGGGTGTCCACTGCAACTACAGGTCTCCAAATTATTACCAACCGCAAACTAGTTGCATATTGTAGCCGTAAAAACCTTCATTTTCTTCTAATATAAGCAAAGCATGTTGATGAATGGCTTGATCAAAAGAACAAGAGGAATTTCAAAGCAAAGGAAATAAGCACAATTTGACTAAAAGATGGCAAGCTTGCCAAATGGTTGTTATAAAGGAGAAGGAAGCTTGAAGTCACAAGGTTGCATTCATTGTAAAAAAGAATACTAGATTGTAAGAAATGTGATTTTGGCTTGACTATTTGACTTTCACATCTTGAAGGATTGGTTTGAGAGCAATGAAGGACGTCTTACCCATCATTATAAATTTGAGTTTTTTTAATCCAAAGGTATCAAGGAAAAGTCTAACTTAAAAGGTCCTCTTATGCATATGTTAAAAATGTTTCTATAGATAAAAGCTCTTCTAGACATATATAGGACTAAAGTATTCAATCATGTCTCATGCATAGGATGAAAACTACTTTTGAAGAAATTTTCTTAATAGAAAAATAGACTAACTTATAGATACAAAAACTCTTAACTACTAGATTACTTGATAACCCTATGTAGAAGAAAACTTACATTAATTAAATGGAATAATTTTATCCTATATGTCGGGAAAAATTCAACTATATGGTTACTTTTTAATACATTCATCCAATCATGACATCTTATCCATAGAATATTTTTTTATCATGCAATAAAAAAAAACTATTAAATAAATACATGAAAAAAAATTCTACTATATGGGAGTATTTTTAATTACTAGGTTCCAGACAAACCCTTCAAAGGAAAAATATTAATCATAGGAATACTTTCTATCCTATATAAAAAAAAAAGTTGAACTACATGGTTAAGTTTTAACTTGTAAATGAGATGACATTTTCTCAATTGATTATTTTTTATCCTGTGCATGGAAAAGAAATTAAATACAAGAAAGTCATTTTTTTTCTACTTTGTATGGGCTAGAGCACTTTTAAGTACTGTTGGTATGTACTTATCTCAAACACAAGATCATCCTAGTGATAAAACAACTACCTTTCTTTCAATACTCTTATCATTCACAAAAAGAAAGACTTTAAAAAATGTGCTTATTACCAGTAGAAATAATCAAGTATTTATATTTGGAAGTCACAATTTCAATGTTTGCCAAATTAGTTTTTAACATTCCTGTGCTACTTATGCATTTCACAACAACGAAATGATTAAAAAAATTACAATGGCTCATATCAATAAATTAAATGGGTGAACTTTATGAGATTCTAAACATTTTCATTCTTCTCCTCTAGTTTTACTGTGTTCTTTTTATTCCTTTATTCCATTATTTTTTTGAAATTAATCCAAGCACCTGAATATGAAAAGAGCATTCAGGTGCTTCAATCTGTAAAATAATGAAAAGAGCATTCATGTGCTTTGTTTTTCGAAAATTTTATTCTTGTATTTTACCTTAGTTAAAATAAAAGAGTATTATTGTAAATATTGATTTCTTTTACATTAAAAGTAAAAGACATTGTTTTAAAAATAAAAACTGGATTTTACTTAATTTTTTACTTTGATCTTTTACTTTGATCTTTTACTTCTATCTTTTACTTTGATAAATTATGTTGATCTTTTACTTTGATCTTTTACTTTCTTTTTTTAATATATAAAATAGACACACATGTTTTTGCTGAATGTAGTGGAAGAAACATCTAAATGCTTGCTTGTGTTTTTCTTTGATTTCATTTTGTTACAATAGTGCACTACATTCTTGAGAGTGACATTACCTTATTCATCTGCAATGGGGAATCGCTCAGCCAGAATTACACCGGAAGAGGATGAAGACGAGGAACAAATTGGAAAGAGAGTGCTCCTTGAACTCAACAAGTTGCAAAGCATGGCGATGAAGAAGCAAGCGTTAGACCAAAAGGTCGAGCAAATGAAAATGTTGGTAGAAAACTCTTTGCTTGAAAACAAGAGGCAACGAGCATGTTTGCGTACACAAATGGCGGAAGAAGTGGAGAAGGCCAACAGCAACGCCCGTGAACGAGCTGCAACAAGGACTTTACGCATTCTGCAGGACCAAATGGACCTAAGATCCAAGGAAACTTCGATCTATGTGTCCAACATTCTTCAAAAAATACATCAAGCAGAGAAGGAACTCGAGAGCATGAGAAATGAAATTTTGCATATGCATTTATGCTATGAGGAAGAATAAAAACTGCGGAACGTAAAAAAGGGCTTGAAAGCCTTACATTGTTGTCATGCGGATGCCTCATCTGTACTCTCCCTCCTTATGCAATTTGCATAAACGAAACACTGGAGTCCTGAGAATTTTAATGTTCCAAGCTGCACTGATTCTTAAAGCCGTAATCTATCTATGCAAACCCTTGTTCAATGAAGTCCACACAGAGAATGTACCTTGGAGACGACCGTTGCTGCCAGTTCAGGAGAGTACTGGGTGCCACAACCAGGAAGATGTTTCGGTGCCACTTTTCGGTCGAAATAGAATTCTCCACTCCGAAGCTTTGTTCGTGGTTGCAAGCTGAGCCAAGTAATGGTGTCTGCGCCTTCATCCAGGGTTCTCAATGATGTTTCAAATCTGCGCAAAACGGAGGAGAAGAACATTAAAAAAATCAGCAAGGTGCAAGCTCAGCAAGGTGCAAGCTCAGCAAGTCGCAATCAGTTGTAGTCAGTTGTAGTTAAAGGTAGTATGCTCTAAAAGAGACCATTTAAGAAGCGACCATTTAAGGTCTGGTCTACCTTTTTCATAGGTTTCCGGGGATAGAAATATTTTTAGATCATTTTTCAGAGAAAGAAAAATAGATGTGGAAACCTAACACAAGTGGTTTTGTATTTTTCAAAGCATTTTCGAATTACTTATAAATTTTTCAAAGATTTGAGGCATAAACATCTATTTGTGACCATTAGTCTCCCAAAATCTGTCCACTTGCTAAAATCATGTTTAACAATCTCGGAATACCACTGTTCCTAAACCACACATCGCAGTTCTTTATTACTAGACATGTGAAATTCTTTCCTTGAAATGATAGTCCACAACATGCTGTCATTGCTTTAAACAATTGTGTATTCTCACTGGACATAACTCTCAACCATTGCTTAGTCTCTCCCCTCGAGGTAGACAAGAAATTAATTGCCTTTGTAATGTGCGGATTCTGCCTCGGAATGTAAGAAGAGAGACACATACTTTGCGTGGAAACCAGGCATGCTTTTCTTGACACCTCCTGTATCCACCCAGCCTGGGTGCATGGAGTAGAATCCCACCGCATCCTTGTGCTTCTCAGCCCAATACTCTGTCAAAGCGACCTGTACTAATGTCCACGATAGTTAGTCAATTCACTCAAACAATGGCCAACTTAGGCCGCTGTTGCAAAACTAGTACTGTAGTCTGCAACACGAAGTTCTAGAGTGCTGTTCATTCATGTTCATGATTAGAGTTTTAGGGTTTAGAAACTCTCAACACCACTTGCATTCATTCAACAGGTCAGAAAATTGTTTCAATGATTTTACAAATTGGGCTCAGTCTTCTGGATTGTGACCACTCGTTGTTTTATTGAAGTTGCTTCGTTAATTAGCTCATGGCTGCATTTGTATTGTTATGGTTTAATTCCAAAGTGATACAGGATTTCATGCCTCAAACGATGTGCCACCACCCTTGTAACCCTAAACCCTAAAAACTGAAAAAACTGAAAACTGGAACTGATGGGTATTTCAGGGGAGGGTTTCAAACCTGCACGCGCTTGTTTCGTGCATATTGAGCTGTTCCGTCAAACGTTTTCTTGTCTTCATACTGCACATTAGAGCGAAGAATCCAAAATTTTATCCAGCTTCAAAATATGAAAATTACTGGCAGCAAAACTCTCTATGAGAGTAGTATTATAGAAGGGGGAGAATACCGGTACCTGTAAGTTTTCGGTAAGGTTTTCAGTGTACATGCCCCCGGATGCAACTGAAATGACACAAGCATCAGGCGACGCCCGTTTCAATGCAGGCATCAGGAGCTCTGTTAATGCATAGACACCAGCCACGTTCACAGCAAAGTTCATCTCCAAGCTGGATCCACAAAACCCGTCAGTGATAGCCTTTACAGTGCTGATAAAAGAAAAAGACCATATTTAGTGAAAACAAGTTTATGAGTTTTTTAAATTTTCATCCCAAAAGTACCATGCAGGCATTAAATGTTTTTCAATAAACCATTACACTCCATTGAAAATCTTTCAAATGGATGTCCCAGTCTCTTACCCATCGACATTTGCAGTGCGTTCGCCCGTCATCGACCCTGCATTATTCACCTGCACCCATTGCAACGTCATGCCATATCCAACCAAAACAGTCCTCAGAACCCAGTTTCAGATCTCACAAACTTAAATTTCGAGCATAGGAATATTACCAATATGTGAAGAGGCTTTTCACTCGATGCGTACTTGGAGGCGAAGTCTTTGATTTGCTGTACTGATGATAAATCACAGACCTGCATTCAGAACACAGTCACTCTAATTGGCAATGAACAGGTAACAAGGTTTCCAGTAAAATTGAATTGTTTCAGGAGCTTTTAGACAACAACAAAAAGAGAATCTTCATCGAGATTTATGGCGCAAGTCTCTCATGCTCAGATAGGATACATCCTATGAATCAGATAGGTTTGTGTGTAAGCCGTCACTCTTAGACATTACAACAAAAACCACTTGATCTTAACATGGAATGGAATAACAAAAGAGCAAGCATGACTAAGTTACCGCAAGAGACACGTTTGAGTTTCCAGTTTTGGCCTTAATCTCCTCCACAGCTTTCTCTCCTCTTTCTTTCGACCGGCAAACCAAGTGCACGGTTGCACCCCTGCACGTAATGATTCCAGTCTTATCACAAACACTTCCCACTCCACTCCACATAAGTTATAGTGTCCTAGATGTCCTCCCTCCAGGTCCTCTGTAGTACAAACTAGCCCAACAGTTGATTTTCAAACATCAAGAAGTGAAAACCCTAATTTCTCACGAGATCGTACTGAAAATCATGTGCATTTGCAAGGAGGTGAGAGTACATGAGCAATATTTGCAAAACCCAGTACCTGGCCGCCAGAGCTTCAGCCGAGGCAAATCCAATGCCCTGATTGGCACCCGTCACCACGCACTGTTTGTCCGTCAAGTCCCCAGCCATATCCTCATTCTGAAACTCCTTCGAGTGCTTGCTGCTCAGGAATATCACCACCCATAATAAATACTAATCTCGATGCCAATGGGGGAAGCGAAGGAAATGAACTCTAAACATAAAACACTCTAACCTCCTTATAAACTGACTATGACACAGTGTGAATGTGTGTGACAAGTGTGCAAGATATTCCAGAATCTCATTTGACAGAAAGTCGTACTAAAGAGATCGGAGTGTAAGAAGCCAAGACAATTAGGTTTTGCATGAACGAACCCTAAATTACGCCAATCAAAGACTTAAGCTAAGCTGCATTGTGTGTGCAATGGTGAAATTGAGTGAAAAGAGTTCATACAGGAAGGCGCCTTTCGTGAAGTTCGTGTACCCATAGGAGATGAAAGCAGCGGTCCTATATGCCTGCAAAGGAAAAGAGAGATACATTCATGCTCATGCCAGGAACACACAGCATTTGCAGATGAACTGCCAGACAATCTACGCCAATGTTTTGAACACGCCAAAACACTGTTTGCATGGTTCTAGATTCTCGTTAGCTTGATTCTCTTGGGTTGACTAGTGGTCCAAAGATACATTGGAAAAACTCACTGCCAATTTGAAAAACTCAAAGATACGATTTAAAAATTGGAGCTATTTCGGGGTGCAAACAAATCAGATCAAGACTATCTACACCTACCTACTTTCCCAGTGATGGTCTACAAGTCTGATTTGTCAGTGCGGACTTGCTTTCAAC
This sequence comes from Antitrichia curtipendula, assembly GCA_951230915.1. Taxonomy (NCBI): domain Eukaryota; kingdom Viridiplantae; phylum Streptophyta; class Bryopsida; order Hypnales; family Leucodontaceae; genus Antitrichia; species Antitrichia curtipendula. The sequence goes on along the minus strand of OX579638.1, from coordinate 24,387,536 downwards.
CACAATGACAGACACCACTTAGCCAAAGCAGGAAACTCCTCCTCCAACTGCTAGAGCTAAAACGCCATAGCCAGCTCACTCCACCTAGTCTTGTACCGTCAAGACATTCCAGGCGACTTCAAATAGTATCACAAACAAAAAGACTGACACAAGTGGTAATATGAATGTAGCAAACCTGCTGGAGAAACATTGCGGGAGAGGGATCTCGATTCGTTAGGGTGTCGACTGGAGTAGAGATCCCGATTGCAAATACGAATTCCTAAGTTTCTGTTTGTTGTTCCAAGAGTGAATGTGTGGCCTGTTCTTGAACTTGAGGGGGAGGGGGGCGGCACTGGAGAAATCTGTATGATGCTTGGAGAGAGGCGCACAACTGTTATCCTGCACCTTTCTGTGTTTGAAATTTGGAACTTCGAAGAAACCACAGCGCTTCGGACGTGAAGTGATTGGCACTGCAAGCTTTGATTTTTCTTCTTGTTGCCTGGAATTCGTGGTAACTTACCTTGCCGGAGTTGAAGGAAGCACTTTTGGGCTGCGAAAGGGCGCCTGGGCGCGGCCATGGATGAGGAGACTTGGGCACTCAGTTGGCATGTCAAGCTCCATTGCAGCAAGAAACTGCAAAGTGTGTACGCTCATAAGGTAGTGTGCTCTAAAAGCGCCCATCTTCTTCAAACCGCCCCTATTTTTAGGTGAAGAATGGAGATGGGGTGATCCTTAAATGAACCAATTTAGCAATTGAATGCATTGAGGAAAATTTATTTTTCTATTGCATGAGTCAATCATTGTCTTTGGTTTCTGCACATCTCTTTACAAGTTGCAAGTGGACAGATTTTGGAAGACCTATGGTCACAAATAGGTGCCTAATGCCCTGAATCTTTGAAAATTCATAAGAAATTCAAAAATGCTTGGAAAAATACAAAACCACTTGTGTTAGGTACCACATCCATTTTTCTTTCTCTGAAAAATGATCTAAAAATATTTTCGTCCATGAAAGCCTGTGAAAAAGACGGACCAGCCCTTAAATGGTTGCTTTAAGAGCATACTACCTTAATTATCATTGCCCAAAATGGATTGTATCAAAGAGCGTCACCTGGATATTGACTAAGGTAGAATAGCCCATTGTGGTCACATGACCCATAGTGGACACTTAGGGAATGACTCCATTATGGATTTTTTTAGGTTGTCAGATTTTGGTTTCAGTGCATGTCTTATGTGACAATAATAGAGTGATTAGTGACTTCATTGAGAATTTTCAACTTTTCAGTGTGAATTCATTGTAAGAATTGACTTTTTAGGCGTTCCATGTTAGAAAATACAATGATTGCTTTAAGGTAGGAGGCTCTGAAAGTGAGCATCTAAGGGCTGGTCTGCCTTTTTCATGTGGTTTCTTGGATGGGATTTTTTTTAGCTCATTTTTCAGACAAAGAAAAATAGATTTTGATTGTAACATAAGTTGTTTTGTATTTTTTGAAGCATTTTTGAATTACTTATGAATTTTCAAACGTGATGAGTCATAGGTCCCTATTTATGATCCTAGGTCTTCCATAAACCGTTCACATGCAATTTCTAGAGAGAAATGGGGAAAACAAAGAGATTGATTGGCTCTTGCAATAAATAATATTTTTTTTACCGATCCATTCAATGACTACAGAAGGTTCATTTAAAGACCACCTTACATCCATTCCAGGCGAGTCTATATGGGCAGTTCTAAATGCCTGCTCGCTTTCAGAGCCTCCTACCTTAGGTGAGCAAAATGAGCATGATGGATTCAAATTTTGTTGATTACAAGGTAGTCTACAGACTCTTTGGGCCATGATGCATTGGACACTTCAAAAATTCATAGAAAATTCATACTTTTGTCAAAAAAAACATAATTTCAATTGCTCTCACTCTTTCTTACACTTGTACTACTGTAGGAAAATAATTGAAAAATTTCAGCAACCTCATGAAGTCAAACTCCTAATTCTGATCACAATGGGTTCTTTTACCTTATATAAAATGCATGTACAGAATCAAAAGATGGAATATAAGATGACTTTCATTATGTCCGTTGTCCATAAATTGGACATTGGAGCGCTAAGGGGTTAAGAAGCATTAATTGAAAGAATATTTAGTGTCATTTAACAACTTAAACATCGAGGACCTTTTTGGTCCAATGAATGATGAAGAATCTTTCTAGCAAGACAAAAGTGTAACTATTTATCTTCAAAATTTTGTTATGAAAAGGGGGGGTCTTCTAGAGTAGTTTGACTTCCAATGAGTGTTTTTAAAGGGTTAAACACCATATGCTTGGTACTTTCTTACATTTTTTTCTTCAAAAACAAAATTACCATGAATTTTTTTTGTGAAGATTTCATTCAACCTATTCTTGTTATATTAGTCACCCTATTTTCTATTATAGGTTGGTTACAAAGTCACTAGTGATCATTCTATGCTTCTAATGTACACCTACCTAATTTTTTTTGCTACTCCTGTTGCTCTTGCTCTACATGAGCTGTCACCTAAATCAACGGGAGTCCTATTTTTTTTTTATCACAATTGATCGAAAATATAGCAACCTAACTTGCAAAAATAGGTGGTTGATTAGAAATGGGTTGGTTACTATATAGAAGAGGTACCTTCATATATGCTCTTCTTCAAGAATGTCATGAAATCTATGAGAGTCTAGCTACCATTGGTTTTGGGTACACTTAGAAATAATATTTTGAAAATTAATAATTTATTTTTATGGTATTTGAATAATACATGCTAAATTGTGTTCAAATCTTCTTTTATTTGCCCATAAGATTTGAAAAATATAGTTCATGTTTTGCAAAAGTAAGTATACTCAATTGCTATTAGTATTGATTACAAATTCACTTATCTAAATGTAAATTATAAAATTTAAACCCTCAAAAATATTGTAGTGTTTTGAAGCTCAAAATTGCTTAAAATACTTCGTATATTTGAAGTATCCTCCTAAAATTTTAGAGCAAGTATCCTCACTAATTGCAAGTTCAATGTGCTAAACTTCCAAAAAAATGGTTTTATTTAGCCCTTCCTAAAGGTGAAGTTTTATCTTTCAAGAATTTTAGAAAAAAACCACTTATGTCTTGAGCTTGTGTAATTAAGCCCAAACTTTGAAATTAGGCAGAGAATATATGAAAATATATTTAACCAAAGAAATTTCATGTTCATCTTTAAAAAAATTATGGAATAGCAAGTGGCACTTGTATAAAGAAAAAACCTAAATTGCCATTAATTTTGACAAGAAATTGAGAATTATAAATCCAAATGGTAGGGATGGTTCTAGTAAGTAGTACATATTCTTTATTGTGTTTTTATTTGAAATTATTTGAAATTGAGTTCGATAAATAGTTTTATAATTTCTTTTTTACCAAAATAAAATTCTTCATGAGTTTCATTTCATTATTCAGATCTGAATTATTCAAATGTTTTTTTTATTAGGTATCAATCTATACAATCAAAAAATAATAATAAAGCTTCTTTTAGAATCTATTTTTAGTTGTCTGCTTTGACATTGATATTGAAATCAAAAGGAGCACAATCTTGTTGAAACTTGTATTCCAAATTTTTTTATAAATCTACATTTAAAAAAAAAATTATAAATCAATTCCAAAATATCCTTCCATATTATATTATAAATTAAACCCGTGCAAATTCTCAAAGACAAAGACACCATGAGCCATTAGGAATTAAGAGTTTGGCGATTATATAATTTTTACTTCTAGTCATCTTCTACGGGAACCTAAAATAATATTAAGTGAATAATACTGGTAAAAGATTCGCATTAAAAATTATAAGGGTTTCACCTCCACAAACCTACAAAATATGACGTCTTTGGAGGATCCAGATCTCCAAGGACCACCCTCCGTCGCATTGTATCCATTACCCGGCATAGCCCCATCCGCCATGTGGCGGATGCAGAGTCTGCCGCTCACTGTCGCAGACTGCCGCTCACAATCTAAGTCCGGCTTGTTCGTTTAGGTCTCAAGGCTCACTACGCCGTCTCGTTTTTGCCAGCTCCTACTCGCTCAGTGCATTGTGCTCCACTCCCTTCTTCAACATTTCTCTTCAGCCTCTACGTTGTTGTGTACTAAGTACTTCTCAATGGACTTTCTGATTTTTCAAAAAGTTTTAGAGCAACAATTCGAGTTGATGTGGGAAGACGAATTCTGGGAAGATTACTGTATGGATACTATGTTGACAATAAACTTGTATTTAATGCAACAAATTCTTGAAGACGAAGATGAAGACGATGAAAATGATGAAGACGAAGAAGACGAAGACAGTGCTATGGATCAATTGCCACAAGCAATTGAAGACGAAGATGGTGCTCTGGATCGATGTTCAACCAACAATGCATGAAGATGGGCTTCTTTGTGGGTGTGTAGGTAGGGTATTAGTGCGACATCTAGAGGTTTAGGTGTAGTTGAAAAATGATTTTCTAGGGGTTTTGCAATGGTGGGAATAGGGAACTGAGAGTTGGTGGCCGATTGAGTTTGAAACTTCTTCTCTATGAGTTCTCCTGGACACATTTCGTGCTCTCTCTTGGATCCTTGACTTGCTTTACGGAAGACCCAGTATGCAGGACAAGGATAATGCGGCAAAGGATTTGAATGGACAAGAGTGTTAAGATTTCTAGTTGGAGATTGTGTACTCCTTGGGCTTAGTGTACATGTTTTGAAAGTGAAGCAGGTGGAGAATTGTTTGGAGGAAATAGATTGCTTCCAGACAAATTTTCCCTTTCATCACCTTCGATGCACTCGCATGTACTTGAATTTCATATCAACGTGATCAGGAACACTTCAAGTTTCATCTCTCTCTTCTCATAGCCAGGTCTTGCTATGATCCAAAGGTAAATTTCGATATCTTGTGCTCGTCATTCTCTTGTCAAATGTAGTTCATATCATCAAGATCATCATCTCTAATGCGGTCTGTTTGAAAATTGTTGGTTGTTGTCATTTCTGGTTTGTGTCTGGACTGCATCCTAGATACTGAAAGACTTTTCGGTCCATTGTATGTATTGATGGTCATGTTCGTGTGTTCCAAAGCCCCCAATCTGTGAATTTCAAGTGTCTGGACCCTGAAACTTGGACTGGATTTCATCTGAGCTTTGAAAAAATGCCAATTTCTTGAGATCCATTTCACTATTTCAACAAATGTTGATATTGTATTGAGAATCCAACAGGGGAATTGAAAATGTCTTCGTATGCTACGGATCTGTAGAAACAGTGCCACATTGCTATAAGGTAAGCAGACATGAAGTTGCCAGATGGGAGTTTGTTTGTTATTGTGTTCTAAAATGCTTGTGCAAATTCATTGCCCATAATGATTGGGTGTCAGTGGTTTTAGGAATTATTAGACTAAAGTAGGAAGTCCATTGTGGATCCTATTGCACAGCACATTGAGTTCCATTTGTAGGTTTCAAAAAAAAAAATTTGCAACAGAATGGTAAATCAAGGAATATTTTGCAAGTATTTTGGCCAACTCATGTTTGAAAAAATAAAGTTTCACATTGTGGATAACTATTCTTGTCCTTGAGGATGCAAATGATGCAAATGGTGGCTCTCTTTAATTATACCCTCCACAATTCTATTGGCAATCCAAAAGTGTCCATTGAGATTGTAGAAGCCGCATGATGGTGTTAATTGAATTCATATTATGGTGACTTTCCAATCCTTTGAGCTTCAATTTTATAATAATTGCAATTTATTTATGTATGACAATGCAAGGAAGAAAATTGCATTACTAACATGCCTTTGAAGTCAAAGACTCATGCTTGCAGTACAAGGATTTATCTTCTATTTTCTAAATTAGTGCAATCTACAATCTTCCCTTGAGTAATGAAGTTGTTTTTTGCATTCATCCAAATATTCAGATTAAGTATTTAGATTAGAGATGAAATTTCAATTATTCATCCAAATATGGTGATATTGTTTTATTTTGAGAAAATACTAGACAAGTTTTGAAGATTAATTACATTCATTAAAAAAAAATAACATTTTGCAAAACATTACAATTTTTTTCTAAAAATCATGACCATAGTGAGATTTTGTTATAAATTAAACTCCTCATGTATCTACAATGTTGTTGCATCTTCATAAGCAATTAAGGTAAATATACCTAAATATGGCCAAATAAGCAATTGAGTGTTGTTCCCATTATAAATCCCTAAAAGTCCAAGACCTTTTTTCATCAATATCTACTAAAGATTGCTTCTATTGCAAAGTGCAAAACTTTCAAAAATTTGCTTTTCTACATAATTATATAACTATAGGATCTGGCTCTAGAAGAAGCATAAGAAATTTCAAAAACTTTGAACACATAGATTGCAAGGTATATGTGTTTAAAGTGAAAAAAACAAGTTTACTTTTGTACCTTGTGTGACAATATGACTAGATTATAAGACTTTTAAATCTTCTTAACTTATAATTTTTGCACTAAATATTTATAAATTAAATTTTTATATGTTGAATAATTGAGTTAAAGTCTTGTGAAATTTTATTTTTTTTAAATTGATTTTCATTTTGTAAAACATTATTCTGTAGAAATGTTCAAGATAGAATGAAAAACTAAATCTTTAATAGTTCTATGTTGGAATTGAAATACACTAATTTCAACAATGAGATTATTCTAGCAAGACAACTGAACCATGTGAAACTTTTGCTTTTTGGAAATTGTGAAGATTGAGTTCATAAACAAATCCAATGTGTTATTTTCTTAATGTAAGACGATGAAATTAATACTTACAAAACAAGAAGCTCCATTACTTTCAAATCACTATTCAAAATGAATCAATCAAAGCTTATTATACAGAAACTAATAAAATCTATAAGAGGCAATTATGAAAAAAAATTATTTCAAATTTTTTTTGTTGTCGCTTTTACTTGGACTAAGCATCTTGAGCTTAGGAGGGCATAATTTTTGCACCCAATCATCAATTGAAATTAATGTAATTTTTCCAAAAATCTAATCTATTTTTTAATATTGAAAAAAATTCAAAAATCATGCCAAGAATCAAGATTAGAAGTATTTGCTGAAAACTTTAAATATCCTTGGGGGGAATATTTGGGACTTTAGAGTTAAGGTTACCTAATTTTGTTTGGATCTTGCTGGAAATCAAAAGAGTATTCTTAATTCCCTTCTTAGTTCTTATGTATTTATTGGACACGAGCAGAATAAACTATCAATTTTCAAAGTGCTAAAAGATATTTATTTTTAAAGTCAAAATCAAACTTTCGTTAATAGTAGGAGTACATTTAAGGCAAGAACCTCAAAGGGTTGGTTTTAGAAAAGGTTTACAACTAGGTGTAGTTATCTTCTGTCCAATTGCTAATATATATATTCACAATGCTATATATGTTGTGGTTTCCTTAATTACTGATAGAACGCCATATTAGACAATGGTGGAATTGTGAACACTTTATACTCTATAAATTTCACTAGAAGAAAATGAGGGGTTTTGCAACTATACTATGCAACTGGTTTTTTAGTTGCATAGGACACTTGCGACTAGTTTGCGACTGGGGATAATTTGGAGACTTGTAGTTACAGTGGACATCCTAAAATGTAGGAAAAAGGTGTAGCAATTGCAAAAGTCACGCCTCGTGTATGATTCATTTGCAACTTGTTTGTGACTTGTAAATTTGTAGATTTTAAAATATTAATCTCAATGGTTTGTGGATTCCAAAATTTCATATCTTCCTTCTTTCTAGATTTTAGAATCTCAAATCTCCTTTTTTTAGATTTAAAATTTCAAATCTACCTTTCTTAGATTTAAAATTTTCAAATCTACTTTCTTCTTAGATTTCAAAAATTCAAATATTGGTATTTAATAGATTTCATTGGTTTAGGATACTTTACAATTTTATAGATTTTACAATTTTTTGGATTTTAAATATTTCTATAGATTGTAGAAATCTACAAATTGTAGAAGTCCTAGAATTCTATCAACCAAATTCATTGCATAGGACTACAACAACTTAGAAGTCTCATATGTTCAACTTAATGGTACCCTTTATAATTGATATGGGACAATTGATATAAGACAAATAGAAAGCCACTAGGAAACAACTAGAAACCAACTAAGAAACAACTAATGTACAACTTAAGACCAACTAGGAAATGACCAGCTTCACTACTAGAAAATTCAATTTTTTGTTAATTTAATTGCATTCACTTGGTTTATTTTTCTATTGATTTCTATCCAAATCAACAAATTACTCTCGAAACCAATAGAAAAGTGAATCAAATCTATACAACCAAATCAACAGAAAAGGTAAATTTTCTAGTTTTGTAGAAAACGACTAAGAAACAACTAGGAAACAACTACAGCGCGATTAGGAAAAAATTATGGTCATTTTAGAGTTGCAATCTTTTTTTAGTTGTTTCCTAGTCGTTATTTACAACTATAGATTGACTATTTTGCAACTAAAATAATGTACCAATAGTGTAAAACAATGACATAAAACAATTACATTAGATTTGGTACTAATAAAGAGGATTACAGTCGTGAGATAGTTGTATAGGACACTAGTTGCATAGTAGCTGGTTATGCCAGACATGTTTTTTTTCTAGTGTTTTAAGCTTTTGATGTTTAATTATGCATCCCAATTTTGGAAGTTATAAAATGTGCCATAGAGCATGAACACTACCTTACTTATAATAGGACAATTCAATGGCAATCATTTTTTCAAATTTTTTTAATTTGCCCCCCACCCCACCCTCCCACCTTTTTATTGTGCTACTTAAACATTGCTTATAATCTTATAAGTGTAAGACTTAAACTTTACTGTAGTTTATACTACTACTAATGGATGTAAAGTTTACGATTGAGCTTCTAAGAGCTTCTATCCTTTTACTTTAGACAAAAATTCATTAGAAATTCTAAAAATTGAAGTCTTCTGTGTATGAACCCCTAAAGTCCCAAGGTCATTTTTTTGTCTAAAACCATTCAAAACTACCATTTTGTGTGCATTCAACTAAGGAAATAGAAAATTCTTTTTTTTAAATCTAACCATAGAATCTTATAATTCACTTGTTTCAAGTCATGTCAATGGTAAAAATTTCATCAAGTTTGATAGTACAAATTGGAAGCCACATTAGCATTCAAAGTGGGACAAAAAATAGTTTTTTTCATGTAGATGTTTAGATTGCCCAAGAACAAGCCATCATCCATAATTTTCTCATCACTAGTTCAAATAGAATGAATCAAAGCTTCACATGTAGAAAAAAAATTCAATATTTTAGGATTTAAAAAATAGAGAGAGCGAAAACTCAGACATCACCCTGTCAAGATGGGCACTTTCTAAACAATCCAAGTCAAATTCAAACTAGAAGTAGTTCTTTATTTGTTAAATTACATAGACACCACAACATCCAATTTTAGTATGTCGTAGTATTTGACCTAAGCTTCACTCTAAACTTGTGTCCTATAAAGGTGGGATGGTGGGGATGCAATATAGTATATTCCCACAAGCAATAAGAAAACATCAACTCACAACATTTCCTACACCTAATTCTGAAATCAAAATTTATAAGTTCTTCAAAAACCACCAACCAAATGCTTAGAAATCTGTGTCACATGCTTAATCCATAAACGCAATCGAGGACGTTTTCTGGCCGATGAATGCTAGAGAAGTTCTCCCTGTAGGACAGAAGTGCAACTATTCATCCTCCCAATTTTGTGTAAAAAGGGAAGATCATCTATAGTAGATTGTCTTCCAATAAATGCTTTTGCATTATTTTAATTCAACAATTCACAAGGTGACAAAATAGATGATTTCCACGGTTATGAACCCGTCATTTAAGGGTTAAAATAAAAACTTGGCCTCACATGTGTCCATACACCCAAAACAAGCAAAAAATTAGTTTGATTGGGCTATGTGCCATTAGTGGCCTTGTGTACATGTGGCATAGAGCCAAATGGCATGGTTACATATATGCTTGTTTGTTACTGCTGCACCCACTTGCAACAATTTGGATAATTATGTTGGTTGTGCAATTGATTTAATTGAGCTTCCACCTTTGCAACTAAGGTGAACCTGCCTATGACCGGCAAAATAACTGATTTGTCCTGTTGTCATTATCAAAAAGAATTCAGATTTTTTTTCATACAAAGACAAATGTGAGAAATGAAGGAAGCAACTGGAATTTTATTTTTTGGACAAAGTATGAATTTTTTTAATGAACTTTTGAAGTGTGTTGTCCAGTTGACCCAAATGAGTCTATAGACTACCCCAAATCAATAGAAAAGTGTAAAAAAATAACCAGAAGAACAGACTACCCTTAAATCAGTCACAACATTTTCTAACATGGTTACAAGATTTCCTATCATGGACATGACATTGAAGGAATAAAAAAATAACTTTTTACTACCAGTTTACACTAGAAAGGTGTAAGTGTCTTATGACAGTCACTAATAACTCCATAACCATCTTCCAAGGCTTTAATTATGGCCACAAATCAACCTAATGTAGTCCTAATCCCAATTATTAGGAAAAATATGTCATGAATTAATATTAGACTGTAATGGACAGTTTCCTAGGTGCTTGTCATGGAAGATTTGCCTGTTTTAGGCAAGCTTACCTTATTAATTGTATTTATATGGTAAGTAGCCATCATATATTGTTGAAATCTTTTATGCAAGGCACCATCCACGTGGTGGTTGCCCCTCCATCTTCCATTGATAAGTTAGTCCTAACCATCACAAGTGGTAATTATATCACACCCATCCGAGCATCCATCAAATAAATGGTATGTGCTAGAATTTCTTTGGATGAATGTATTGTAGGAAGTAATTGTCTACTCCTAATATAGCAAGTATTTTGTTTATGTATGGCTAGTGTTTGCAATTTGGTGGGCTCTCACCTCTTTTAGAGGTAAATGTGTTCCTAATTATCAACACTTAGAAGGACATGGCTTATTTCCAAAGTAGTCAATCCAAATATTTAGATATTTGGATGAGTGGATGCATCTATATTTTTGTTTTCAAAGTACTCTTTACACCCATTTATTGGACATTTATTGTCTATGGTGGGCTAAGTAAGGATGCTTTTAGACTAGAGTATCTTTTGGCAAAGACATTGTGTAGCCATTTGATTGTATAGAATTCATAAGAATCTTGCACTTTATAGATATGTGCTTCCAAACATGTATTTGGAATGGTGCACTTTTTTTCCACTATATGAAAAATTTGATACTTTAAGAGAGAGAGAGACAAATAGAGAGTTCTTGTGATTCTTTTGTAATGCCCACCAACCTTTGTTTGTGTCATAACTTTTGCTCATAGGCACCAATTGAAATAAAAATAAAATTTCTTGAAAGCTAATGTATTTTTGTAGCTTCACAAAAGGCTTACGATGTATATTAAGACCATACAAGAATACCCAAAGTCCTACTTTGGCCTCCAAAGGGCCAATAAGACTTAATAATAAAAGTCATTGTTTTAAAATAAAATCCTTATTTTACTTTATTTTTTACTTTATTTTGTACACATGTATATATATACATACACATATGGACATACATCCACATTTGTTTTGTTGTATGTTGTGCACAAAGATATTTCAAAAATATATACATATAAATTATTCATTTCATTTTGTGAAGAGTCGGTGCATTCCATCCTTAATAATAGTTTCTTTCATTCCATCCACGATGGGAAAGATCTGGCCCAAAATGACACAAGTGGAAAACAAGAACAAGGAGGCCTCGAACAATGAAGCGATGCGACAAATTAAACACGTGAAGGATGAGATGCGTAAATTGAAGGAAGATGCGTATGTTTTGAGTCAACAAATTATAAGGATTGAAAAAGATTCCATGAAGAATATGGTGAGTGAGCTGACTTCCAAGCTACAAAAGAAGATGGATGATAACGAGGAGATTGCAGCCAAATGTTTGTGTGAAGTCCAGAAGCTCTTTGAGCTCGTCTTGGAGAGCCAAGAGATTGATGAATTGATGGATGTCAAGACTATATTGAAGAAACTCAAGGATAAACTCATGAGCCTCAAGGAAATAGCCATAAATGGTACAAGTTAAAATAGAATAGGAAAATCATGTACAAAATGTAACGCCTACCTTAGATGACCTCAATGATACCTAATATGATCAACAACAAGAAACGGAAGCACGATTCAAGGTTTTAAACCTTCATTGAACAAAACAAGAGGTTGCAAACATAAAGCAAACGCGGGTGATGAGCGTGGTACCGCTTCCATTTTGAGCATGTTTTGTATATCCAAGTTCTACAAGTTTTTTAGATTTAGATCAAAGTGCATCTATAAATTTTTCATATTCAAATTGAAGATATGTTTTCTTCATTTTCTTTGGAGTTAGATTCAAAATCACGTTTTGATTCAATTTTCTATTCTTTAGGTTCAACTTTAGGTTTTTATAAAATCATTGTAGAAAGAGATGAGATTTGAATGCACAATGTGTATTTGGCATGAAAATTGGTTCGGTATGTAGTTGAAGATGGCTTGTTCTTCTTGTCAATTATGGGCCTATTACATCTATCAAGAAGGCATAGGCACACATTTTCTATGATATGTCAAATTTAACTATGTCTTTCTTTGCTCATACAATCTCTACTCCTACCAAAATTGTAATCATGCCAAAGTGCAATATTTTCCATCCATTCTAATAATATTCTAAGAAATTTGAATGCATATTTTACCGAGTCACCAATACCTCATTAGCGTTTTTTGCCACATTCATTTGAAGCACACCATTTAAAACTCATCCTCATCAAACTTGTAATTAAAAGAATGTAAATCCATAAAATGCCTAATAAATAAATAAATAAAATATAAATAAATAATGATTTGATTGGCATTTGAATCTTTCTAATAGAACCTGTGGGAGTATAGTACTTAGCTCATTGAGCATCACAAATAGTAGTTTGACTTCCAATTAGTGCTTTTGAATTTTGAATCTTTTTTAAACCAATGATTCATACGATACCAAAAGGGATGATTTCTACGATCACCAATCCTATAGCGTTGTTGCAAACACTAATTGTCCAATGGATGACTTTCCTTGGCACTGTAGGATTAAAAAATTAATTATTCATCCAATTTATTTATTTGGAGGGTACTTGAGTACATTTTCAGTTGATAGTATTGCAAAGTCCCTCAGTATGATCTTATTGACTTTTCTAAAGAAGAAGATGTACAAATCCATGGATCACCTTTGTCGTATATTTGGGCTATTTCTTGCTATTTATTCTTGATGTGAATTTAAGCCATAAAAATGATTTAAAAAAAATTTGAATTCAACTAATGAGGTGACTCTAATCAAAATAAGGCCACATTTGTTATATTGAGACTTTTGCACATTTTGAGATAAAATGCTAGTTATTCGAAATAGTAACTTAAATAAAAAATGAATAATGCTAAAATAGTTATTCTATTATGAAATTCTAAAAATTGGTGTTGTTACCTATTTATAAAAAAATACTAGTAAAGAGATAAAGCGGTTTATCCTTGAGTCGAGGATAAAAATGAGACTACAAAAAGTCTCGATATAATGAAGATGACCTGAAGTGCAATTTCTACTCCAATTGGAAATTTTGAAAAATTTACAAATTTCAATATTTTATAGCAATATGAACTTTGGACCTATAACCGTGGTTTGTTGATTTTCTAATTTTAGAGCAATATGATTACTTTGATTTATACCATGATGTTCTATACTATAATATTCATGTTTAGTGGAAATTGTAGATTTTTTGAGTTTATTTTGTAATTGATATGAATTATCTTTATTTTTTTCTTAAGAAATTTATAGTAGTTTCAAATTTTTCCCAAAAAATTTGAAAATTTTATAACTTGAATTAGACAAAAGACTTTTATCTTTGAAAAATAAATTAGATTTTTTTTCATTCATTTCTAGTTGCAAAATGGCAACAAACAAAGTGATGAGAGTTGAAGCTTGAAATCAATAGTTATGGGCCCTTCCTTATAGCATTAAGGATTAAATAAATAGTAAACATTTATTCAATTAATGAGGTCCTTGGGATTTGTAAGCAAAAGGAAGAGATTAACTAAGTAACAAAGTTGTTTGCTCTTAAAGCAACCATTTAAAAATTGATTGCCTTTTGGGGGAAGCTAAACTCCTTGAAACTATTTCCAATAAATTTTTGTGGGAAGAAAAATGGAATTGGCATCAACTCAAGCTGTTTTATATTTTTTGGACCTTTGTAGAATTAGTTACAAATTTTTGAAGTTCAAACACAATGGTTACTAAAAGAGACCACCTCCTAAAGTGTACACTATGGGTGTATTGAAGAAAGCAAAATGTACCCATGTGACATGATCGCTTTTAGAACATGGGCACTTTTAGACCAAACTATCTTGTTATGCATGGACTAATGCTGGGTCTAAAAAATGATTTTAGAACTGACATATACAAATGTTAGTTGAATGAAAGAATTTAATCCTTAAACAACAAGCCGGTCATTGTAGAAATCATCTGTTTGGGTACCATGAGAATTGTTGGCTTAAAAAAATGAGAACGCACTCATTGGAAGATAAACTATTGTAGAAGGCCTTTATTTTTCACACATAATTTGGAAGATGAATAGTTGCACTTTTATCTTGCATGGAGAGATTCTTTGTCATTCATCAGCTAGAAAATGTCCTTCGCATCGTTTATGGGTTAACGATGCGTGTAACTTAAAGATTCAAAGAGGGATTCTAAGAGGAGATCAACAACAAGAAACAAACTGAAAGTGATTCAAGCAACCCAAACTCAAAATAAAACAAACAAGAGATCAAAAAACAAATAAACTTTCCATTCTTTCCAACACATCTATGCATCCAATTGCTTCAATTTTTAGCACATCTATGTATCCAATTTCTTCATGATTTTTGATTCAAGCAGATCTCCAATTTAAAATTTTTTTGGTTCATATTTTCCAATTCTAGCTAAATCTTGATAAAAAAGAGATAGTTTTGAATGTACAATGTATTTCTTTAAGCTCAAACTATTTAGCATGAAAAGTGGTTTTAATTACTGGTAGAAGATGGCTTTTCCTTCTTGAATGTCAAATATAGGCCTCTAACTTCAATCAATAAGGCACAAGGATAGACTAGTTTTGGATGTTTTCTTTTGAATTGTATTCATAAACACATTTATAAAATATCAAATTTTCAACCATTGGGATGGCATGAATAAATTCTTAACAATTTTGTATTTTGAATCATTCTCTACTTCTTTCCATTTACTATTTTTTTCCTATATGTCGTACAATTCCAAATGATCTGAAAATTTTCAAGCATGTTTCAAGCAATTTCTCAAACTTGCCCTGAAGAATGAATCCAAACAACAAGCAATTCAAACGTTATTTCTAGCTAATAATCACCACAAGTTGTTCACAAATCATACAAATGCATCAATTAAGACTGAGATAGGTTAGGTACCTTATTCTTAATTTTTTTTGTTTTTGTTTTTATTGAGAGAAGTAGAAGTTTGTGGCAGGACAATAACCCCACCCCACAAAGTGGGACAAGCAGTGTGAAAAAGCAGGAATTTTATCCCGGGGAAAATGTAGGAATTTTTCATTTTTCACACATGGATTTTTTTTGCAAATTCTAAATTCATATTTGCAATTAGAGACCTAAAATTTGCCTTAAACACAACACAAAGTAGGAGGCAAGATTTTACTTTTAACCCTGAGAATCTACGTTTTCACCTTGCTCGTTCCACTTCGCGGACAATGGAGAAAACGAAATAATACAATAACAAGCATGAGGTGCCTTTGGATTTGGCAGATTTGAGTACACCAAAGTTTGAATTCATTTAAAATTTTTTTTTTTAAATTTTAGAATTTTTAAACAATAGGATTCCATTGCAAACATGTAAAATACACAACTGACAGTCAAGCCAAAGGCTGGACAAAACAAAAAGGACCAAAAATAAGTTTGAATCCAATAATATAAGCTTAATTGCCAATATTAAAAATTCAAAATCTCTAAACCTGAATGTTCTTGACTTTATGATGTAGAGGTCAACTACAAATTGATGAATGACAAGTGTTGTGTGCTTCTAATACTGCAAAGTGTGTGAGGATGCCAACTTACATCAAGTTTGATAGTACAAATTAGAAGCTATATTAGGATTCAAAGTTGGACATAGATGTTTAAATTGTCCTCAAAACAAGATTGTCCATAATTTTCTCATCATTATTCCAAACAGAATGAATCAAAGCTTTAGATATAGAAAAAAAAAAAATAGGATTTTAGGATTTTAGTAAATTTTTTGTAGTGCCTGCCAACCTTAGTTTGGGGCTTATTGTTATTGTGTCATAAATTTTTCTCACGGGCACCAATTGAAATAAAAATAATATTTTTTGAAAGTTAATGTGTTTTTCTATCTTTACAAAAGGCTTATGATGAATATTGAGACCAAACAAGCCTACCCAAAATTCCACTTGGGCCCCCAAAGGGCCAATAAGACTTAAGAGGTTAAAAATAAAAGTCATTGTTTTAAAATAAAATCCTAATTTTACTTTTATATTTTACTTTATTTTTCACGCATGTGTATATATATATGTACATGAACATATCCACATTTGTTATATGCAAGAAGATATATAATTAAAAAAATATATACATATATACATAATTCATTTCATTTTGTGAAGAGTGCATTCCATTATTAGTAATCATATTCTCTATTCATCCATAATGGGAAACTTCTTGCGCAACTTTTGGCACAAATTGACACAAGTGGAAAACAAGGACAAGGTGGCCTTGAACACAAACATGGAGGATTTGAAATATCTGGCACAAGAATTGTTGGGTATAAACGAGAGCCAATTCAAAGCACTATATTCATGTATTATGGAAGAAGCCAAAGCAATGGGTAACGCAAGAGAACAAGATGTAGCAATAGCATTAAGCTCAATCCAAGAAAAAACGGACCTCAACTCAAAGGAAACTACAACCAAGGTGCCCAACATTCTGGAGAAAGTAGAGGAAGTGGAAGAACCAAAATCCATTCTTTCCATTGAAGAGATTATACAACTTGTAGACATGAAGGAAGAGATTGATATCGTGAAGAAAGAGATCAATATTGTAAAGGATTGCGTGGATAGAATATCTGATGAAGTCCAAGAGCAATTGGAGAGCCAAGAGAATGAATTGATGGATGTCAAGACTATACTGAAGAACCTCAAAGATGAACTAAAAGATATATTGAAGGAACTCAAAAACATCAAGGATGTAGCCTCAAATTATACATTTGGAAGAGCACAGACAAATCATGTACAAAATGTAAGGCTTACCTTAGATGACCTCAACAATCCTTCTAAGGAAGCAACAATGACAACCCAAATTAACAACAACAAGAAACGAAATTGGGATTCAACCTTCATCGAACAAAACAAGAAGATGCAAAAACAAAGCAACCGTGGTGATGAGCGTAGTAACACTTCTGTTTTGAGATATCCAAGTCCTTCGAGGTCTACAAGCTCTTCAGATTCAGATTCGAGCACTTCTTCAAATTCTCCAGATCGAACTGCATCTACAAGTTCAGATTGAAGATCACGTTTTCTTCATTTTCTTTAGAGTCAGATTCAAAATCACATTTTGATTCAATTTTCTATTCTTTAGGTTCAACTTCAGGGTTCCATAAAATCACTGTAGAAAGAGATGAGATTTGAATGCACAATGTATATTTGACATGAAAACTAGTTTAGTACATAGTTGAGGATGGCTTGTTCTTCTTGTCAATTATGGGCCTGTTACTTCTATCAAGAAGGCATAGGCACACATTTTCTATAAAATGTCAAATTTTCAAATTTAACTATGTCTTTCTTTGCTCATTCAATTTCTACTCCTATCATAATTGTAACCATGCTAAAGTTCCATATTTTCCATCCACTCCTAGGAGTCCTATTCAAGCATACGATTATATATACCATCAACAATGCTCAACAACTTTAGGAAGTTTTACAAGATATAAAAATTGGTAATCATCATTAGAATTTCCTGTGCTAGGCCTGAAATGAAAAACACATCCAACTTATCCCTCTACTACAACAATCCACTTCTCAACTTAATTCTTGCTAGTCTTGTCGATTTGCAACACTGGAACTTCAAGCGGAACTCCAGGTTTTGGTTCCAACACTTGGCAATTGGGAACATCTCTTGCAAGCATTTCCTGAAGTACCAAACAACAAGCAAAGCAAACGTTATTTATAGCTAAGAATCACCACAAGTTGCAGCAGACAGATCACACAAATGCATCAATTAAGACTGAAATAAGTTCGGTACCTTATTCTTCGTAATTTTTTTGTCTTTTTTTTGTTATTGAGAGAAGTATATAGTCTAGAAGTTTGTGTACCTTGAAAGCATCAACAGTTCCTTTTTCACGGACAATTAAGGACAAAACACCACGAGAATCCAGCTCCGCGTTCTGCATTGTCACCAAATACCTGCACAGTGGAGGAAAAGAAATAATACGATAACAAGCGTGAGCTGTCTTTGGATTTGGCGGATTTGAGTACACCAAAGTTTGAATCCATATGTTTGAAACCAAAGTTCGAGTCCAAAGTTTGAGTCCAAAGTTTGAATCCACTATGTATGAATCCAATAAAGTTTGAATCCACTATGTATGAATCCAATAAAGTTTGAATCCACTATGTATGAATCCAATAAAGTTTGAATCCACTATGTATGAATCCAATGAAGTTTGAATCCAAAGTTTGAATCCAATATGTATAGATTCAAAGTTTGAATCCAATAATGTAACCGCCAATATCAGAATCTCTGAACCTGAATATTCCTGACTTTATGATGTAGAGGTCAAGTACAAATCGATGAAAGACAAGTGTTGTGCTTCTAATACTGCCAATTTACAGAAATCGCACGTCTCCTGGATACAAAACTCTGTAGGACAATATGATTTGCTAGTAACCCACTAGACAGCTCCATGTTCAGTTACGAAACATTTGAATAATCTAAAAAACAACAATCCACAGCAAAAGCTTACTTGGGTTGGAGAAGCTTGGCAAGTTTCACGGCATCTTCTTGTCCGGAAACGAGAGTGTAACCAGGCAGCACTTGCATCTTCACAGGCGTCACGATGACATCCGCCCTCTCTTTATCGAATGACGCCTTTCCAAACACACAGTGAGGTTCGTAGTATATAACAAATTCGGGGTCAGGAACCTCTACAAAGTACCTGTGCACGGAGCAGCACTGTAAGAATCAGAAATTCGTCCAAATACTTTATGTCCTCATATGAGCGACAAGAACTCAACCCATAACTCAATTCACATCCAACAACAAAAGGGTATTGTGATTAGTATTAGCTGCATTTCAAGGCATGAATACTGGCCCAAAACGACACCGATATCGTACCGACAGATATCCAATTTATCTACAAGATCGTTACAATCCTTCAAAATGCGAGTGCCGTATCATAGTTTCTTGTTTCAGACACCTGACGAGCAAAAACAATTGATAAGGGAAGGTGGAAACTCCAACCCGTTCTCAGGTCGTTGCCATGGAGGTCCGAGCACAGGCCCTGGACTTGCACGAATGCGGATATCGCCCAACATGGTGGTGCTTTGTGGCTCCAGATACGTCACCTGTCGTAAGATCGATGCATTACTTCGACAATTGTTATAACCGGCACTCGAATTGGACAGGGTTTGGTCAAGTGCACTGAACCCAACTCGACAAATTGACGTGCACAGGATAAATGACGATATAAGAGCAATCGCGAGCAAACCCCAAAACCCCAAACAGCAGAAAAGAACGCGAAAGGCCGATGAAATCTGATGAACGTACATGTTTGAAGCCGATTTTCCCTATGATTGACTCAGCATTGGGTGATGCAATGATTCGCACTTCGCCAAACTTCTCGACCATGGCCGTCAGTGTCGATTTGTGACAATGATCATCGAACCCTTGGGTAATCAAAATGCAATCCAGTTTTGGTAAGTCGTCCAACTGCACCAGCAAACCATTCCAACAAAGATCTTCAGAATGCATTCAAATTGTGAACACTGGCATTTCAATAATTATTTGGTGATTTGAAAACATTCTTGATATTAGGAAGATGGGGAAAGTGGAGAGCATATTACAGTGAATTCCTTCATCAGCTTCGACTTCTTGGCAGCATCATACAAAAAGGGGATGCCAAAATCTAGATTTCCAACAAGAACGGGATCCACCAGAATGTTAACACCGTTCAACGTCCACAGCCAGCTGTTTCCCTGTAAGCATATGTTCACGAGTAAAAAAACAACCCCTACAAAATTCAATAGAATCAAGGCAGAGGATAGGAAGTCGAGAAAAGTACCAAATTAATTGGTTGGCTGGCGCCATTCAAACATGCACATATATAAAAGGGTGGTGGAAATATTGCTACCTCAAGGTAAGTCATTTCCAAGGGAGTATTGCCAGAGGGCATTTCGAAGGATTTCTCAGATTCCTTGACTCCGGTTTCAGTGCTACCTTGAGCTGAAGCGGCCATTGATAACGATCTCCTGGCTCCAGAAAGCACAACATTTAACTAAATATCTGAAAAATGACTTTCGTTCTGATGAATTTTGAACCTAATAAAATCATAGCAATTCAAAAATAACTAGACACTTAAAATTTCGATCATTGCCTACGTCGATCCGTTAAGTCCTTTCAGTAGTATAATCCATAACACATCTCAGTAGTTTGCAATGACACAAGCAGTCAAACCTTCAGGAGGTTTATCATATGTTTGAATCTTCTTTTTTTCACTTACTTCCGCCCTCAAAATATATGATTCTTCCTTTTGAATTGAAATATCGCTGACAGTCACCTCTTTCATGAAGGAAAGACTAGAAAAAGAAATCGCATATGAAGTTCATATCTAATAACAAAAAAGAGGAACAACAGCGATTGCAAAACAAAAATCGTAAGATTTGATGAGGTCACTAAATGCGCATGGCGTGAGGGGAATTAAACCGTCTACAGCAGTCTGCTGTCTGTGGAGGATCCGAAAGAAAGCAAGAACAAAAGAGCAGAGCAGCTCTCCTTCGGATAATTAGATAAACTTCCAAGGAACCTCGCAGGTGCTCTGAGGTGCAAAAGATTTTCTGTTTGTGAAGGTATTGATTCCAAATTCTTTGAGCTTAAGAAAAGACCCAACTAAAACCATATTTGTTTTTTTTCTCTAGTTTCACTATCTCCTTTTTAGATTCATACCGTCATACAAAAACAAGAAAAAATAAAAATGAGCTATCGAATCAGTTATTCTAATGACCTACTCTGAATCACTGGGAAAAAATCAAGCACCTACTCAATTGAAGAGAACTCTGCATTCTTGGGTTAACTTTGATATGAACTAGAATGCCCAACAAGGAGAATAATCCGCTTGCAAACCAAGAAGCACAACAAATTAAATACCCGCGAGAACATTAGAACTGCAATCACAAACTCACCTCCCAGATGGTTGCGAAATCTGCAATTGAGCATCAAACGCAAGCCGGGACGCCGCAGATGAATTCAAACAGAAAAATTGCGAAGGCCGCGAAGCGCAAGAACTGACTCCGACGTGGTGACGAAGAGGCTGCTGCAGGGAAGAAATGGATGCCAAGCATTGGCGCAAACAAGAAGCCATTGTCTACAAAGATCGCAATTTCAGCTTAGCTCGCCATCGGAAAGTTGGGTTAAGTTAGGGTGGAAGAGAAATTGGAAGAGGATGGAAAGCGGCGAGCCAAGTGGCAAGAATGCATGCCATGGCTATAGAGGACAGCAGAAGTGGAGACGTCGACATGGCGTTCGTTCCAGCGGCTGAAATTGTGTGGCGCAGAAAGGAAGACGATGACAACTGAAGAGATGGCAATTTGGCAACTTTGTGGTGCATGTGGCGGGCCAGCTAACTTACGAAGGAGGAAGACAATTGTTGAAATGCGACGTTGTAACATAAATTCAAGGTGGTGCAGTTGCATTGCTGCCACTGGTGATGGCGAGGACGGATCGGATGCATGAGTGCCACTCGTCTTGTAAAAATTTAAAGTTTGAATTTCTTCACAACTGTAGCCGATCCAGTACAAAACAATAGCCTTGTTCAGGGCCCCTTGGCCGCGGCTTTCGGTTCACCGCGGTCGCCCATTGCCGTGCCTTTTCAAGCTCTGACGGAGCCTTAGTCGGTGAGAGAAGTTGAAAGGCCCAGTCTTGCGATAACTTATTACACTAAAATCCTCGCTCTGCCTTTCTGCGAGGTTTTCTGTTTTCGCCCCATTGTGCTGAATCACTAACACAATTAGCGTTACTGGGAAAGAGCTGAGCTTTTACTTCTAGGGCAGCAGTTTCATTAGCTTCTGTACTTTCTCAATTCGAGGGTTTTCCACTTCCGAGTTCTGGGTTTGTTGTTTGAGTTTCTGCTGGAGCCTGCTTGGTTGCTGATGGGCACAGATGACGTGACACAACAACTGCACGTGAGCATTTCAACATGGACCACCTTGTGAAGAATTTGGAGAATGCTTACTCGGTAATGATTTGTCTCAATGAAAAACCTCCGATTAGGGTCTCTACTCTGAACTTTAACCTCACAAGACGTGAGGTTTAGACATGTTTTCGCTCGTCACCCGGAGTTTAGAATCCGTGGAGAGTATCTATGGAGACGATTTCTTTTCTGCTTCAATTCTGTACCGTTATACATCAAAGCTGTGTGATTGCTTAACCCTCTAACCTCGACTGAATTGCCTGTGTGCAGAATTTAGTAAGTGCGGCATCTACTGTCTTGGAGGCGAAGGAGGTTACTGACCTTGAGTACGAAATTTTATACTCCCTCCGAATCTGGCAATTCTAGAATTTTCTGACATAGGTCTCGTACAAAAAGTTTGAAATGTGACACCGGGTGCCGGTCCTAAATCCCTGAACTGAATTCGATCATTTTAGGGTTTCTTAAAGGTAGAACCATCAGCGTCTGAGATTGATTTCTTGGGCACCCTAATCGCAAGGCCTAGGGTTTGCCCAAGTTCTGTTTTGTTTTTTTACTTTCTACAATGCAGCCTCTATTACTAAACTCTTTCCAGATTTTTAATTATTAAAGATGGACGATGCTTGAACTTGGCTATGCGCAGGAGAACTGCAAAGACGGACGATGCATTGGAGCGCTTCTACAACAACTTGCAGCTGTTCCACGCTGCGTGTGATCAGACTCAGGAGTTCGTGGTATGATTTCATTGCCATACATGTGGAAAAACAAACAAGGCTTTGAATGGTTTTAACGAGGCTTTGAATTCTGTGCGAAATCTGATGCGATTGTTTGCTTGGCAGGAGTATTTGCGACTCCGGATAGGGTCCGAATGCCTGGTGGACGAAGCAACGGGTCCATTGACAGCCAAAATTGCCAAATCTGGTCAAGACGGGGCAGCAGACAACAGGGTGGCCATCCCTTCCTTGAGTGCTCTAAGGCTGGAGCAAATGAGCAAAGCAGTACGATGGCTCGTCATTGAATTGCAGCAAGGAGCAGCCTCGGCAACTCCCCGCCCTGAAGATACTAGTGGAGCTCTAGACATCCGACCAGAAGATGATACACATCAGTAAGGCAACAGCACCTATATGCGTCCAAATGAAGGGTTTGAGCAGGGTTCCTATTATTGAATTGTACGAGCTTTTATTGAGTAGTTAAGAGAGGGTTCTAGATTTTCTTCTTACACATTTTTTGGACTTCCTATGAATAAAGTATGAATTTTAAAATTTGCTGAAAATGGGTGTACTTAAAATCAACCTAAAATCGACCCTACGGTCTAGATGGGACGGTTTTGCAAACTGGTCAACAATTGGGTGTTGTTCCCTGAATTGCTCATGTTTTTTTCCCCTGAAATGTTCATAGTTCTTATATTGCTGAAATGATAGTTCTTTTATTGCTGAGGTGATTTATTGCATTTAAAGTCAAATTTTTATGGAGCTGATCCGTCGTGGAGCTTACGAAATTAAGCGTGAGGGATTCACACCTCAGGCGGATTGCCTTCTTCTAGCTTTAACAGAAAGAGTGCAACAGATGCGCTACGTTTTGGTGTGTTGTACTGAACATACAAGAACCCTTTTCTGTACATTTTGATACAAGCCATGACAATTTGTAACACGTGTACATGAAATGAATCCTCGCCAGCACTATTTACAGAGAATTACTGAAGCTTTCTCTTCTTTGTTCAAATGCACTGACAATTCTAAGCTCCTCTCTAGAATGGGATCTCGCATCAGGACTGACGTGGATCTGGCTTCTCGTTCCTGATACGCTTCTTGAAAGGAGCTCCTCATGGCTTGAACTCATCTGTTGATTCAAGGAAGAATCAAGATATTCTTCGACATCGTTTTACCTTGACACACAGTTCAAGAATTTTGGCGAAAGAATCCTTGACATCGACCCACTTCAATAGCTCCTTGATGCAAGCTCTTGGATTGGAAGTAGCTCTAGGGCTCGACACTCGTGAGCCGGTAAGACGACCATGTGCACACTATTATCATTAGTATTGATTGAATCCTGTGTTGTCAGTTGGATGGTAAGATGGGTGCACTCATACTGAGAACATCACAATTTACAATGGTGGACATTACAATGGCGGTTATTTCTTACTGGTGGTACTCCATATTTAAAGAAGTCAAATCTGGCGGCAGTTCCTCAACATCAAATGATGCCTTCAAATGTTGTAGCCATTTAATTGGCTTGTCCCATGAGATGGACGTCCTGCATCTCTTGCTGAAACAGAGAAAGACACATTTCTTGGAGGGCAGACAATATGGGTGAAGGTTTTGAATGTCGAACCACTTTAAGGAAGCCGAAAGTGGGCCTCAACCTGTACTCAATGTATAGACTCTTCCAATTCTAATCATTCGAGAACTACTTTCTTGTGTAGTACTTTGGGACATGTGTCATGACCTTGTTAATTCCAACCTTGAAAAGGAGAAAAAATCACATTCCAAGCTTTGGTTGAAAACTTGCTCCAACTTTGGTTGGAAATAATTGCAACCTACATGTTGGGTATGGATCCCTAGTTGGGAATGGGTGGTTGTACCATACAAGCAAGGCTTAATGAATTCATCAGATCTAACACTTGCATCATATGTCTTCTTGCAAAAATAGCAAGCTTGAAATCCATCATCTCTAAACTCCCACTCTAAAGTAGAGGCACTAGTTATCCAACCTATAGGGCGTGCTATTTTCAACTTTAGGTGGAAATTCAAAATTAAAATGTTTTTTTTTTGTCCTTGTCAAGGTTGGAACTACTAAGGTTATGACACATGTCCCAAAGTAATGAGCAAGAAAGTAGGAAGTAGTGAGCTAGAGAGTAGTTCTTCAACAACAAGAATTGGAAGACCCTAGACATACAAGTGCACTTTTGGGTTCCCAAAATTCACAGTAATTTCAATTTTGGGAATCAAATTCTAATTTTTTTGCTATCCCCATTTCTTAGCTTATTTTCCTATCTTCCTAATTGGAAAAAATTTGCACCACCACATACTCCTCACCATCTGCTCCAAAATTGCTTAAATGATCAACTATTGGTGCCTCTACCTTACAATTAAGAGTTGTTCCTATTCACATTTTGTTGGTTATCAAAATTATGATCCGTATTTCACATTCCATTGACCAAGCAATGGATTCCACTTCCCTTGTCACCATGTCTTCTATAGTCACGTTCTTTTAAAAAAAAAAGTGAAGCATCCATTGCACGGCACTATTGTATCTAAACCTTGAGGAGACCAAATTTCAAAATACATTAAATTCATTTTGTTTTATTTACCAATTTTTTAAGATTAAGGTTCAAGATTTATAACGGGCACATTTCTTCAAGAAAGCATATGAATAGACGACACTCAAGAGTCTCATGTCTTGGAGAAATGTGCACGTTATAAAATCAACATTGAGTTTTGACAGAAGGTTTGACAGTGAGGAAATGACACCAAATGTTACTACAAAAAATGTAAAATACTCACATTACTGGCATCCATGTACTCAACCAAGAGTTTTGTTGTCTTTGAAACAGAAAGGGTAGAGGCCAATTACATCAGTACAAGCTACACCTACAATGAAGTGAGAGAATTTCAGTACGTTGTAATAAGCAATATTCCCTTGCTATTTAAAAAAAACAAAAAACTAATCTCTAACATGAACCAAGCTACATCTATGAACGAAGCTATAGATCCTCTTATATGCAGAATATGCCTCTTCCAAGAGAAGAACGGCTACAATTTACATCTACAATGCCCTCATTCAACAATAATAAGCTAAACCTCTCATTGTTGGTTTACTGACATGATTACCCTACAAAAGCTCCAATAGTAGCGTTTACAGGTAATTCCTCATTGAACTAAAAAGTGGTATAAACTAATCAATCCAGATCCACCTCCCTGGTTGCACAGGAAAGACGAATCATCAACCTTGTGCTAACTTGGCCTCATCTGCAATTGATGCTGGAAAGAACTCCACTTGAATCAAAATCTAGAAGAGAATGCAATTGGAGATGTTAAGCTGGTGTGCAACTGTGCAAACATCCCCTTCTCAATCTGTACCAATGTAAAAATAAAGAATATTAGAACATTTACAAATAAAACTCCACATCCAACATCCAAATCACACTCCTTCAAGTAACACGGTATGTTGGAACCCAATTTTACTCGCAAGATGAACACATGAATGTTTAGCTATTCTAAAACTAAGAACTATGATCAGCATTCAATAACATGATTTCATTATCACAGAATCATTATAGAACATCCATCAAGGCATCAACTGAACTTTGGTCATCAAAAACTTTTGCATACATCAACAGCATTCTTGGGTGCATTGGAATCCTCCCTCAATAGCCAACACAGAAAAACTCATAAAAATATACCGGAATTTGAGTATGTTTACCTTAGAAGGGAATGCAATTCGAGATGCTGGGTCGAACCACCATGGCAGGGTTGGACATGATGCGCTCTCCTTTCTTGTGATTGCAGCACCACACTGCAGCTCCAATGGGCCACTCGACTACTGCGGCCACCACGAAGCCGATGAACCCCAGCGTGGGTCCGATGATTTTGCACCGGCATGGGTTGTCGGTGTTGCCGCACTCGATGCAAAGCGGAATCGGAATGCACGCCATCTTTAAGGTGCACTAAAGTTAATTATAAGCTCCAATCGCCGATGTGAAGCGCACCTGGTATCAGTCAAGCATCGCAATGATCAAGTCATGTCAATAGAGGTCATACAATGGTAAACTAGGCAAAGCAAGTTTGAATTTCATTGGGAGATTCATGAATTCGTCTACGGTTTCTAAGTTGTGCAGGGTTTCTAATTTGCGGCATGACCGCTCAAACACGAACACCCAAACACAAAATAGAGCTACAACAGAAACACCCTGAGAATCGCAAAATCGAAGTGCACCCGAAACCAATCAAGAGCTGCGATGATCAAGATATATCCATGGAGATCATCTACCGGTAATCTAGGCAAAGCAATTTTGAAATTCACTGCGACATTCATGAATTCGTCTAGGGTTTCTATGTTGTGTAGGGTTTCCAATTGACCGCTAAAACACGATTACCCAAACACATACCAGAGCTACAATGGAAAGAAAAGAGTGAAATCTCGCATGATAGCTGTTTCTTATACTAGAATTTGGGGACTAAGAATCGTGCAGGGCTCAGAAAGAAGAGAATCTTGACACAATCTGACACCACTTACTCCGTCCAAGAAAGATCGTAACAAAGTCAGTGAGTTTCTAAATCCCAGCGATAATTTCAGAAGAACTCCGCAAAACTACAGGAACAAGACCTCCCACTATACAGTAAAGAAGCCCTAGAGAGCATTCACCACTGACCCAAACACACGACTGAAACAAACTCAACTATCTGATGCATTCACGAACACTTACCGAACAAAAGTTGAGACACGAGAGTAGAGCAAAAATTCCACCAGAAGGCTCAAATCGAAAACTCCGTCACGCTTTGGTGCAACCTTTCAAATATGATTGATCTGTGCTTAGGCGAGTCGATTGTAGCACCGGCCATGGAAGGTCACCGACGTTGCCAGGTGTCGATTTCTACCTTACGTTGCGCAGCGTACTTGTGACAAATGGCAGACTGAGAGGGCTCCCTTCTCTTGGTCCGAGACATTGATTGGGGTGATTAGGGTTGCTGAGTGCAAGACGGCAAGCTCTCTGAGTGATGCGCATTTAGAGGCTAAATCGATTCTCTTTTGAATTGAAGGGCTAACCTATTAGGGTTGCCAGAGCTCTGCAAATTCTGCCTCACTATTGGAGTGGTTACCAAATTGAGCATGACGCGATTCTTTTGATCTCATGAACGAGCTCTCTCTTAGAGTTTCGAATGGTGATTCTGAATCGTCTTTTTCCGCGGAGCCTTCTTTGCATCCCTAATATTTCTGAGTTGAGATGCTTGGGCTCAAAGTTTCATGAAACCAGAAAGGAAAACGTCGCACAAGGAAGGTTAAACCACAAGACCCTTTCGTTTGTGCTGTTACATGAAGACATCAGATCCCAAACCCTAAACACACGAAGAGGTTCATGCTATGATTTCAGAGAGAGCCAGTAGACACAACCATTTCTTATTCTCTTGATAATATTTTTGGCAGCTTGAAATTCTTCGGAACTGAGCGCGATCACTTGCATCGTCAGGCTCGGTGGCTCGCACAAACACGATCAGCAGAAAACTCCGGCACAACCCCCGGCAACGTCAAGAGATCACTCCATAGAAGCGGCCACCGATCCCCCTCCCCTCGATCCTCCACCATCTTCACCTCTCCCAGCAACTCCCACTTCCACGGCGTATACGTCAACACATCCGCCAACATACAATGCAGCGCTCTTCTCGACATCCCTCCTCCATCCCCACTCTCTTCCTCAAACCTCTCCAGCATCTCCTGCGTGGTGATTCCCGACCACCTCCTCCGAAACGTCCTCATCTTCTTCTCATCAGGTTTCCGCACTCGCGTGTGAAGCCAAAACGCGAACTCCACGGCTCCTTCAGGAGGGTAGACTCCTCTTGAACCTCCGCGCGCACTGATGTTGCCTTCGATCCACGCCATGAGTTTCTTCCGCTCGTCGAGGCTGAGCAGGCCATAATCTGGCCATTCGGTGATGTTGGCCGGGAATTTGCCGAGGGGTTTGGTGCAAGGATGTCGCGGGCGGGGGATTCTCGAGGAAGGGAGATGGGAGCAGGGGAGAGACAGGGGAGGAAACTTCTTTAGGTTTAGGGTTTGCCGGCTTCGGCTTCCCGAAGGGATCCACGGGGGTTTTGCGGAGGTGTAACGGAGGGATCCAGTGGATGCGAGCGCGAGAGAGAGCGGCAGGGGCTCAATGGGTTCGTCAAGCTCTTGCGCTAACCATCCGAAGCACGAGGAGGCTCTCGCTTGCGTTGAGAACAAGGGCGGGTCAGGAGATTTTGATTTTTGGGGATTTTTTCTGCTGGGTTTGCAGTCCAAATCGTGAAGCTTTCTTGCATACTGCGTTGCCCTTTCCATGCACTTCGCATGGCGAGCGACGGACATGGCGTCCGTGGCGCGTTTCACTGCTACTTCGATGTTGTTGCAGGCGATTTGAAGCTTGTCATTCTTGTCCAAGCGGCGGGTGATTCTCAGTTGCTTGGGGATGGAGAGGACCTTTTTTGTTTCGGCGTCCATGGTCTGGATTTGATCCTGGAGCGTCTTCTCCTCGTCATCATGGAAAGTTTGGAGACGGTCGAGCTCGTGTTTGTAATGGAGGATGCTTCTCTCCATGAGTTTGCTGCAGGGGTCGGCTATGAGGCCGCGACATCGACTGGATCGGCAGAAACAGAGCTCGGCTGCGGGGCCGTCGATGACTCCCGTCCATCTACACACATGTTTCCACCACGATTAGCCTGTTATGCATTTCACAAACTCTTTGGCACCTTGCGACGTGCTCAAAGAGAAAGGTGCCTAAACCCTCATTGATGTAGAATCCATTGGGAGTTGAGAAATTCCTTAAACACGCAAAATCTATACCCTAATTCGTTGACTGTAGTTGATCCCTCCCACATTCATGCAGAGTCTAAAACCTAATCCGTTGACAGTATGTGAATTATCCTAAACCCTCAAAATTCATATAGTCTAAACCCTAATCTGTTGATGTCGGTGAATGCTCTGATTCGTACAGAATTCAAACCCCTAATTTCTCGGCTGTCGATGTGCAAGTCACTCACTTGTAATCGAAGGTGAGCGCTTCTTTGGAGAGGATTCTGCGGAGAATCCTCCCGACAGCATACACCTTGCCGTTCGCCCAGCTGCATGAGCCACAGACCCTCATCAGCTTGCACGTCTGGGTACGTAATGTTTTTCGATCTGCCAATTCCAAACCCAAATCCTCCAATGTATCAAACTCATGAACTTGTCAATGATTCCCATCAAACATTGTGAGCAATAGACTTCAAAAACTTTCTTGCATCAAGCTCATGAATTTGATCTCCGATCTCGTTCGTAATTTCCCAACAACTCTAAAACGTTGGCGTAAAGGGAGCACATGAAACCTATCATCGATCTCCTCATTCAAACATTGCGAGCCTTCATCTTTCATCTTTAGGGTTTTAGGGTTTTAGGGCTTGCTTACCACGGGCTAACAGTCGTGTTGGGATCGCAGCTGTGGTTTACCATTCCGGAGATATGGTTCCAAGGATCCACAACAAATTCGACTTCTCCAGGGTCACCAGCAACGTTCTTGCTGTACCCAGGCCACGAGACTCGCATACCATAGTAACATCGACGAGGGTCGATCGTTGCAATATCATGAAACAGCGATTCGGTGAGAATCTGCCCACACACAACGAAGGCGAGTTTCTGTTGAGTGAGGTTGTCTCTGGTGTACAATTCCTGTCCCAGGGCGCCTTCTCGCACGTTCAGCTTCGGCATGGTCGCGAAGCTGTTGCAGCAAAACCCATGGCAGTTGCACGTGACCTCACAGACCTTCATGGCCGTGCGACACGCACAGGTTCCGGAGCAGGTCTCCTTCCCTCTCACGTAGCAGTCACATTCGCTTTCTGCCATGGCCTGGTTGGTCTCGGCAGTGAGGAGGGAGAGAAGCGGAGTGCCGCTCATGTGCGCATCCACATTCGTTTTCACGGCGTGATCGAGCTCGGCTTTCAAGTAGCACAAGTTTATCCTCACTCCTGATGCTTCACTTTCCGCATAACTCCTTGCAGAATTACGTCTTGCAGAAAAACATCTTGCAGAATTCATTCCAGGAATCCAAACTACGCAATGAGCTTCATCGACGGAGTGATTGCGAACTAAGTGGTGACAAGGTCTTGAAGCTCCCTCCTTGGCACATCTTAAGAGTGATCATCACATATGCCTTTCCATATGGGCAACCACATTCGTTTTCATGGCATGATTAAGCTCTGCTTTCAGGTTCATCCTCACACCCAATCCTTCACTTGCCACACATCTCCTTTCAGAATTCATCGCAAACTACGCGGTGGTTGCCGTCGAGGCAAAGGTTGTGAACAAGTGGTGACATAGTCTTTATGGTCCTCCTTTGGGAATGATCGTTACATGGGGCATTCACGTTCATTTTCAAGGCATGATTGAGCTCCATTTCAAGTGCCGCAAGTTAAGTTCCCACACTCGATGCTTCACTTTCCACTCAAACTGTGTTGTGAATTACTCCTTGCAGAAATCGTTGCAGAATTTCAATCTATGTGATGAGCGTCATCGAGTCAAAGATTGTTTATCAAATGCTTGAAGCTCCCTGATTGGCACCTTGAAAGTGATCTTCACATATGCCTCTTCATTGAACTCGCACCTTTTGGATCTAATCGATCCAGCCAATCATAATTTCCTTGCAGGGCGATTTGTCAAAGGGCTGTCAGTTGGCGTGGGCCTGGATACGCACCAAAGCGTCGAATAATGGAGGTCGTCCGCGCAAACTGGAAGGACAACTCCTGGGCATCTCAGAACGAAGCTTCTTCTCTGCGAAATCGTGTTGCGAATCGGATGTGTAACCAGGATTCGATTCTGAGGAAATGGTGATGTCCGCCTGAAGCTCCTCCTCCTCCGCTGCATCCTTCAGCTCCTGCTTGCGATCAAACAGCGAGCGAATTCTACGCGTGGATTTTCTCTCAAATGGCGACGCTCGAGTCTTTAAAATCTTTCGGAATCTCCACCACGGACGTCGTCGTCGCTGTCGATGCATCTGCAAGCGAGGCCCTGCAGCGAGTCACCGCAGCCAGCCAATCATTACCTCAACGTAGGGGCTTTCAGTTTCGCTTCCTCCTTCTCTTTCTGAATCAGCTCGATTACTAGCTCTGCAGCATCATCAGACGACCCAGATTGCTCCAGGGTTTCGTCACGCTCTTGCAATGCCGTCTCTGCCTCCGCGCGTCGCGCTCGCACCCGAGCGATCTCGCCTTCGTGATGCAAGGTGCTCACTGCATGCCCTGTGTGCGCCTCTTCAATTCCACACTCGGCCACAACTCTTTTGTATGCCGCGTGGCCTTCAATCCGAGCGACAAACTCTTTTTGGCAAGCGTGGGTCAGTTGCTGGTCAGATCTCTCATCATTCAACCCTTCTACCACCAAACCCGAATTGCTGTTCACTCTGACCAACATGCGCAAATTCTCTCGCAGACCTCGTGCAATTCGTAGTCCATGCCGAGGGATTTTGCATTGCACGTCAAGGTATACGTTGAGCACTGGGATTTCTGGTCATCATTCCTCGTAATTCTTTGGTTGCCATCCAGGCCTTGCAGTCATTTTGATTCATGCCAGTGATGTACAGGCGATGGACGGTGCTCTCGACACACTCCTTTCTCCTGATCGAATGTGCGACCTTCTCCTGATCGAACTGTCATTCTTGAATCATGTCCTTCCCGCTAGCTGTCTATAGTGCTGCCAGGCAGTCACAAATTCAAACTGTATTGAGATAAACGAGGTTTAGATTGCAGCATTTCTGGAGCTTTGTCATGCTAGAGATCGATGTCTTTTTTGCTTCCAGGCACTACGTTTTTTCACGAAAGAAATGAAGCAACTTTGAATTGGCCTGAGGCGGAGAGGAGCCGAGCGTGAGCCGTGCCCGGGCAGAGGGCAGCTTCACTTTTGGAAAAACTGTGCCCCGGGTTTCCCCCAAAGTAAGCGGAGGTAATAACCCATAAGGTTAGTCTGGGTTTCCGTAAGTCTGCGCGTATATGAAGGCCAAGTTCGCCCGCTCTAATCACTTACCTGGGCGGGGTCTATCCATGATCACTAAGGTGGATGTCCTAGGGCAACTGTCTCCATTGCACTTCGGTCATGGGAGCTCTAGTATCTTCCTACATGGAGGCATACACGTCATAATTTGTGGCAGCGGGGGCTCGCGTTCGCGCGGCCCTCACCAACTCCTAAACCCTAAACAGCACAGAGTGGACTACCTTTGAACTCCATCTGAAATTTAGTGTTTGATGATTTCAAATACTCCCTCCTGACACAATCTCAGCGATTATACTTCAGTTCCGGTACTGGAGCGTAAATCCCTAAACTAACTGGAGTTACTCTAAGAGTCACTCACTTCACTTCACTTCACACTATAGCCAAAGGCCGTGGGTTTCTACCAATCAAATTTCAAGAAACCAAGAGTTCAGACTCTCAACCTTTCACACTGGAAGGCACAAGTCCAAAGGCCATCACCCTATGTGGCAATAAATTGCATATATGGCGAAGAAGCTGTCAACTTAAGACAAAATCTCAACCATTAGATTGTATGGATTAGGACTTTGGACTTGGCCTTTGAAGGCTTCACACTATGGCTATACAAGTTGAGAGGCCATGGGAGTTCATTGCCAAGGGTTTGAATGGACATAGTGTGAAGTGGTCTTAACTAGAAAGTTCAATCTATGAAGGTTTAGGGTTTCGGTTCCTACCAATTGACCCACTTTGCCATATTTTCTTTCACCCCTAAAGGACCATTTGTCCCCTCACAAGAGAATTTGGAACCACCATTCTTTCAATTTGTAGTGAATTTTTTTGAAAGCTTTTGAGGATGTGCAATTTTGCAAGAGCTTTGTGGATATAAATTTTTTTTTAAATTTCAATCAATGCGTGGGATAAAGATTATGGCACAAGAAGCCAAAAATAGAAAGCAATGGGCGGCACAAAAATGTCACAAAAAGTTAAAATAATTTTTTAATTTGTTTTTTCTAAAGGATTATTTTTCTTCAGTACCTATTAAGCCTTGATTTCTATTTTATTTGGACATAGCTCTTGATAAAAAAAATTATGGAAGATTTTAGTGTTTTGGGCAGTTTAAGTATCTTCTTTAAAAACTAACCGAGGGGATTAATTTTTGAATGCAATTTTATAGTTTTCCAAAATAAATTGTTAGATAGGGTTAGGTTTATTTACTAGAACAAACTCACAATTGGGATTGTTGTATTTCATTTTCATCTTAGAGCTATTAATGGTTTAGTTTTTGCTTCAATCTGGAACGTACTTCTACTTAATAATTTTTCAATCATTAAAAATTAAGTTTTTTTGTCTTGAATTTCTTTTTCCTAGATTTTCAACTCAACTATTCAATATAAAAATTTAGAAAATCTTAATGAATAGTACAAATAGTTTAAGTTAAGAAGATTCAGAGCGAATAAATATAGTCAAGCAAGGTACAATTTTTTTTGTTTTCTTCACTTTGGATGCAGATATCATGCAATCTATGTAGTCAAAGTTTCTAAAATTTCTTCCATACATTCTTAAACCAGTCTTGTATAAAATCATGTGGTTACATTCTATCTAGTCTAAAGAAAAACTAGTAAACAAATTGCTCAAATTTTTGGCAGATTTGACCCATTTTAAAAGTATACCTCCCTTTGGATCAATAGAAGTTAAATTACTCTCACTGTACATGCTCAACAATAATCTATCATTCAAAAGTTTTTAAAGTTAAGAGTGTACAATTAATGGATGAGACTTAGTTAGATCTTTGTCTTCCTAGGCATTGAAGATTTAATGCACTTTCCATGCACAAAGTGAAAAAGCAAGGCTGAGAAATTGAAGGTTTGGGAATGAATATGCATCAATAGGGATTTTAAGGATTGGATATACAAATTTTGGGTGGATAATGAATAACACAAATTCAGAAAGTTCATAATGTAAAAAAATTACATGGTAAAAATGCAAACAAAATTTTTCTGTGAAAAAACAAATTGAGAGATGATACAAATGCTTCATTTAATCATACGTCTAGTTTGGAGGCAACCAAATTGAAACTTTTCCTATTGATAATATAGTTAAATAGTTACAAATTCACAATCCTAAGCAAGTGAAGTATTAGTATTGTACAAGTCTAGTTTGAAAGCCATTTTTGGCATTGCATATTAGTTCACCTAGAGTAGTTGCTGCACTATCCTTAAATTGAACGTATCACGTACCTTGAGCACCATAGCAAAGGCAAGCAAGAACAGAAACTTGAACGACGTGATCTTTCTTTCATAAATACATGTAACTACAAGATCAATGGAGACAAGTGTAGCAAACTAGAGAAGCCCTACAATATTAGACAATTTTTGCACCCACTACCACTATTGTTGTTCGCTTCAAAAGTTTGCCTAGAGTTGTGCAATATTGCCAAGAACACTTGTTTAATCCCTTTTATTGTCATAGTGGTTGTGAGCCTCATGAATTCCTTGGATGCTTGTGACAACTAAATGGTGGTTCCAAATTCTCTTGTGAGGGGACAAATGGTCCTTTAGGGGGTGAAAGAAAATATGGCAAAGTGGGTCAATTGGTAGGAACCGAAACCCTAAACCTTCATAGATTGAACTTTCTAGTTAAGACCACTTCACACTATGTCCATTCAAACCCTTGGCAATGAACTCCCATGGCCTCTCAACTTGTATAGCCATAGTGTGAAGCCTTCAAAGGCCAAGTCCAAAGTCCT